>JASEVX010000062.1:0-600000 GCA_031761405.1 Serripes groenlandicus
ATAACTGTTTTATTGTGAAAACAAAACGTAAGTGTACAGCCATAATCGTTAACCTGCGGACGAATCTCTTTCCTCGTAACATCTTGCTACCACAAATAAAACCCCATTTAATTTCTCATTTACTATCGTAATCTCAACAGACTTATTTATCATAAACTATATTTCGGTTTAAACACGGTGATAATTTCCAACATACAAGTTCAAACTCATGAGAACGTATCATCCTGGATGCTTTTGTTTGTTTGTTTGGAGTTTAACGCCGCTTTCAACAGCTTTGGTCATATCACGGCGGTCAGTGCACCTACCCATGTTTTCCTGGCTTTCCTACACCAGTACTTACACAACATTCTTTCGAAGCCACTGACTACTTTCTCACATAGATCAGAGGTGAGAGGCGATTGAAAAATCGCCCGAAAAAATGTCGCCGCAACCGGGTATCGAACCCGTGACCTCCAGATCACGAGTCAGATACGCTACCAATTGAGCTACCCGGCCGGGCATCCTGGATGCAAGTATGAGCCTATAGTGTCATGATTTATTGGACAAAATAAGAAGTTGCACTATCAATTTGTGTGATATTGACCTTTAATATATGAATTGAAACAAGGTCATGGACAACCATGACATAATAACAAATGTGTGTCAAGTATATTGTTCACAAGATCAACAATTTCAGGCTTAGGTTTTTATGAAACTCTGCGAAATAATCTCTTTATATGTGGCCTGATTTTGTGTGGAAATTATGAGTTATACAGAACTAAAATATGAGGTGGGACATTTCAGATTTTATAAATTACCTGGGAACCAGTCAATTGAAACTAGTCAAATGGCCACCATTTCCCGCCGGGGTTAATGGATCTTACACACCACACCCACTCCCTCTAATTGCAATCTACCTACATACTAAGTTTTAGGTCAATGACAGTAATACAGACAGCATAATTTAAGGCATTTTACATATACCAAACTCACAATTTATAGGCTGAAAGCATGATGCCTTGCAATTGGCATTTTACCTGATAAGCTTCGTTCATGAATGTTAAAACCTGATATATTGATCATGGTGCCGGTGGCAGTGTGGGGATTCAAATGGTTCTTTCGCATTATTGTGAAGAAAACATCTGAACAATGCAGACACGTTAGAATTAAGCCTTTCGACGAGGTCCTCTCTATAAATTTTACACGAGACATCCACATTGGCAAAAAGGAATGTATACGATCAACAAACGGTTCGCTAGCATAGTCGCAGCCCTTTTTTTATTCGATTAAACGTCAATATCTCACAATGAACTTTGGTCGGAAAGCCAGAGAGCGTCAAACCGTTTTCTCGAAAAGAGATGGCAAATACGTGATCAGGGGATGGTTGCTTCGCCGGGCAGAAACATGGAGGACACACGCGCGTCTCCACGCATTGATAGACCACATACACGTTAACTGTGAACGGCTATGTATGGAACGCCGGCACTGTCTTTGGTAATGATGAAACTCTATTATTATGCTTGTTTTGTATTATATTATGTATGAAGTTCTTTACACGTTGTGAAAACATATTTATATTATGTCGGTACATCGTTGTATGTTTTGGTTTTGTATTTATATTCTGACAGTCTTTTTTATATTATGTAGATACATCTTTATATTATGTAGGTACATCTTTATACCATGTAGATACACCTTTATATTATGTAGATACATCTTTATATCATGTGTTGCTTAATTATTTTATTTCCATATTTTATGACGATAGGTGTCGATATCACGCCGCCTTAATGATTTACAAGACCGTTTACAATTTGGCACCAATATACATGAATGACATTTTAATATTTTCGGAAAATAAATATCACAATCTTCGCTCACAATCCAATATCAATTTAGCATTGACCTACAAACCTAGAACAAATTACATGCTAAATTCATTTAGATATTTTGGTTTTAAAGTCTGGAATATAAAGCATTCAATGTCTATTGTATCATTCAATCAAAATTATAAGAAATACCTTCTGGAAAAGGTTCCATACTAACAATATCTTGTTTATTTGCCGTTATTATGTTAAGAATTGTGTTTAAAGTATTTGGAGTGTCTGTCTTTACATGATTAAAAATTAATTATATTTGTATTTAATGCTATCATTTTTCATTTAAATGTGCATGTTTTTTAAATGTAATGTTATAATATTATTGAATGCCATATGTATAGGTTCGGTAAAAAAAAACACGTTTTCACCAATTTCTTCTTTGTTGCATTTTTCTATCCGTCTCCCATGCACCGAACTCGGAGTATTTGTAGCGAGTAGTTCCAGGATAGGTAAAATACCGCGTTTCCTAAGTTCATTCTTATAAATTCGGAAAAAAACGCGTTTTCCCTAATTCCATCTTGGTTGCATATGGAGTCTAACTTTTTTTTTGTTTCTCTCATGCACTAAACTCTGGGTATTTATAGAAAGGAGGTCCACAATACGTTAAATGTCGCGTTTCCTAAGTAGGTTCTTATAAATTCGGAAAAAACGCATTTCCCCTAATTTCTTCTTTGTTGCATATGGAGTGTAACTTTTTTTCTATCATTCTCCCATGCACCAAACTATGGGTATTTATAGAGAGGAGTTCTACAATACGTAAAATGTCGCGTTTCCAAAGTACGTTCATATAAATTTTGAAAATTCCTTCTTTGTTGCATATAGAGTGTAGCTTTTTTCTATCATTCTCCCATGCACACAACTCTAGGTATTTATAGAGAGTAGTTCAACGATATGTAAAATGTTGCGTTTGCTAAGTACGTTCTTTTAAATTCGGAAAAAAGTGTTTTTCTCGATTCCTTCTTTGTTGCATATAGCGTGTAAGTTTTGTATGCGTATCCCATGCACCAAACTCAAGGTATGTGTAGAGAGTAGTGCCAGGATAGGTAAAATGACACGTTCCCTAAGTACCTTCTTATAGGTTCAGAACAAAAATCGCGTTTTTCCCAATTCCTTCTTTGTTGCATATAGAGTGTAATTTTCCCATGTACCAAACTCTGGGTATTTATAGAGAGAAGTTCTACCATACGTAAATTGTCGCGTTTCCTGAGTACGTTCTTATATTTTCGGGAAAAAAGCGCGTTTTCCCTAATTCCTTCTTTGTTGTTTGTTGACGTTGTTAACCGCATTAATGCCATTTGGCGAGCAGCTATCATTATACTACCATTTCTTACACATATTGTTTTCGGACTATTGGTTCTCAGACTATCTAATATATAGATAATGTGTCTTCGTTGATTTAAATCCTTGATATACTGGGTCCTGAACTAGATAGTGGGTCCTAAACCAGTAATTGGGTCTTGACCCAACATTTCAAAGACCCACTATTACATCTGGCGTTCCATTAAAATATATTTTATCGGGGTACTAATACTGTTTCAGACATTTTACCCACGTATTGGGGCTTTGAAAATGAGTTATCTCCCTTAAATTGAACTTGCGCTTCCAGTATATCCAACATCTAATCAGAATACCGGAAGGATAATTGCAGATGTCTTCCAAATGAGGGCCCAATAAACGAACCGGGTGTACATTGTGGGACCCAGTAAATCGACCATACATGTATATATAACATAACTGTATTAGCTGTAAACGATTAACAATAGTGTTAGCCTTCATCAGACAAACTTTGATAATATGAACACTTATCCGTGTTATCGCCTTTTAAATAGTACCGTTTGTATATCAACACCAGTGACAATATTTATTATATATAGAGAGAGACTTAGTCATATAGATAGTGGGTCTGTGTTATTAAACACGTTTATCGGGTTCACTGTGAAATCGTGTAGATATTCACAGTTCTTCTTTGTCATGATATAATGTATTTTCTCACGAACCTATGTATCCCAATATATACCTTAAGTTGAAAGGGCTAGTAGTCGTGTGGTGTTAAATTGTAAATAGCGGGGCTATTTAATAAAACAATAAATGTTGCAATTCTTTAGAGTTATTTAAAATCGTCCTATCCTTTATAGGTAACAGAAGATTCTCTGAGAGCAATACCATTTAGAAAATTCCTATTTTACTCGAACAGCAAAAACACGAAGGCTTTAACATATTTATTAGATATATATCGGTTTGGTTACAACAAGTAAATAACATGTATACATGTATTCGACTTTCCCTTCATCTACAGTTGACAGAATGTTTTACCACAGACAGATTGATTAAGCTTGGTATGTAACGTATTATTTGTTTCACAAGCATCTTTAATGCAGGTGACATAAATCCAGGAAAAATATGATGAAGACCAGACATGTCTTTGCTGTCAATATTCCCAATGTACGTAATATATATTCCTGTACATTTTTTATACTAAAGCCTTTCACCCATTTGCCATACTGAGTCGGATTCCTTCAATGCTATGAAGCACATGGTGCAACTCAAGATAAGTCACCTTAAAGCCCACCTAACAAACACGCAGGTAACCTACCCAGTAGCACAGACAAATCATACAAAAAGACAAGGAACAAAACCCGGGGCAGATGCATCAAGACACGAAACCATACACAAACCAAAAAGGGGCAGTATGCAAAACCAAAATATACGCAAACGAGTACCACAATGAGACAGTCTGTGTGTCACGGAACAGAGAATTAAATCCGGATTTAAATAACAAAAAATACTTCCAACTGAACTCACATTTCTCAAAGTGTCGATTAGTCCGGATTACAATGATTGCGTAAATATTGTCGCGTGTCCTTGTTTTCTGTTATGCCAGTTTGTCTTAATAGGAGTTAACATTTGTGTACCGTATAACATGATGGTTGTTAAGTACGCGTAAACTATCACATTTATCAGTGGCGTTCATATGGTTTCGGAAAAACGTGTACAGTGTAACTTTTGTTCTAGAAGTCTCCCTTGCTCCGAACTGGTGCAATCGGTAGAATACATATGCACAACGCGTAAACTGTCGCGTTTACCAGTGGCGTTCATATGGTTTCGGAAAAAAACGTGCTTTTCCATTTTCCTTCTTTGTTGCATGTATAGTGTAACTTTTGTTTTAGAAGTCTCCCATGCTCCAAACTGGTGCAATCGGTAGAGTGTATATGCACAACGCTTAAACTATCGCGTTTACCAGTGGCGTTCATATGGTTTGGAAAAAAAAACGTGTTTTTCCAATTTCCTTCTTTGTTGCATGTATAGTGTAACTTTTGTTCTAGAAGTCTCTTATGCTCCAAACTGGTGCAATCGGTAGAGTGCATATGCACAACGCTTAAACTATCGCGTTTACCAGTTGTGTTCATATGGTTTCGGAAAAAAACGTCTTTTCCAATTTCCTAATTTGTTGCATGTACAGTGTAACTTTTGTTCTAGAAGTCTCTCATGCTCCAAACTCGTACAATCGGTAGAGTGCATATGCACAACGCTTAAACTATCGCGTTAACCAGTGGCGTTCATATGGTTTCGGAAAAAAACGAGTTTTTCCAATTTCCTTCTTTGTTGCATGTATAGTGTAACTTTTGTTCTAGAAGTCAGTCTCCCATGCTCCAAACTGGTGCAATCGGTAGAATGCATATGCACAACGCTTAAACTATCATGTTTTCTAGTGAAGTTAATATGTTTTTGGAAAAAAAAAGCGTTTTTCCTATTTCCTTCTTTGTTGCATGTACAGTGTAACTTTTGTTCTAGAAGTCTCACATGCTCCTGACTGGTGCTGTCGGTAGAGTGCATATGCACAACGCTTAAACTATCGCGTTTACCAGTGGTGTTCTTATGGTTTCGGGAAAAAAAGGCTTTTTCCTATTTCCTTCTTTGTTGCATGTGCAGTGTAACTTTTGTTGTAGAAGTCTCCCAGGCTCCTAAATGGTGCTATCGGTAGAATGCATATGCACAACGCTTAAACTATCGCGATTACCAGTTGTGTTCATATGGTTTCAGAAAAAACGTGATTTTCCAATTTCCTTCTTTGTTGCATGTGCAGTGTAATTTTTGTTCTAGAAGTCTCACATGCCCCAAACTGGTGCAATCGGTAGAGTGTATATGCACAACGCTTAAACTATCGCGTTTACCACTGGCGTTCATATGGTTTCGGAAAAAAACGTGTTTTTCCAATTTCCTTCTTTGTTGTATGTATAGAGTAACTTTTGTTTTAGAAGTCTCCCATGCTCCAAACTGGTGCAATCGGTAGAGTGCATATGCACAATGCTTAAACTATCATGTTTTCTAGTGTCGTTCATATGGTTTCGGAAAAAAACGCGTTTTTCCTATTTCCTTCTTTGTTGCATGTATAGTGTAACTTTTGTTCTAGAAGTCTCTCATGCTCCAAACTGGTGCAATCGGTAGAGTGATATGCACAGCGCTTAAACTATCGCGTTTACCAGTGGAGTTCATATGGTTTCGGAAAAAAAATGTGTTTTTCCAATTTCCTTCTTTGTTGCATGTAAAGTGTAACTTTTGTTCTAGAAGTCTCCCATGCTCCAAACTGGTGCTATCGGTAGAGTGCATATGCACAACGCTTAAACTATCGCGTTTACCAGTGGCGTTCATATGGTTTCGGAAAAAAACGTGTTTTTCCAATTTCCTTCTTTGTTGTATGTATAGATTTACTTTTGTTTTAGAAGTCTCCCATGCTCCAAACTGGTGCAATCGGTAGAGTGCATATGCACAACGCTTAAACTATCGCGTTTACCAGTGTCGTTCATATGGTTTCGGAAAAAAAAAAGTGTTTCTCCAATTTCCTTCTTGGTTGCATGTATAGTGTAACTTTTGTTCTAGAAATCTCCCATGATCCTAACTGGTGCTATAGGTAGAATGCATATGCACAACGCTTAAACTATCATGTTTTCTAGTGACGTTCATATTGTTTCGTAAAAAACGCGTTTTTCCAATTTCATTCTTTGTTGCATGTATAGTGTAACTTTTGTTCTAGAAGTCTCCCATGCTCCAAACTGGTACTATCGGTAGAGTGCATATGCACAACGCTTAAACTATCGCGTTTACCAGTGTCGATCATATGGTTTCGGAAAAAAACGTGTTTCTCCAATTTCCTTCTTTGTTGCATGTATAGTGTAACTTTTGTTTTAGAAGTCTCCCAGGCTCCAAACTGGTGCTATCGGTAGAGTGCATATGCACAACGCGTAAACTATCGCGTTTACCAGTGGCGTTCATATGGTTTCGGAAAAAAAAACGTGTTTTTCCAATTTCCTTCTTTGTTGTATGTATAGAGTAACTTTTGTTTTAGAAGTCTCACATGCTCCAAACTGGTGCAATCGGTAGAGTACATATGCACAACGCTTAAACTATCCCGTTTACCAGTGTCGTTCATATGGTTTCGAAAAAAAACGTGTTTCTCCAATTTCCTTCTTTGTTGCATGTATAGTGTAACTTTTGTTTTAGAAGTCTCCCATGCTCCAAACTGGTGCTATCGGTAGAGTGCATATGCACAACGCTTAAACTATCGCGTTTACCAGTGGCGTTCATATGGTTTGGAAAAAAAACGTGTTTTTCCAATTTCCTTCTTTGTTGCATGTATAGTGTAACTTTTGTTCTAGAAGTGTCCCATGCTCCAAACTGGTGCAATCGGTAGAGTGCATATGCACAACGCTTAAACTATCGCGTTTACCAGTTGTGTTCATATGGTTTCGGAAAAAAACGTCTTTTCCAATTTCCTTATTTGTTGCATGTACAGTGTAACTTTTGTTCTAGAGGTCTCCCATGCTCCAAACTCGTACAATCGGTAGAGTGCATATGCACAACGCTTAAACTATCGCGTTAACCAGTGGCATTCATATGGTTTCGGAAAAAAACGAGTTTTTCCAATTTCCTTCTTTGTTGCATGTATAGTGTAACTTTTGTTCTATAAGTCTCCCAGGCTCCAAACTGGTGCTATCGGTAGAGTGCATATGCACAACGCTTAAACTATCGCGTTTACCAGTGCCGTTCATATGGTTTCGGAAAAAAAACGTGTTTCTCCAATTTCCTTCTTTGTTGCATGTATAGAGTAACTTTTGTTTTAGAAGTCTCCCATGCTCCAAACTGGTGCAATCGGTAGAGTGCATATGCACAACGCGTAAACTATCGCGTTTACCAGTGGCGTTCATATGGTTTCGGAAAAAAACGTGTTTTTCCAATTTACTTCTTTGTTGTATGTATAGAGTAACTTTTGTTTTAGAAGTCTACCATGCTCCAAACTGGTGCTATCGGTAGAATGCATATGCACAACGCTTAAACTATCATGTTTTCTAGTAACGTTCATATTGCTTCGGAAAAATCGCGTTTTTACAATTTCATTCTTTGTTGCATGTATAGTGTAACTTTTGTTCTAGAAGTCTCCCATGCTCCAAACTGGTGCAATCGGTAGAGTGCATATGCACAACGCGTAAACTATCGCGTTTACCAGTGGCGTTCATATGGTTTCGGAAAAAACGTGTTTTTCCAATTTCCTTATTTGTTGTATGTATAGAGTAACTTTTGTTTTAGAAATTTCCCATGATCCTAACTGGTGCTATCGGTAGAATGCATATGCACAACGCTTAAACTATCATGTTTTCTAGTGACGTTCATATTGTTTCGGAAAAAACGCAATTTTCCAATTTCATTCTTTGTTGCATGTATAGTGTAACTTTTGTTCTAGAAGTGTCCCATGCTCCAAACTGGTGCAATCGGTAGAGTGCATATGCACAACGCTTAAACTATCGCGTTTACCAGTGTCGTTCATATGGTTTCGGAAAAAAACGTGTTTCTCCAATTTCCTTCTTTGTTGCATGTATAGTGTAACATTTGTTTTAGAAGTCTCCCAGGCTCCAAACTGGTGCTATCGGTAGAGTGCATATGCACAACGCTTAAACTATCGCGTTTACCAGTGTCGTTCATATGGTTTCGGAAAAAAACGTGTTTCTCCAATTTCCTTCTTTGTTGCATGTATAGAGTAACTTCTGTTTTAGAAGCCTCCCATGCTCCAAACTGGTGCAATCGGTAGAGTGCATATGCACACCACGTAAATTATCGCGTTAAACAGTGGCGTTCATATGGTTTCGGAAAAAAATGTGTTTTTCCAATTTCCTTCTTTGTTGCATGTATAGAGTAACTTTTGTTTTAGAAACCTCCCATGCTCCAAACTGGTGCAATCGGTAGAGTGCATATACACAACGCTTAAACTTTCGCGTTTACCACTGGCGTTCATATGGTTTCGGAAAAAAAATGTGTTTTTCCAATTTCCTTCTTTGTTGCATGTAAAGTGTAACTTTTGTTCTAGAAGTCTCCCATGCTCCAAACTGGTGCTATCGGTAGAGTGCATATGCACAACGCTTAAACTATCGCGTTTACTAGTGTCGTTCATATGGTTTCGGAAAAAAACGTGTTTCTCCAATTTCCTTCTTTGCATGTATAGTGTAACATTTGTTTTAGAAGTCTCCCAGGCTCCAAACTGGTGCTATCGGTAGAGTGCATATGCACAACGCTTAAACTATCGCGTTTACCAGTGTCGTTCATGTATAGTGTAACATTTGTTTTAGAAGTCTCCCGCTCCATACTGGTGCTATCGGTAGAGTGCATATGCACAACGCTTAAACTATCGCGTTTACCAGTGTCGTTCATATGGTTTCGGAAAAAAACGTGTTTCTCCAATTTCCTTCTTTGTTGCATGTATAGAGTAACTTCTGTTTTAGAAGCCTCCCTTGCTCCAAACTGGTGCTATCGGTAGAGTGCATATGCACAACGCTTAAACTATCGCGTTTACCAGTGTCGTTCATATGGTTTCGGAAAAAAACGTGTTTCTCCAATTTCCTTCTTTGTTGCATGTATAGTGTAACCTTTGTTCTAGAAGTCTCCCAGGCTCCAAACTGGTGCTATCGGTAGAGTGCATATGCACAACGCTTAAACTATCGCGTATACCAGTGTCGTTCATATGGTTTCGGAAAAAAACGTGTTTCTCCAATTTCCTTCTTTGTTGCATGTATAGAGTAACTTTTGTTTTAGAAGTCTCCCATGCTCCAAACTGGTGCAATCGGTTGAGTCAGGGACACTATATTACAGTGTCCCTGGTTGAGTGCATATGCACAACGCTTAAACTATCGCGTTTACCACTTGCGTTCATATGGTTTCGGAAAAAAATGTGTTTTTCCAATTTCCTTCTTGTAAAGTGTTTACCACTTGCGTTCATATGGTTTCGGAAAAAAATGTGTTT
This sequence comes from Serripes groenlandicus, assembly GCA_031761405.1. Lineage (NCBI taxonomy): Eukaryota > Metazoa > Mollusca > Bivalvia > Cardiida > Cardiidae > Serripes > Serripes groenlandicus. The sequence goes on from JASEVX010000062.1 coordinate 10,147, forward strand.
TTCCAATTTCCTTCTTGTAAAGTGTAACGTTTGTTCTAGAAGGCTCCCATGCTCTAAACTGGTGCTATCGGTAGAGTGCATATGCACAACGCTTAAACTATCATGCTTTCTGGTGACGTTCATATTGTTTCGGAAAAAACGAGTTTTTCCAATTTCATTCTTTGTTGCATGTATAGTGTAACTTTTGTTCTAGAAGTCTCCCATGCTCCAAACTGGTGCTATCGGTAGAGTGCATATGCAAAACGCTTAAACTATCGCGTTTACCAGTGTCGTCCATATGGTTTCGGAAAAAAACGTGTTTCTCCAATTTCCTTCATTGTTGCATGTATAGTGTAACTTTTGTTCTAAAAGTCTCTTAGGCTCCAAACTGGTGCTATCGGTAGAGTGCATAAGCACAACGCTTAAACTATGGCGTTTACCAGTGTCGTTCATATGGTTTCGGAAAAAAACGTGTTTCTCTAATTTCCTTCTTTGTTGCATGTATAGAGTTACTTTTGTTTTAGAAGTCTCCCATGCTCCAAACTGGTGCAATCGGTAGAGTGCATATGCACAACGCGTAAACTATCGCGTTTACCAGTGGCGTTCATATGGTTTCGGGAAAAAAGTGTTTCTCCAATTTCCTTCTTTGTTGCATGTATAGTGTAACTTTTGTTCTAGAAGTCTCCCAGGCTCCAAACTGGTGCTATCGGTAGAGTGCATATGCACAACGCGTAAACTATCGCGTTTACCAGTGTCGTTCATATGGTTTCGGAAAAAAATGTGTTTTTCCAATTTCCTTCTTTGTTGCATGTATAGTGTAACTTTTGTTTTAGAAGTCTCCCATGCTCCAAACTGGTGCAATCGGTAGAGTGCATATGCACAACACGTAAACTATCGCGTTTACCAGTGGCGTTCATATGGTTTCGGAAAGAAATGTGTTTTTCCAATTTCCTTCTTTGTTGCATGTATAGAGTAACTTTTGTTTTAGAAGTCTCCCATGCTCCAAACTGGTGCAATCAGTAGAGTGCATATGCACAACGCTTAAACTATCGCGTTTACCAGTGGAGTTCATATGGTTTCGGAAAAAAACGTGTTTCTCCAATTTCCTTCTTTGTTGCATGTATAGTGTAACTTTTGTTTTAGAAGTCTCCCAGGCTCCAAACTGGTGCTGTCGGTAGAGTGCATATGCACAACGCGTAAACTATCGCGTTTACCAGTGGCGTTCATATGGTTTCGGAAAAAAACGTGTTTTTCCAATTTCTTTGTTTGTTGTATGTATAGAGTAACTTTTGTTTTAGAAGTCTCCCATGCTCCAAGCTGGTGCAATCGGTAGAGTGCATATGCACAACGCTTAAACTATCGCGTTTACCAGTGGCGTTCATATGGTTTCGGAAAAAAACGTGTTTCTCCAATTTCCTTCTTTGTTGCATGTATAGTGTAACTTTTGTTCTAGAAATCTCCCATGATCCTAACTGGTGCTATCGGTAGAATGCATATGCACAACGCTTAAACTATCGCGTTTACCACTGGCGTTCATATGGTTTCGGAAAAAAACGTGTTTTTCCAATTTCCTTCTTTGTTGTATGTATAGAGTAACTTCTGTTTTAGAAGTCTCTTATGCTCCAAACTGGTGCTATCGGTAGAGTGCATATGCACAACGCTTAAACTATCGCGTTTACCACTGGCGTTCATATGGTTTCGGAAAAAAAGGTGTTTTTCCAATTTCCTTCTTTGTTGTATGTATAGAGTAACTTCTGTTTTAGAAGTCTCCCTTGCTCCAAACGGGTGCTATCGGTAGAATGCATATGCACAACGCTTAAACTATCATGTTTTCTAGTGAAGTTAATATGTTTTTTGGAAAAAAAAGCGTTTTTCCTATTTCCTTCTTTGTTGCATGTACAGTGTAACTTTTGTTCTAGAAGTCAGTCTCCCATGCTCCAAACTGGTGCAATCGGTAGAATGTATATGCACAACGCTTAAACTATCATGTTTTCTAGTGAAGTTAATATTTTTTTTGGAAAAAAAAAGCGTTTTTCCTATTTCCTTCTTTGTTGCATGTACAGTGTAACTTTTGTTCTAGAAGTCTCACATGCTCCTGACTGGTGCTGTCGGTAGAGTGCATATGCACAACGCTTAAACTATCGCGTTTACCAGTGGTGTTCTTATGGTTTCGGGAAAAAAAGGCTTTTTCCTATTTCCTTCTTTGTTGCATGTGCAGTGTAACTTTTGTTATAGAAGTCTCACATGCTCCTAACTGGTGCTATCGGTAGAATGCATATGCACAACGCTTAAACTATCGCGATTACCAGTTGTGTTCATATGGTTTCGGAAAAAACGTGATTTTCCAATTTCTTTCTTTGTTGCATGTGCAGTGTAATTTTTGTTCTAGAAGTCTCACATGCCCCAAACTGGTGCAATCGGTAGAGTGTATATGCACAACGCTTAAACTATCGCGTTTACCACTGGCGTTCATATGGTTTCGGAAAAAAACGTGTTTTTCCAATTTCCTTCTTTGTTGTATGTATAGAGTAACTTTTGTTTTAGAAGTCTCCCATGCTCCAAACTGGTGCAATCGGTAGAGTGCATATGCACAATGCTTAAACTATCATGTTTTCTAGTGTCGTTCATATGGTTTCGGAAAAAAACGCGTTTTTCCTATTTCCTTCTTTGTTGCATGTATAGTGTAACTTTTGTTCTAGAGGTCTCTCATGCTCCAAACTGGTGCAATCGGTAGAGTGATATGCACAGCGCTTAAACTATCGCGTTTACCAGTGGAGTTCATATGGTTTCGGAAAAAAAATGTGTTTTTCCAATTTCCTTCTTTGTTGCATGTAAAGTGTAACTTTTGTTCTAGAAGTCTCCCATGCTCCAAACTGGTGCTATCGGTAGAGTGCATACGCACAACGCTTAAACTATCGCGTTTACCAGTGGCGTTCATATGGTTTCGGAAAAAAACGTGTTTTTCCAATTTCCTTCTTTGTTGTATGTATAGATTAACTTTTGTTTTAGAAGTCTCCCATGCTCCAAACTGGTGCAATCGGTAGAGTGCATATGCACAAAGCTTAAACTATCGCGTTTACCAGTGTCGTTCATATGGTTTCGTAAAAAAAACGTGTTTCTTCAATTTCCTTCTTTGTTGCATGTATAGTGTAACTTTTGTTCTAGAAATCTCCCATGATCCTAACTGGTGCTATAGGTAGAATGCATATGCACAACGCTTAAACTATCATGTTTTCTAGTGACGTTCATATAGTTTCGTAAAAAACGCGTTTTTCCAATTTCATACTTTGTTGCATGTATAGTGTAACTTTTGTTCTAGAAGTCTCCCATGCTCCAAACTGGTACTATTGGTATTGTGCATATACACAACGCTTAAACTATCGCGTTTACCAGTGTCGTTCATATGGTTTCGGAAAAAAACGTGTTTCTCCAATTTCCTTCTTTGTTGCATGTATAGTGTAACTTTTGTTTTAGAAGTCTCCCAGGCTCCAAACTGGTGCTATCGGTAGAGTGCATAAGCACAACGCGTAAACTATCGCGTTTACCAGTGGCGTTCATATGGTTTCGGAAAAAAACGTGTTTTTCCAATTTCCTTCTTTGTTGTATGTATAGAGTAACTTTTGTTTTAGAAGTCTCCCATGCTCCAAACTGGTGCAATCGGTAGAGTACATATGCACAACGCTTAAACTATCCCGTTTACCAGTGTCGTTCATATGGTTTCGAAAAAAAACGTGTTTCTCCAATTTCCTTCTTTGTTGCATGTATAGTGTAACTTTTGTTCTAGAAATCTCCCATGATCCTAACTGGTGCTATCGGTAGAATGCATATGCACAACGCTTAAACTATCATGTTTTCTAGTGACGTTCATATTGTTTCGGAAAAAACGCGTTTTTCCAATTTCCTTCTTTGTTGCATGTATAGTGTAACTTTTGTTCTAGAAGTCTCCCATGTTCCAAACTGGTGCAATCGGTAGAGTGCATATGCACAACGCTTAAACTATCGCGTTTACCACTGGCATTCATATGGTTTCGGAAAAAAATGTGTTTTTCCAATTTCCTTCTTTGTTGCATGTAAAGTGTAACTTTTGTTCTAGAAGTCTCCCATGCTCCAAACTGGTGCTATCGGTAGAGTGCATATGCACAACGCTTAAACTATCGCGTTTACCAGTGGCGTTCATATGGTTTCGGAAAAAACGTGTTTCTCCAATTTCCTTCTTTGTTGCATGTATAGTGTAACTTTTGTTCTAGAAATCTCCCATGATCCTAACTGGTGCTATAGGTAGAATGCATATGCACAACGCTTAAACTATCATGTTTTCTAGTGACGTTCATATTGTTTCGGAAAAAACGCGTTTTTCCAATTTCATTCTTTGTTGCATGTATAGTGTAACTTTTGTTCTAGAAGTCTCCCATGCTCCAAACTGGTGCAATCGATACAGTGCATATGCACAACGCTTAAACTATCGCGTTTACCAGTGTCGTTCTTATGGTTTTGGAAAAAAACGTGTTTTTCGAATGTCCTTCTTTGTTGCATGTATAGTGTAACTTTTGTTCTAGAAGTCTCTTATGCTCCAAACTGGTGCTATCGGTAGAGTGCATATGCACAACGCTTAAACTATCGCGTTTACCAGTGTCGTTCATATGGTTTTGGAAATAAACGTGTTTCTCCAATTTCCTTCTTTGTTGCATGTATAGTGTAACTTTTGTTCTAGAAGTCTCCCAGGCTCCAAACTGGTGCTATCGGTAGAGTGCATATGCACAACGCTTAAACTATCGCGTTTACCAGTGTCGTTCATATGGTTTCGGAAAAAAACGTGTTTCTCCAATTTCCTTCTTTGTTGCATGTATAGAGTAACTTTTGTTTTAGAAGTCTCCCATGCTCCAAACTGGTGCAATCGGTAGAGTGCATATGCACAACGCGTAAACTATCGCGTTTACCAGTGGCGTTCATATGGTTTCGGAAAAAAACGTGTTTCTCCAATTTCCTTCTTTGTTGCATGTATAGAGTAACTTCTGTTTTTATAAGTCTCCCATGCTCCAAACTGGTGCTATCGGTAGAGTGCATATGGACAACGCTTAGACTATCGCGTTTACCAGTGTCGTTCATATGGTTTCGGGAAAAAACGTGTTTCTCCAATTTCCTTCTTTGTTGCATGTATAGTGTAACTTTTGTTCTAGAAGTCTCCCAGGCTCCAAACTGGTGCTATCGGTAGAGTGCATATGCACAACGCTTAAACTATCGCGTTTACCAGTGTCGTTCATATGGTTTCGGAAAAAAATGTGTTTTTCCAATTTCCTTCTTTGTTGCATGTATAGTGTAACTTTTGTTTTAGAAGTCTCCCATGCTCCAAACTGGTGCAATCGGTAGAGTGCATATGCACAACACGTAAACTATCGCGTTTACCAGTGGCGTTCATATGGTTTCGGAAAGAAATGTGTTTTTCCAATTTCCTTCTTTGTTGCATGTATAGAGTAACTTTTGTTTTAGAAGTCTCCCATGCTCCAAACTGGTGAAATCAGTAGAGTGCATATGCACAACGCTTAAACTATCGCGTTTACCAGTGTCGTTCATATGGTTTCGGAAAAAAACGTGTTTCTCCAATTTCCTTCTTTGTTGCATGTATAGTGTAACTTTTGTTTTAGAAGTCTCCCAGGCTCCAAACTGGTGCTATCGGTAGAGTGCATATGCACAACGCGTAAACTATCGCGTTTACCAGTGGCGTTCATATGGTTTCGGAAAAAAACGTGTTTTTCCAATTTCTTTGTTTGTTGTATGTATAGAGTAACTTTTGTTTTAGAAGTCTCCCATGCTCCAAGCTGGTGCAATCGGTAGAGTGCATATGCACAACGCTTAAACTATCGCGTTTACCAGTGGCGTTCATATGGTTTCGGAAAAAAACGTGTTTCTCCAATTTCCTTCTTTGTTGCATGTATAGTGTAACTTTTGTTCTAGAAATCTCCCATGATCCTAACTGGTGCTATCGGTAGAATGCATATGCACAACGCTTAAACCATCCCGTTTACCAGTGTCGTTCATATGGTTTCGGAAAAAAACGTGTTTCTCCAATTTCCTTCTTTGTTGCATGTAAAGTGTAACTTTTGTTCTAGAAGTCTCCCAGGCTCCAAACTGGTGCTATCGGTAGAGTGCATTAGCACAACGCTTGAACTATCGCGTTTACCAGTGTCGTTCATATGGTTTCGGACAAAAACGTGTTTCTCCAATTTCCTTCTTTGTTGCATGTATAGAGTAACTTTTGTTTTAGAAGTCTCCCATGCTCCAAACTGGTGCAATCGGTAGCGTGCATATGCACAACGCTTAAACTATCGCGTTTACCAGTGTCTTGCATATGGTTTCGGAAAAAAACGTGTTTCTCCAAATTCCTTCTTTGTTGCATGTATAGTGTAACTTTTGTTCTAGAAGTCTCCCAGGCTCCAAACTGGTGCTATCGGTAGAGTGCATATGCACAACGCTTAAACTATCGCGTTTACCAGTGATACATATGGTTTCGGAAAAAAACGTGTTTCTCCAATTTCCTTCTTTGTTGCATGTATAGTGTAACTTTTGTTCTAGAAGTCTCCCATGCTCCAAACTGGTGCAATCGGTAGAGTGCATATGTACAAAGCGTAAACTATCGCGTTTACCAGTGGCGTTCATATGGTTTCGGAAAAAACGTGTTTCTCCAATTTCCTTCTTTGTTGCATGTATAGAGTAACTTCTGTTTTAGAAGTATCCCATGCTCCAAACTGGTGCTATCGGTAGAGTGCATATGCACAATGCTTAAACTATCGCGTTTACCAGTGTCGTTCATATGGTTTCGGAAAAAAACGTGTTTCTTCAATTTCCTTCTTTGTTGCATGTATAGTGTAACTTTTGTTTTAGAAGTCTCCCATGCTCCAAACTGGTGCAATCGGTAGAGTGCATATGCACAACGCTTAAAATATCGCGTTTACCACTGGCGTTCATATGGTTTCGGAAAAAAATGTGTTTTTCCAATTTCCTTCTTTGTTGCATGTAAAGTGTAACTTTTGTTCTAGAAGTCTCCCATGCTCCAAACTGGTGCTATCGGTAGATTGCATATGCACAACGCTTTAACTATCGCGTTTACCAGTGGCGTTCATATGGTTTCGGAAAAAAACGTGTTTCTCCAATTTCCTTCTTTGTTGCATGTATAGTGTAACTTTTGTTCTAGAAGTCTCCCAGGCTCCAAACTGGCGCTATCGGTAGAGTGCATATGCACAACGCTTAAACTGTCGCATTTAACAGTGTCTTGCATATGGTTTCGGAAAAAAACGTGTTTCTCCAATTTCCTTCTTTGTTGCATGTATAGTGTCACTTTTGTTCTAGAAGTCTCCCATGCTCCAAACTGGTGCAATCGGTAGATTGCATATGTACAACGCGTAAATTATCGCGTTTACCAGTGGCGTTCATATGGTTTCGGAAAAACACGTGTTTCTCCAATTTCCTTCTTTGTTGCATGTATAGAGTAACTTCTGTTTTAGAAGTCTCCCATGCTCCAAACTGGTGCTATCGGTAGAGTGCATATGCACAATGCTTAAACTATCGCGTTTACCAGTGTCGTTCATATGGTTTCGGAAAAAAACGTGTTTCTCCAATTTCCTTCTTTGTTGCATGTATAGTGTAACTTTTGTTTTAGAAGTCTCCCATGCTCCAAACTGGTGCAATCGGTAGAGTGCATATGCACAACGCTTAAACTATCGCGTTTACCACTGGCGTTCATATGGTTTCGGAAAAAAATGTGTTTTTCCAATTTCCTTCTTTGTTGCATGTAAAGTGTAACTTTTGTTCTAGAAGTCTCCCATGCTCCAAACTGGTGCTACCGGTAGAGTGCATATGCACAACGCTTAAACTATCGCGTTTACCAGTGGCGTTCATATGGTTTCGGAAAAAAACGTGTTTTTTCAATTTCCTTCTTTGTTGTATGTAAAGAGTAACTTTTCTTTTAGAAGTCTCCCATGCTCCAAACTGGTGCAATCGGTAGCGTGCATATGCACAACGCTTAAACTATCGCGTTTACCAGTGTCGTTCATATGGTTTCGGAAAAAAACGTGTTTCTCCAATTTCCTTCTTTGTTGCATGTATAGTGTAACTTTTGTTCTAGAAGTCTCCCAGGCTCCAAACTGGTGCTATCGGTAGAGTGCATATGCACAACGCGTAAACTATCGCGTTTACCAGTGTCGTTCATATGGTTTCGGAAAAAACGTGTTTCTCCAATTTCCTTCTTTGTTGCATGTATAGAGTAACTTTTGTTTTAGAAGTCTCCCATGCTCCAAACTGGTGCAATCGGTAGAGTGCATATGCACAACGCGTAAACTATTGCGTTTACCAGTGGCGTTCATATGGTTTCGGAAAAAAACGTGTTTCTCCAATTTCCTTCTTTGTTGCATGTATAGAGTAACTTCTGTTTTAGAAGTCTCCCATGCTCCAAACTGGTGCAATCGGTAGAGTGCATATGCACAACGCTTAAACTATCCCGTTTACCAGTGTCGTTCATATGGTTTCGGGAAAAAACGTGTTTCTCTAATTTTCTTCTTTGTTGCATGTATAGAGTAACTTTTGTTTTAGAAGTCTCCCATGCTCCAAACTGGTGCAATCGGTAGAGTGCATATGCACAACGCGTAAACTATCGCGTTTACCAGTGGCGTTCATATGGTTTCGGAAACAAACGTGTTTCTCCAATTTCCTTCTTTGTTGCATGTATAGAGTAACTTTTGTTTTAGAAGCCTCCTATGCTCCAAACTGGTGCAATCGGTAGAGTGCATATGCACAACACGTAAACTATCGGGTTTACCAGTGGCGTTCATATCGTTTCGGAAAATAATGTGTTTTTCCAATTTCCTTCTTTGTTGCATGTATAGAGTAACTTTTGTTTTAGAAGTCTCCCATGCTCCAAACTGGTGCAATCGGTAGAGTACATATGCACAACGCTTAAACTATCGCGTTTACCACTGGCGTTCATATGGTTTCGGAAAAAAATGTGTTTTTCCAGTTTCCTTCTTTGTTGCATGTAAAGTGTAACTTTTGTTCTAGAAGGCTCCCATGCTCCAAACTGGTGCTATCGGTAGAGTGCATATGCACAACGCTTAAACTATCGCGTTTACCAGTGTCGTTCATATGGTTTCGGAAAAAAACGTGTTTCTCCAATTTCCTTCTTTGTTGCATGTATAGTGTAACTTTTGTTTTAGATGTCTCCCAGGCTCCAAACTGGTGCTATCGGTAGAGTGCATATGCACGACGCGTAAACTATCGCGTTTACCAGTGGCGTTCATATGGTTTCGGAAAAAAACGTGTTTTTTTCCAATTTCCTTCTTTGATGTATGTATAGAGTAACTTTTGTTTTAGAAGTCTCCCATGCTCCAAACTGGTGCTATCGGTAGAGTGCATATGCACAGCGCTTAAACTATCCCGTTTACCAGTGTCGTTCATATGGTTTCGGAAAAAAACGTGTTTTTCCAATTTCCTTCTTTGTTGCATGTATAGTGTAACTTTTGTTCTAGAAATCTCCCATGATCCTAACTGGTGCTATCGGTAGAATGCATATGCACAACGCTTAAACTATCATGTTTTCTAGTGACGTTCATATTGTTTCGGAAAAAACGCGTTTTTCCAATTTCATTCTTTGTTGCATGTATAGTGTAACTTTTGTTCTAGAAGTCTCCCATGCTCCAAACTGGTGCTATCGGTAGAGTGCATATGCACGACGCGTAAACTATCGCGTTTACCAGTGGCGTTCATATGGTTTCGGAAATAAATGTGTTTTTCCAGTTTCATTCTTTGTTGCATGTATAGTGTAACTTTTGTTCTAGAAGTCTCCCATGCTCCAAACTGGTGCTATCGGTAGAGTGCATATGCACAACGCTTAAACTATCGCGTTTACCACTGGCGTTCATATGGTTTCGGAAAAAAATGTGTTTTTTCCAATTTCCTTCTTTGTTGCATGTAAAGTGTAACTTTTGTTCTAGAAGTCTCCCATGCTCCAAACTGGTGCTATCGGTAGAGTGTATATGCACAACGCTTAAACTATCGCGTTTACCACTGGCGTTCATATGGTTTCGAAAAAAAACGTGTTTTTCCAATTTCCTTCTTTGTTGTATGTATAGAGTAACTTCTGTTTTAGAAGTCTCCCATGCTCCAAACTGGTGCTATCGGTAGAGTGCATATGCACAACGCTTAAACTATCGCGTTTACCAGTGTCGTTTATATGGTTTCGGGAAAAAACGTGTTTCTCCAATTTCCTTCTTTGTTGCATGTATAGTGTAACTTTTGTTCTAGAAGTCTCCCAGGCTCCAATCTGGGGCTATCGGTAGAGTGCATATGCACAACGCTTAAACTATCGCGTTTACCAGTGGCGTTCATATGGTTTCGGAAAAAAACGTGTTTCTTCAATTTCCTTCTTTGTTGCATGTATAGAGTAACTTCTGTTTTAGAAATCTCCCATGCTCCAAACTGGTGCTATCGGTAAAGTGCATATGCACAACGCTTAAACTATCGCGTTTACCAGTGTCGTTCATATGGTTTCGGAAAAAAACGTGTTTCTCCAATTTCCTTCTTTGTTGCATGTAAAGTGTAACTTTTGTTCTAGAAGTCTCCCAGGCTCCAAACTGGTGCTATCGGTAGAGTGCATATGCACAACGCTTAAACTATCGCGTTTACCATTGTCGTTTATATGGTTTCGGAAAAAAACGTGTTTCTCCAATTTCCTTCTTTGTTGCATGTATAGAGTAACTTTTGTTTTAGAAGTCTCCCATGCTCCAAACTGGTGCAATCGGTAGAGTGCATATGCACAACGCGTAAACTATCGCGTTTACCAGTGGCGTTCATATGGTTTCGGAAACAAACGTGTTTCTCCAATTTCCTTCTTTGTTGCATGTATAGAGTAACTTTTGTTTTAGAAGCCTCCCATGCTCCAAACTGGTGCAATCGATAGAGTGCATATGCACAACACGTAAACTATCGCGTTTACCAGTGTCGTTCATATGGTTTTGGAAAAAAACGTGTTTTTCCAATTTCCTTATTTGTTGCATGTATAGTGTAACTTTTGTTTTAGAAGTCTCTTATGCTCCAAACTGGTGCTATCGGTAGAGTGCATATGCACAACGCTTAAACTATCGCGTTTACCAGTGTCATTCATATGGTTTCGGAAAAAAACGTGTTTCTCCAATTTCCTTCTTTGTTGCATGTATAGTGTAACTTTTGTTCTAGAAGTCTCCCAGGCTCCAAACTGGTGCTATCGGTAGAATGCATATGCACAACGCTTAAACTATCGCGTTTACCAGTGTCGTTCATATGGTTTCGGAAAAAAAACGTGTTTCTCCAATTTCCTTCTTTGTTGCATGTATAGAGTAACTTTTGTTTTAGAAGTCTCCCATGCTCCAAACTGGTGCAATCGGTAGAGTGCATATGCACAACGCGTAAACTATCGCGTTTACCAGTGGCGTTCATATGGTTTCGGAAAAAAACGTGTTTTTCCAATTTACTTCTTTGTTGTATGTATAGAGTAACTTTTGTTTTAGAAGTCTACCATGCTCCAAACTGGTGTTATCGGTAGAATGCATATGCACAACGCTTAAACTATCATGTTTTCTAGTAACGTTCATATTGCTTCGGAAAAAACGCGTTTTTACAATTTCCTTCTTTTTTGCATGTATAGTGTAACTTTTGTTCTAGAAGTCTCCCATGCTCCAAACTGGTGCAATCGGTAGAGTGCATATGCACAACGCGTAAACTATCGCGTTTACCAGTGGCGTTCATATGGTTTCGGAAAAAAACGTGTTTTTCCAATTTCCTTATTTGTTGTATGTATAGAGTAACTTTTGTTTTAGAAATCTCCCATGATCCTAACTGGTGCTATCGGTAGAATGCATATGCACAACGCTTAAACTATCATGTTTTCTAGTGACGTTCATATTGTTTCGGAAAAAACGCAATTTTCCAATTTCATTCTTTGTTACATGTATAGTGTAACTTTTGTTCTAGAAGTCTCCCATGCTCCAAACTGGTGCTATCGGTAGAGTGCATATGCACAACGCTTAAACTATCGCGTTTACCACTGGCGTTCATATGGTTTCGGAAAAAAATGTGTTTTTTCCAATTTCCTTCTTTGTTGCATGTAAAGTGTAACTTTTGTTCTAGAAGTCTCCCATGCTCCAAACTGGTGCTATCGGTAGAGTGTATATGCACAACGCTTAAACTATCGCGTTTACCACTGGCGTTCATATGGTTTCGAAAAAAAACGTGTTTTTCCAATTTCCTTCTTTGTTGTATGTATAGAGTAACTTCTGTTTTAGAAGTCTCCCATGCTCCAAACTGGTGCTATCGGTAGAGTGCATATGCACAACGCTTAAACTATCGCGTTTACCAGTGTCGTTCATATGGTTTCGGGAAAAAACGTGTTTCTCCAATTTCCTTCTTTGTTGCATGTATAGTGTAACTTTTGTTCTAGAAGTCTCCCAGGCTCCAATCTGGGGCTATCGGTAGAGTGCATATGCACAACGCTTAAACTATCGCGTTTACCAGTGGCGTTCATATGGTTTCGGAAAAAAACGTGTTTCTTCAATTTCCTTCTTTGTTGCATGTATAGAGTAACTTCTGTTTTAGAAATCTCCCATGCTCCAAACTGGTGCTATCGGTAAAGTGCATATGCACAACGCTTAAACTATCGCGTTTACCAGTGTCGTTCATATGGTTTCGGAAAAAAACGTGTTTCTCCAATTTCCTTCTTTGTTGCATGTAAAGTGTAACTTTTGTTCTAGAAGTCTCCCAGGCTCCAAACTGGTGCTATCGGTAGAGTGCATATGCACAACGCTTAAACTATCGCGTTTACCATTGTCGTTCATATGGTTTCGGAAAAAAACGTGTTTCTCCAATTTCCTTCTTTGTTGCATGTATAGAGTAACTTTTGTTTTAGAAGTCTCCCATGCTCCAAACTGGTGCAATCGGTAGAGTGCATATGCACAACGCGTAAACTATCGCGTTTACCAGTGGCGTTCATATGGTTTCGGAAACAAACGTGTTTCTCCAATTTCCTTCTTTGTTGCATGTATAGAGTAACTTTTGTTTTAGAAGCCTCCCATGCTCCAAACTGGTGCAATCGATAGAGTGCATATGCACAACACGTAAACTATCGCGTTTACCAGTGTCGTTCATATGGTTTTGGAAAAAAACGTGTTTTTCCAATTTCCTTATTTGTTGCATGTATAGTGTAACTTTTGTTTTAGAAGTCTCTTATGCTCCAAACTGGTGCTATCGGTAGAGTGCATATGCACAACGCTTAAACTATCGCGTTTACCAGTGTCATTCATATGGTTTCGGAAAAAAACGTGTTTCTCCAATTTCCTTCTTTGTTGCATGTATAGTGTAACTTTTGTTCTAGAAGTCTCCCAGGCTCCAAACTGGTGCTATCGGTAGAATGCATATGCACAACGCTTAAACTATCGCGTTTACCAGTGTCGTTCATATGGTTTCGGAAAAAAAACGTGTTTCTCCAATTCCCTTCTTTGTTGCATGTATAGAGTAACTTTTGTTTTAGAAGTCTCCCATGCTCCAAACTGGTGCAATCGGTAGAGTGCATATGCACAACGCGTAAACTATCGCGTTTACCAGTGGCGTTCATATCGTTTCGGAAAAAAACGTGTTTTTCCAATTTACTTCTTTGTTGTATGTATAGAGTAACTTTTGTTTTAGAAGTCTACCATGCTCCAAACTGGTGCTATCGGTAGAATGCATATGCACAACGCTTAAACTATCATGTTTTCTAGTAACGTTCATATTGCTTCGGAAAAAACGCGTTTTTACAATTTCCTTCTTTGTTGCATGTATAGTGTAACTTTTGTTCTAGAAGTCTCCCATGCTCCAAACTGGTGCAATCGGTAGAGTGCATATGCACAACGCGTAAACTATCGCGTTTACCAGTGGCGTTCATATGGTTTCGGAAAAAAACGTGTTTTTCCAATTTCCTTATTTGTTGTATGTATAGAGTAACTTTTGTTTTAGAAATCTCCCATGATCCTAACTGGTGCTATCGGTAGAATGCATATGCACAACGCTTAAACTATCATGTTTTCTAGTGACGTTCATATTGTTTCGGAAAAAACGCAATTTTCCAATTTCATTCTTTGTTACATGTATAGTGTAACTTTTGTTCTAGAAGTGTCCCATGCTCCAAACTGGTGCAATCGGTAGAGTGCATATGCACAACGCTTAAACTATCGCGTTTACCAGTGTCGTTCATATGGTTTCGGAAAAAAACGTGTTTCTCCAATTTCCTTCTTTGTTGCATGTATAGTGTAACATTTGTTTTAGAAGTCTCCCAGGCTCCAAACTGGTGCTATCGGTAGAGTGCATATGCACAACGCTTAAACTATCGCGTTTACCAGTGTCGTTCATATGGTTTCGGAAAAAAACGTGTTTCTCCAATTTCCTTCTTTGTTGCATGTATAGAGTAACTTCTGTTTTAGAAGCCTCCCATGCTCCAAACTGGTGCAATCGGTAGAGTGCATATGCACACCACGTAAATTATCGCGTTTACCAGTGGCGTTCATATGGTTTCGGAAAAAAATGTGTTTTTCCAATTTCCTTCTTTGTTGCTTGTATAGAGTAACTTTTGTTTTAGAAGCCTCCCATGCTCCAAACTGGTGCAATCGGTAGAGTGCATATGCACAACGCTTAAACTATCGCGTTTACCACTGTCGTTCATATGGTTTCGGAAAAAAACGTGTTTCTCCAATTTCCTTCTTTGCATGTATAGTGTAACATTTGTTTTAGAAGTCTCCCAGGCTCCAAACTGGTGCTATCGGTAGAGTGCATATGCACAACGCTTAAACTATCGCGTTTACCAGTGTCGTTCATGTATAGTGTAACATTTGTTTTAGAAGTCTCCCGCTCCATACTGGTGCTATCGGTAGAGTGCATATGCACAACGCTTAAACTATCGCGTTTACCAGTGTCGTTCATATGGTTTCGGAAAAAAACGTGTTTCTCCAATTTCCTCCTTTGTTGCATGTATAGAGTAACTTCTGTTTTAGAAGCCTCCCTTGCTCCAAACTGGTGCTATCGGTAGAGTGCATATGCACAACGCTTAAACTATCGCGTTTACCAGTGTCGTTCATATGGTTTCGGGGAAAAACGTGTTTCTCCAATTTCCTTCTTTGTTGCATGTATAGTGTAACTTTTGTTGTAGAAGTCTCCCAGGCTCCAAACTGGTGCTATCGGTAGAGTGCATATGCACAACGCTTAAACTATCGCGTTTACCAGTGTCGTTCATATGGTTTCGGAAAAAACGTGTTTCTCCAATTTCCTTCTTTGTTGCATGTATAGTGTAACTTTTGTTCTAGAAGTCTCCCAGGCTCCAAACTGGTGCTATCGGTAGAGTGCATATGCACAACGCTTAAACTATCGCGTTTACCAGTGTCGTTCATATGGTTTCGGAAAAAAACGTGTTTCTCCAATTTCCTTCTTTGTTGCATGTATAGAGTAACTTTTGTTTTAGAAGTCTCCCATGCTCCAAACTGGTGCAATCGGTTGAGTCAGGGACACTATATTACAGTGTCCCTGGTTGAGTGCATATGCACAACGCTTAAACTATCGCGTTTACCACTTGCGTTCATATGGTTTCGGAAAAAAATGTGTTTTTCCAATTTCCTTCTTTGTTGCATGTAAAGTGTAACTTTTGTTCTAGAAGGCTCCCATGCTCTAAACTGGTGTTATCGGTAGAGTGCATATGCACAACGCTTAAACTATCATGCTTTCTAGTGACGTTCATATTGTTTCGGAAAAAACGAGTTTTTCCAATTTCATTCTTTGTTGCATGTATAGTGTAACTTTTGTTCTAGAAGTCTCCCATGCTCCAAACTCGTGCTATCGGTAGAGTGCATATGCAAAACGCTTAAACTATCGCGTTTACCAGTGTCGTCCATATGGTTTCGGAAAAAAACGTGTTTCTCCAATTTCCTTCTTTGTTGCATGTATAGTGTAACTTTTGTTCTAAAAGTCTCCCAGGCTCCAAACTGGTGCTATCGGTAGAGTGCATATGCACAACGCTTAAACTATCGCGTTTACCAGTTTCGTTCATATGGTTTCGGAAAAAAACGTGTTTCTCTAATTTCCTTCTTTGTTGCATGTATAGAGTTACTTTTGTTTTAGAAGTCTCCCATGCTCCAAACTGGTGCAATCGGTAGAGTGGATATGCACAACGCGTAAACTATCGCGTTTACCAGTGGCGTTCATATGGTTTCGGAAAAAACGTGTTTCTCCAATTTCCTTCTTTGTTGCATGTATAGAGTAACTTTTGTTTTAGAAGCCTTCCATACTCCAAACTGGTGCAATTGGTAGAGTGCATATGCACAACACGTAAACTATCGCATTTACCCGTGGCGTTCATATGGTTTCGGAAAAAAATGTGTTTTTCCAATTTCCTTCTTTGTTGCATGTATAGAGTAACTTTTGTTTTAGAAGTCTCTTATGCTCCAAACTGGTGCTATCGGTAGAGTGCATATGCACAACGCTTAAACTATCGCGTTTACCACTGGCGTTCATATGGTTTCGGAAAAAAAGGTGTTTTCCCAATTTCCTTCTTTGTTGTATGTATAGAGTAACTTCTGTTTTAGAAGTCTCCCTTGCTCCAAACGGGTGCTATCGGTAGAGTGCATATGCACAACGCTTAAACTATCGCGTTTACCAGTGTCGTTCATATGGTTTCGGGAAAAAACGTGTTTCTCCAATTTCCTTCTTTGTTGCATGTATAGTGTAACTTTTGTTCTAGAAGTCTCCCAGGCTCCAAACTGGTGCTATCGGTAGAGTGCATATGCACACCGCTTAAACTATCATGTTTACCAGTGTCGTTCAGATGGTTTCGGACAAAACCATGTTTCTCCAATTTCCTTCTTTGTTGCATGTATAGAGTAACTTTTGTTTTAGAAGTCTCCCATGCTCCAAACTGGTGCAATCGGTAGAGTGCATATGCACAACGCTTAAACTATCCCGTTTACCAGTGTCGTTCATATGGTTTCGGAAAAAAACGTGTTTCTCCAATTTCCTTCTTTGTTACATGTATAGTGTAACTTTTGTTCTAGAAATCTCCCATGATCCTAACTGGTGCTATCGGTAGAATGCATATGCACAACGCTTAAACTCTCATGTTTTCTAGTGACGTTCATATTGTTTCGGAAAAAACGCGTTTTTCCAATTTCATTCTTTGTTGCATGTATAGTGTAACTTTTGTTCTAGAAGTCTCCCATGCTCCAAACTGGTGCAATCGGCAGAGTGCATATGCACAACGCTTAAACTATCGCGTTTACCAGTGTCGTTCTTATGGATTTGTAAAAAAACGTGTTTTTCCAATGTCTTTCTTTGTTGCATGTATAGTGTAACTTTTGTTCTAGAAGTCTCTTATGCTCCAAACTGGTGCTATCGGTAGAATGCATATGCACAACGCTTAAACTATCGCGTTTACCAGTGTCGTTCATATGGTTTCGGAAAAAAACGTGTTTCTCCAATTTCCTTCTTTGTTGCATGTATAGTGTAACTTTTGTTCTAGAAGTCTCCCAGGCTCCAAACAGGTGCTATCGGTAGAGTGCATATGCACAACGCTTAAACTATCGCGTTTACCAGTGTCGTTCATATGATTTCGGAAAAAAACGCGTTTCTCCAATTTCCTTCTTTGTTGCATGTATAGAGTAACTTTTGTTTTAGAAGTCTCCCATGCTCCAAACTGGTGCAATCGGTAGAGTGCATATGCACAACACGTAAACTATCGCGTTTACCCGTGGCGTTCATATGGTTTCGGGAAAAAATGTGTTTTTCCAATTTCCTTCTTTGTTGCATGTATAGAGTAACTTTTGTTTTAGAAGTCTCCCATGCTCCAAACTGGTGCAATCGGTAGAGTGCATATGCACAACGCTTAAACTATCGCGTTTACCAGTGTCTTGCATATGGTTTCGGAAAAAAATGTGTTTTTCCAATTTCCTTCTTTGTTGCATGTAAAGTGTAACTTTTGTTCTAGAAGTCTCTCATGCTCCAAACTGGTGCAATCGGTAGAGTGATATGCACAGCGCTTAAACTATCGCGTTTACCAGTGGAGTTCATATGGTTTCGGAAAAAAAATGTGTTTTTCCAATTTCCTTCTTTGTTGCATGTAAAGTGTAACTTTTGTTCTAGAAGTCTCCCATGCTCCAAACTGGTGCTATCGGTAGAGTGCATACGCACAACGCTTAAACTATCGCGTTTACCAGTGGCGTTCATATGGTTTCGGAAAAAAACGTGTTTTTCCAATTTCCTTCTTTGTTGTATGTATAGATTAACTTTTGTTTTAGAAGTCTCCCATGCTCCAAACTGGTGCAATCGGTAGAGTGCATATGCACAAAGCTTAAACTATCGCGTTTACCAGTGTCGTTCATATGGTTTCGTAAAAAAAACGTGTTTCTTCAATTTCCTTCTTTGTTGCATGTATAGTGTAACTTTTGTTCTAGAAATCTCCCATGATCCTAACTGGTGCTATAGGTAGAATGCATATGCACAACGCTTAAACTATCATGTTTTCTAGTGACGTTCATATAGTTTCGTAAAAAACGCGTTTTTCCAATTTCATACTTTGTTGCATGTATAGTGTAACTTTTGTTCTAGAAGTCTCCCATGCTCCAAACTGGTACTATTGGTATTGTGCATATACACAACGCTTAAACTATCGCGTTTACCAGTGTCGTTCATATGGTTTCGGAAAAAAACGTGTTTCTCCAATTTCCTTCTTTGTTGCATGTATAGTGTAACTTTTGTTTTAGAAGTCTCCCAGGCTCCAAACTGGTGCTATCGGTAGAGTGCATAAGCACAACGCGTAAACTATCGCGTTTACCAGTGGCGTTCATATGGTTTCGGAAAAAAACGTGTTTTTCCAATTTCCTTCTTTGTTGTATGTATAGAGTAACTTTTGTTTTAGAAGTCTCCCATGCTCCAAACTGGTGCAATCGGTAGAGTACATATGCACAACGCTTAAACTATCCCGTTTACCAGTGTCGTTCATATGGTTTCGAAAAAAAACGTGTTTCTCCAATTTCCTTCTTTGTTGCATGTATAGTGTAACTTTTGTTCTAGAAATCTCCCATGATCCTAACTGGTGCTATCGGTAGAATGCATATGCACAACGCTTAAACTATCATGTTTTCTAGTGACGTTCATATTGTTTCGGAAAAAACGCGTTTTTCCAATTTCCTTCTTTGTTGCATGTATAGTGTAACTTTTGTTCTAGAAGTCTCCCATGTTCCAAACTGGTGCAATCGGTAGAGTGCATATGCACAACGCTTAAACTATCGCGTTTACCACTGGCATTCATATGGTTTCGGAAAAAAATGTGTTTTTCCAATTTCCTTCTTTGTTGCATGTAAAGTGTAACTTTTGTTCTAGAAGTCTCCCATGCTCCAAACTGGTGCTATCGGTAGAGTGCATATGCACAACGCTTAAACTATCGCGTTTACCAGTGGCGTTCATATGGTTTCGGAAAAAACGTGTTTCTCCAATTTCCTTCTTTGTTGCATGTATAGTGTAACTTTTGTTCTAGAAATCTCCCATGATCCTAACTGGTGCTATAGGTAGAATGCATATGCACAACGCTTAAACTATCATGTTTTCTAGTGACGTTCATATTGTTTCGGAAAAAACGCGTTTTTCCAATTTCATTCTTTGTTGCATGTATAGTGTAACTTTTGTTCTAGAAGTCTCCCATGCTCCAAACTGGTGCAATCGATACAGTGCATATGCACAACGCTTAAACTATCGCGTTTACCAGTGTCGTTCTTATGGTTTTGGAAAAAAACGTGTTTTTCGAATGTCCTTCTTTGTTGCATGTATAGTGTAACTTTTGTTCTAGAAGTCTCTTATGCTCCAAACTGGTGCTATCGGTAGAGTGCATATGCACAACGCTTAAACTATCGCGTTTACCAGTGTCGTTCATATGGTTTTGGAAATAAACGTGTTTCTCCAATTTCCTTCTTTGTTGCATGTATAGTGTAACTTTTGTTCTAGAAGTCTCCCAGGCTCCAAACTGGTGCTATCGGTAGAGTGCATATGCACAACGCTTAAACTATCGCGTTTACCAGTGTCGTTCATATGGTTTCGGAAAAAAACGTGTTTCTCCAATTTCCTTCTTTGTTGCATGTATAGAGTAACTTTTGTTTTAGAAGTCTCCCATGCTCCAAACTGGTGCAATCGGTAGAGTGCATATGCACAACGCGTAAACTATCGCGTTTACCAGTGGCGTTCATATGGTTTCGGAAAAAAACGTGTTTCTCCAATTTCCTTCTTTGTTGCATGTATAGAGTAACTTCTGTTTTTAGAAGTCTCCCATGCTCCAAACTGGTGCTATCGGTAGAGTGCATATGGACAACGCTTAGACTATCGCGTTTACCAGTGTCGTTCATATGGTTTCGGGAAAAAACGTGTTTCTCCAATTTCCTTCTTTGTTGCATGTATAGTGTAACTTTTGTTCTAGAAGTCTCCCAGGCTCCAAACTGGTGCTATCGGTAGAGTGCATATGCACAACGCTTAAACTATCGCGTTTACCAGTGTCGTTCATATGGTTTCGGAAAAAAATGTGTTTTTCCAATTTCCTTCTTTGTTGCATGTATAGTGTAACTTTTGTTTTAGAAGTCTCCCATGCTCCAAACTGGTGCAATCGGTAGAGTGCATATGCACAACACGTAAACTATCGCGTTTACCAGTGGCGTTCATATGGTTTCGGAAAGAAATGTGTTTTTCCAATTTCCTTCTTTGTTGCATGTATAGAGTAACTTTTGTTTTAGAAGTCTCCCATGCTCCAAACTGGTGAAATCAGTAGAGTGCATATGCACAACGCTTAAACTATCGCGTTTACCAGTGTCGTTCATATGGTTTCGGAAAAAAACGTGTTTCTCCAATTTCCTTCTTTGTTGCATGTATAGTGTAACTTTTGTTTTAGAAGTCTCCCAGGCTCCAAACTGGTGCTATCGGTAGAGTGCATATGCACAACGCGTAAACTATCGCGTTTACCAGTGGCGTTCATATGGTTTCGGAAAAAAACGTGTTTTTCCAATTTCTTTGTTTGTTGTATGTATAGAGTAACTTTTGTTTTAGAAGTCTCCCATGCTCCAAGCTGGTGCAATCGGTAGAGTGCATATGCACAACGCTTAAACTATCGCGTTTACCAGTGGCGTTCATATGGTTTCGGAAAAAAACGTGTTTCTCCAATTTCCTTCTTTGTTGCATGTATAGTGTAACTTTTGTTCTAGAAATCTCCCATGATCCTAACTGGTGCTATCGGTAGAATGCATATGCACAACGCTTAAACCATCCCGTTTACCAGTGTCGTTCATATGGTTTCGGAAAAAAACGTGTTTCTCCAATTTCCTTCTTTGTTGCATGTAAAGTGTAACTTTTGTTCTAGAAGTCTCCCAGGCTCCAAACTGGTGCTATCGGTAGAGTGCATTAGCACAACGCTTGAACTATCGCGTTTACCAGTGTCGTTCATATGGTTTCGGACAAAAACGTGTTTCTCCAATTTCCTTCTTTGTTGCATGTATAGAGTAACTTTTGTTTTAGAAGTCTCCCATGCTCCAAACTGGTGCAATCGGTAGCGTGCATATGCACAACGCTTAAACTATCGCGTTTACCAGTGTCTTGCATATGGTTTCGGAAAAAAACGTGTTTCTCCAAATTCCTTCTTTGTTGCATGTATAGTGTAACTTTTGTTCTAGAAGTCTCCCAGGCTCCAAACTGGTGCTATCGGTAGAGTGCATATGCACAACGCTTAAACTATCGCGTTTACCAGTGTCTTGCATATGGTTTCGGAAAAAAACGTGTTTCTCCAATTTCCTTCTTTGTTGCATGTAAAGTGTAACTTTTGTTCTAGAAGTCTCCCATGCTCCAAACTGGTGCAATCGGTAGAGTGCATATGTACAAAGCGTAAACTATCGCGTTTACCAGTGGCGTTCATATGGTTTCGGAAAAAACGTGTTTCTCCAATTTCCTTCTTTGTTGCATGTATAGAGTAACTTCTGTTTTAGAAGTATCCCATGCTCCAAACTGGTGCTATCGGTAGAGTGCATATGCACAATGCTTAAACTATCGCGTTTACCAGTGTCGTTCATATGGTTTCGGAAAAAAACGTGTTTCTTCAATTTCCTTCTTTGTTGCATGTATAGTGTAACTTTTGTTTTAGAAGTCTCCCATGCTCCAAACTGGTGCAATCGGTAGAGTGCATATGCACAACGCTTAAAATATCGCGTTTACCACTGGCGTTCATATGGTTTCGGAAAAAAATGTGTTTTTCCAATTTCCTTCTTTGTTGCATGTAAAGTGTAACTTTTGTTCTAGAAGTCTCCCATGCTCCAAACTGGTTCTATCGGTAGATTGCATATGCACAACGCTTAAACTATCGCGTTTACCAGTGGCGTTCATATGGTTTCGGAAAAAAACGTGTTTCTCCAATTTCCTTCTTTGTTGCATGTATAGTGTAACTTTTGTTCTAGAAGTCTCCCAGGCTCCAAACTGGCGCTATCGGTAGAGTGCATATGCACAACGCTTAAACTGTCGCGTTTACCAGTGTCGTTCATATGGTTTCGGAAAAAAACGTGTTTCTCCAATTTCCTTCTTTGTTGCATGTATAGTGTAACTTTTGTTTTAGAAGTCTCCCATGCTCCAAACTGGTGCAATCGGTAGAGTGCATATGCACAACGCTTAAACTATCGCGTTTACCACTGGCGTTCATATGGTTTCGGAAAAAAATGTGTTTTTCCAATTTCCTTCTTTGTTGCATGTAAAGTGTAACTTTTGTTCTAGAAGTCTCCCATGCTCCAAACTGGTGCTACCGGTAGAATGCATATGCACAACGCTTAAACTATCGCGTTTACCAGTGGCGTTCATATGGTTTCGGAAAAAAACGTGTTTTTTTAATTTCCTTCTTTGTTGTATGTAAAGAGTAACTTTTCTTTTAGAAGTCTCCCATGCTCCAAACTGGTGCAATCGGTAGCGTGCATATGCACAACGCTTAAACTATCGCGTTTACCAGTGTCGTTCATATGGTTTCGGAAAAAAACGTGTTTCTCCAATTTCCTTCTTTGTTGCATGTATAGTGTAACTTTTGTTCTAGAAGTCTCCCAGGCTCCAAACTGGTGCTATCGGTAGAGTGCATATGCACAACGCGTAAACTATCGCGTTTACCAGTGTCGTTCATATGGTTTCGGAAAAAACGTGTTTCTCCAATTTCCTTCTTTGTTGCATGTATAGAGTAACTTTTGTTTTAGAAGTCTCCCATGCTCCAAACTGGTGCAATCGGTAGAGTGCATATGCACAACGCGTAAACTATTGCGTTTACCAGTGGCGTTCATATGGTTTCGGAAAAAAACGTGTTTCTCCAATTTCCTTCTTTGTTGCATGTATAGAGTAACTTCTGTTTTAGAAGTCTCCCATGCTCCAAACTGGTGCAATCGGTAGAGTGCATATGCACAACGCTTAAACTATCCCGTTTACCAGTGTCGTTCATATGGTTTCGGGAAAAAACGTGTTTCTCTAATTTTCTTCTTTGTTGCATGTATAGAGTAACTTTTGTTTTAGAAGTCTCCCATGCTCCAAACTGGTGCAATCGGTAGAGTGCATATGCACAACGCGTAAACTATCGCGTTTACCAGTGGCGTTCATATGGTTTCGGAAACAAACGTGTTTCTCCAATTTCCTTCTTTGTTGCATGTATAGAGTAACTTTTGTTTTAGAAGCCTCCTATGCTCCAAACTGGTGCAATCGGTAGAGTGCATATGCACAACACGTAAACTATCGGGTTTACCAGTGGCGTTCATATCGTTTCGGAAAATAATGTGTTTTTCCAATTTCCTTCTTTGTTGCATGTATAGAGTAACTTTTGTTTTAGAAGTCTCCCATGCTCCAAACTGGTGCAATCGGTAGAGTACATATGCACAACGCTTAAACTATCGCGTTTACCACTGGCGTTCATATGGTTTCGGAAAAAAATGTGTTTTTCCAGTTTCCTTCTTTGTTGCATGTAAAGTGTAACTTTTGTTCTAGAAGGCTCCCATGCTCCAAACTGGTGCTATCGGTAGAGTGCATATGCACAACGCTTAAACTATCGCGTTTACCAGTGTCGTTCATATGGTTTCGGAAAAAAACGTGTTTCTCCAATTTCCTTCTTTGTTGCATGTATAGTGTAACTTTTGTTTTAGATGTCTCCCAGGCTCCAAACTGGTGCTATCGGTAGAGTGCATATGCACGACGCGTAAACTATCGCGTTTACCAGTGGCGTTCATATGGTTTCGGAAAAAAACGTGTTTTTTTCCAATTTCCTTCTTTGATGTATGTATAGAGTAACTTTTGTTTTAGAAGTCTCCCATGCTCCAAACTGGTGCTATCGGTAGAGTGCATATGCACAGCGCTTAAACTATCCCGTTTACCAGTGTCGTTCATATGGTTTCGGAAAAAAACGTGTTTTTCCAATTTCCTTCTTTGTTGCATGTATAGTGTAACTTTTGTTCTAGAAATCTCCCATGATCCTAACTGGTGCTATCGGTAGAATGCATATGCACAACGCTTAAACTATCATGTTTTCTAGTGACGTTCATATTGTTTCGGAAAAAACGCGTTTTTCCAATTTCATTCTTTGTTGCATGTATAGTGTAACTTTTGTTCTAGAAGTCTCCCATGCTCCAAACTGGTGCTATCGGTAGAGTGCATATGCACGACGCGTAAACTATCGCGTTTACCAGTGGCGTTCATATGGTTTCGGAAATAAATGTGTTTTTCCAGTTTCATTCTTTGTTGCATGTATAGTGTAACTTTTGTTCTAGAAGTCTCCCATGCTCCAAACTGGTGCTATCGGTAGAGTGCATATGCACAACGCTTAACCTATCGCGTTTACCACTGGCGTTCATATGGTTTCGGAAAAAAATGTGTTTTTTCCAATTTCCTTCTTTGTTGCATGTAAAGTGTAACTTTTGTTCTAGAAGTCTCCCATGCTCCAAACTGGTGCTATCGGTAGAGTGTATATGCACAACGCTTAAACTATCGCGTTTACCACTGGCGTTCATATGGTTTCGAAAAAAAACGTGTTTTTCCAATTTCCTTCTTTGTTGTATGTATAGAGTAACTTCTGTTTTAGAAGTCTCCCATGCTCCAAACTGGTGCTATCGGTAGAGTGCATATGCACAACGCTTAAACTATCGCGTTTACCAGTGTCGTTCATATGGTTTCGGGAAAAAACGTGTTTCTCCAATTTCCTTCTTTGTTGCATGTATAGTGTAACTTTTGTTCTAGAAGTCTCCCAGGCTCCAATCTGGGGCTATCGGTAGAGTGCATATGCACAACGCTTAAACTATCGCGTTTACCAGTGGCGTTCATATGGTTTCGGAAAAAAACGTGTTTCTTCAATTTCCTTCTTTGTTGCATGTATAGAGTAACTTCTGTTTTAGAAATCTCCCATGCTCCAAACTGGTGCTATCGGTAAAGTGCATATGCACAACGCTTAAACTATCGCGTTTACCAGTGTCGTTCATATGGTTTCGGAAAAAAACGTGTTTCTCCAATTTCCTTCTTTGTTGCATGTAAAGTGTAACTTTTGTTCTAGAAGTCTCCCAGGCTCCAAACTGGTGCTATCGGTAGAGTGCATATGCACAACGCTTAAACTATCGAGTTTACCATTGTCGTTCATATGGTTTCGGAAAAAAACGTGTTTCTCCAATTTCCTTCTTTGTTGCATGTATAGAGTAACTTTTGTTTTAGAAGTCTCCCATGCTCCAAACTGGTGCAATCGGTAGAGTGCATATGCACAACGCGTAAACTATCGCGTTTACCAGTGGCGTTCATATGGTTTCGGAAACAAACGTGTTTCTCCAATTTCCTTCTTTGTTGCATGTATAGAGTAACTTTTGTTTTAGAAGCCTCCCATGCTCCAAACTGGTGCAATCGATAGAGTGCATATGCACAACACGTAAACTATCGCGTTTACCAGTGTCGTTCATATGGTTTTGGAAAAAAACGTGTTTTTCCAATTTCCTTATTTGTTGCATGTATAGTGTAACTTTTGTTTTAGAAGTCTCTTATGCTCCAAACTGGTGCTATCGGTAGAGTGCATATGCACAACGCTTAAACTATCGCGTTTACCAGTGTCATTCATATGGTTTCGGAAAAAAACGTGTTTCTCCAATTTCCTTCTTTGTTGCATGTATAGTGTAACTTTTGTTCTAGAAGTCTCCCAGGCTCCAAACTGGTGCTATCGGTAGAATGCATATGCACAACGCTTAAACTATCGCGTTTACCAGTGTCGTTCATATGGTTTCGGAAAAAAAACGTGTTTCTCCAATTTCCTTCTTTGTTGCATGTATAGAGTAACTTTTGTTTTAGAAGTCTCCCATGCTCCAAACTGGTGCAATCGGTAGAGTGTATATGCACAACGCTTAAACTATCGCGTTTACCACTGGCGTTCATATGGTTTCGAAAAAAAACGTGTTTTTCCAATTTACTTCTTTGTTGTATGTATAGAGTAACTTTTGTTTTAGAAGTCTACCATGCTCCAAACTGGTGCTATCGGTAGAATGCATATGCACAACGCTTAAACTATCATGTTTTCTAGTAACGTTCATATTGCTTCGGAAAAAACGCGTTTTTACAATTTCCTTCTTTTTTGCATGTATAGTGTAACTTTTGTTCTAGAAGTCTCCCATGCTCCAAACTGGTGCAATCGGTAGAGTGCATATGCACAACGCGTAAACTATCGCGTTTACCAGTGGCGTTCATATGGTTTCGGAAAAAAACGTGTTTTTCCAATTTCCTTATTTGTTGTATGTATAGAGTAACTTTTGTTTTAGAAATCTCCCATGATCCTAACTGGTGCTATCGGTAGAATGCATATGCACAACGCTTAAACTATCATGTTTTCTAGTGACGTTCATATTGTTTCGGAAAAAACGCAATTTTCCAATTTCATTCTTTGTTACATGTATAGTGTAACTTTTGTTCTAGAAGTCTCCCATGCTCCAAACTGGTGCTATCGGTAGAGTGCATATGCACAACGCTTAAACTATCGCGTTTACCACTGGCGTTCATATGGTTTCGGAAAAAAATGTGTTTTTTCCAATTTCCTTCTTTGTTGCATGTAAAGTGTAACTTTTGTTCTAGAAGTCTCCCATGCTCCAAACTGGTGCTATCGGTAGAGTGTATATGCACAACGCTTAAACTATCGCGTTTACCACTGGCGTTCATATGGTTTCGAAAAAAAACGTGTTTTTCCAATTTCCTTCTTTGTTGTATGTATAGAGTAACTTCTGTTTTAGAAGTCTCCCATGCTCCAAACTGGTGCTATCGGTAGAGTGCATATGCACAACGCTTAAACTATCGCGTTTACCAGTGTCGTTCATATGGTTTCGGGAAAAAACGTGTTTCTCCAATTTCCTTCTTTGTTGCATGTATAGTGTAAATTTTGTTCTAGAAGTCTCCCAGGCTCCAATCTGGGGCTATCGGTAGAGTGCATATGCACAACGCTTAAACTATCGCGTTTACCAGTGGCGTTCATATGGTTTCGGAAAAAAACGTGTTTCTTCAATTTCCTTCTTTGTTGCATGTATAGAGTAACTTCTGTTTTAGAAATCTCCCATGCTCCAAACTGGTGCTATCGGTAAAGTGCATATGCACAACGCTTAAACTATCGCGTTTACCAGTGTCGTTCATATGGTTTCGGAAAAAAACGTGTTTCTCCAATTTCCTTCTTTGTTGCATGTAAAGTGTAACCTTTGTTCTAGAAGTCTCCCAGGCTCCAAACTGGTGCTATCGGTAGAGTGCATATGCACAACGCTTAAACTATCGCGTTTACCATTGTCGTTCATATGGTTTCGGAAAAAAACGTGTTTCTCCAATTTCCTTCTTTGTTGCATGTATAGAGTAACTTTTGTTTTAGAAGTCTCCCATGCTCCAAACTGGTGCAATCGGTAGAGTGCATATGCACAACGCGTAAACTATCGCGTTTACCAGTGGCGTTCATATGGTTTCGGAAACAAACGTGTTTCTCCAATTTCCTTCTTTGTTGCATGTATAGAGTAACTTTTGTTTTAGAAGCCTCCCATGCTCCAAACTGGTGCAATCGATAGAGTGCATATGCACAACACGTAAACTATCGCGTTTACCAGTGTCGTTCATATGGTTTTGGAAAAAAACGTGTTTTTCCAATTTCCTTATTTGTTGCATGTATAGTGTAACTTTTGTTTTAGAAGTCTCTTATGCTCCAAACTGGTGCTATCGGTAGAGTGCATATGCACAACGCTTAAACTATCGCGTTTACCAGTGTCATTCATATGGTTTCGGAAAAAAAACGTGTTTCTCCAATTTCCTTCTTTGTTGCATGTATAGTGTAACTTTTGTTCTAGAAGTCTCCCAGGCTCCAAACTGGTGCTATCGGTAGAATGCATATGCACAACGCTTAAACTATCGCGTTTACCAGTGTCGTTCATATGGTTTCGGAAAAAAAAACGTGTTTCTCCAATTTCCTTCTTTGTTGCATGTATAGAGTAACTTTTGTTTTAGAAGTCTCCCATGCTCCAAACTGGTGCAATCGGTAGAGTGCATATGCACAACGCGTAAACTATCGCGTTTACCAGTGGCGTTCATATGGTTTCGGAAAAAAACGTGTTTTTGCAATTTACTTCTTTGTTGTATGTATAGAGTAACTTTTGTTTTAGAAGTCTACCATGCTCCAAACTGGTGCTATCGGTAGAATGCATATGCACAACGCTTAAACTATCATGTTTTCTAGTAACGTTCATATTGCTTCGGAAAAAACGCGTTTTTACAATTTCCTTCTTTGTTGCATGTATAGTGTAACTTTTGTTCTAGAAGTCTCCCATGCTCCAAACTGGTGCAATCGGTAGAGTGCATATGCACAACGCGTAAACTATCGCGTTTACCAGTGGCGTTCATATGGTTTCGGAAAAAAACGTGTTTTTCCAATTTCCTTATTTGTTGTATGTATAGAGTAACTTTTGTTTTAGAAATCTCCCATGATCCTAACTGGTGCTATCGGTAGAATGCATATGCACAACGCTTAAACTATCATGTTTTCTAGTGACGTTCATATTGTTTCGGAAAAAACGCAATTTTCCAATTTCATTCTTTGTTACATGTATAGTGTAACTTTTGTTCTAGAAGTGTCCCATGCTCCAAACTGGTGCAATCGGTAGAGTGCATATGCACAACGCTTAAACTATCGCGTTTACCAGTGTCGTTCATATGGTTTCGGAAAAAAACGTGTTTCTCCAATTTCCTTCTTTGTTGCATGTATAGTGTAACATTTGTTTTAGAAGTCTCCCAGGCTCCAAACTGGTGCTATCGGTAGAGTGCATATGCACAACGCTTAAACTATCGCGTTTACCAGTGTCGTTCATATGGTTTCGGAAAAAAACGTGTTTCTCCAATTTCCTTCTTTGTTGCATGTATAGAGTAACTTCTGTTTTAGAAGCCTCCCATGCTCCAAACTGGTGCAATCGGTAGAGTGCATATGCACACCACGTAAATTATCGCGTTTACCAGTGGCGTTCATATGGTTTCGGAAAAAAATGTGTTTTTCCAATTTCCTTCTTTGTTGCTTGTATAGAGTAACTTTTGTTTTAGAAGCCTCCCATGCTCCAAACTGGTGCAATCGGTAGAGTGCATATGCACAACGCTTAAACTATCGCGTTTACCACTGTCGTTCATATGGTTTCGGAAAAAAACGTGTTTCTCCAATTTCCTTCTTTGCATGTATAGTGTAACATTTGTTTTAGAAGTCTCCCAGGCTCCAAACTGGTGCTATCGGTAGAGTGCATATGCACAACGCTTAAACTATCGCGTTTACCAGTGTCGTTCATGTATAGTGTAACATTTGTTTTAGAAGTCTCCCGCTCCATACTGGTGCTATCGGTAGAGTGCATATGCACAACGCTTAAACTATCGCGTTTACCAGTGTCGTTCATATGGTTTCGGAAAAAAACGTGTTTCTCCAATTTCCTCCTTTGTTGCATGTATAGAGTAACTTCTGTTTTAGAAGCCTCCCTTGCTCCAAACTGGTGCTATCGGTAGAGTGCATATGCACAACGCTTAAACTATCGCGTTTACCAGTGTCGTTCATATGGTTTCGGGGAAAAACGTGTTTCTCCAATTTCCTTCTTTGTTGCATGTATAGTGTAACTTTTGTTGTAGAAGTCTCCCAGGCTCCAAACTGGTGCTATCGGTAGAGTGCATATGCACAACGCTTAAACTATCGCGTTTACCAGTGTCGTTCATATGGTTTCGGAAAAAACGTGTTTCTCCAATTTCCTTCTTTGTTGCATGTATAGTGTAACTTTTGTTCTAGAAGTCTCCCAGGCTCCAAACTGGTGCTATCGGTAGAGTGCATATGCACAACGCTTAAACTATCGCGTTTACCAGTGTCGTTCATATGGTTTCGGAAAAAAACGTGTTTCTCCAATTTCCTTCTTTGTTGCATGTATAGAGTAACTTTTGTTTTAGAAGTCTCCCATGCTCCAAACTGGTGCAATCGGTTGAGTCAGGGACACTATATTACAGTGTCCCTGGTTGAGTGCATATGCACAACGCTTAAACTATCGCGTTTACCACTTGCGTTCATATGGTTTCGGAAAAAAATGTGTTTTTCCAATTTCCTTCTTTGTTGCATGTAAAGTGTAACTTTTGTTCTAGAAGGCTCCCATGCTCTAAACTGGTGTTATCGGTAGAGTGCATATGCACAACGCTTAAACTATCATGCTTTCTAGTGACGTTCATATTGTTTCGGAAAAAACGAGTTTTTCCAATTTCATTCTTTGTTGCATGTATAGTGTAACTTTTGTTCTAGAAGTCTCCCATGCTCCAAACTCGTGCTATCGGTAGAGTGCATATGCAAAACGCTTAAACTATCGCGTTTACCAGTGTCGTCCATATGGTTTCGGAAAAAAACGTGTTTCTCCAATTTCCTTCTTTGTTGCATGTATAGTGTAACTTTTGTTCTAAAAGTCTCCCAGGCTCCAAACTGGTGCTATCGGTAGAGTGCATATGCACAACGCTTAAACTATCGCGTTTACCAGTTTCGTTCATATGGTTTCGGAAAAAAACGTGTTTCTCTAATTTCCTTCTTTGTTGCATGTATAGAGTTACTTTTGTTTTAGAAGTCTCCCATGCTCCAAACTGGTGCAATCGGTAGAGTGGATATGCACAACGCGTAAACTATCGCGTTTACCAGTGGCGTTCATATGGTTTCGGAAAAAACGTGTTTCTCCAATTTCCTTCTTTGTTGCATGTATAGAGTAACTTTTGTTTTAGAAGCCTCCCATACTCCAAACTGGTGCAATTGGTAGAGTGCATATGCACAACACGTAAACTATCGCATTTACCCGTGGCGTTCATATGGTTTCGGAAAAAAATGTGTTTTTCCAATTTCCTTCTTTGTTGCATGTATAGAGTAACTTTTGTTTTAGAAGTCTCCCATGCTCCAAACTGGTGCAATCGGTAGAGTGCATATGCACAACGCTTAAACTATCGCGTTTACCACTGGCGTTCATATGGTTTCGGAAAAAAATGTGTTTTTTCTATTTCCTTCTTTGTTGCATGTAAAGTGTAACTTTTGTTCTAGAAGTCTCCCATGCTCCAAACTGGTGCTATCGGTAGAGTGCATATGCACAACGCTTAAACTATCGCGTTTACCACTGGCGTTCATATGGTTTCGGAAAAAAACGTGTTTTTCCAATTTCCTTCTTTGTTGTATGTATAGAGTAACTTCTGTTTTAGAAGTCTCTTATGCTCCAAACTGGTGCTATCGGTAGAGTGCATATGCACAACGCTTAAACTATCGCGTTTACCACTGGCGTTCATATGGTTTCGGAAAAAAAGGTGTTTTCCCAAGTTCCTTCTTTGTTGTATGTATAGAGTAACTTCTGTTTTAGAAGTCTCCCTTGCTCCAAACGGGTGCTATCGGTAGAGTGCATATGCACAACGCTTAAACTATCGCGTTTACCAGTGTCGTTCATATGGTTTCGGGAAAAAACGTGTTTCTCCAATTTCCTTCTTTGTTGCATGTATAGTGTAACTTTTGTTCTAGAAGTCTCCCAGGCTCCAAACTGGTGCTATCGGTAGAATGCATATGCACACCGCTTAAACTATCATGTTTACCAGTGTCGTTCAGATGGTTTCGGACAAAACCATGTTTCTCCAATTTCCTTCTTTGTTGCATGTATAGAGTAACTTTTGTTTTAGAAGTCTCCCATGCTCCAAACTGGTGCAATCGGTAGAGTGCATATGCACAACGCTTAAACTATCCCGTTTACCAGTGTCGTTCATATGGTTTCGGAAAAAAACGTGTTTCTCCAATTTCCTTCTTTGTTACATGTATAGTGTAACTTTTGTTCTAGAAATCTCCCATGATCCTAACTGGTGCTATCGGTAGAATGCATATGCACAACGCTTAAACTCTCATGTTTTCTAGTGACGTTCATATTGTTTCGGAAAAAACGCGTTTTTCCAATTTCATTCTTTGTTGCATGTATAGTGTAACTTTTGTTCTAGAAGTCTCCCATGCTCCAAACTGGTGCAATCGGCAGAGTGCATATGCACAACGCTTAAACTATCGCGTTTACCAGTGTCGTTCTTATGGATTTGTAAAAAAACGTGTTTTTCCAATGTCTTTCTTTGTTGCATGTATAGTGTAACTTTTGTTCTAGAAGTCTCTTATGCTCCAAACTGGTGCTATCGGTAGAATGCATATGCACAACGCTTAAACTATCGCGTTTACCAGTGTCGTTCATATGGTTTCGGAAAAAAACGTGTTTCTCCAATTTCCTTCTTTGTTGCATGTATAGTGTAACTTTTGTTCTAGAAGTCTCCCAGGCTCCAAACAGGTGCTATCGGTAGAGTGCATATGCACAACGCTTAAACTATCGCGTTTACCAGTGTCGTTCATATGATTTCGGAAAAAAACGCGTTTCTCCAATTTCCTTCTTTGTTGCATGTATAGAGTAACTTTTGTTTTAGAAGTCTCCCATGCTCCAAACTGGTGCAATCGGTAGAGTGCATATGCACAACACGTAAACTATCGCGTTTATCCGTGGCGTTCATATGGTTTCGGGAAAAAATGTGTTTTTCCAATTTCCTTCTTTGTTGCATGTATAGAGTAACTTTTGTTTTAGAAGTCTCCCATGCTCCAAACTGGTGCAATCGGTAGAGTGCATATGCACAACGCTTAAACTATCGCGTTTACCAGTGTCTTGCCTATGGTTTCGGAAAAAAATGTGTTTTTCCAATTTCCTTCTTTGTTGCATGTAAAGTGTAACTTTTGTTCTAGAAGTCTCCCATGCTCCAAACTGGTGCTATCGGTAGAGTGCATATGCACAACGCTTAAACTATCGCGTTTAACACTGGCGTTCATATGGTTTCGAAAAAAAACGTGTTTTTCCAATTTCCTTCTTTGTTGTATGTATAGAGTAACTTCTAATTTAGAAGTCTCCCATGCTCCAAACTGGTGCTATCGGTAGAGTGCATATGCACAACGCTTAAACTATCGCGTTTACCAGTGTCGTTCATATGGTTTCGGAAAAAACGTGTTTCTCCAATTTCCTTCTTTGTTGCATGTATAGTGTAACTTTTGTTTTAGAAGTCTCCCAGGCTCCAAACTGGTGCTATCTGTAGAGTGCATATGCACAACGCGTAAACTATCGCGTTTACCAGTGTCGTTCATATGGTTTCGGAAAAAAACGTGTTTTTCCAATTTCCTTCTTTGTTGTATGTATAGAGTAACTTTTGTTATAGAAGTCTCCCATGCTCCAAACTGGTGCAATCGGTAGAGTGCATATGCACAACGCTTAAACTATCCCGTTTACCAGTGTCGTTCATATGGTTTCGGAAAAAAACGTGTTTCTCCAATTTCCTTCTTTGTTACATGTATAGTGTAACTTTTGTTCTAGAAATCTCCCATAATCCTAACTGGTGCTATCGGTAGAATGCATATGCACAACGGTTAAACTATCATGTTTTCTAGTGACGTTCA
Organism: Serripes groenlandicus; assembly: GCA_031761405.1. Classification (NCBI taxonomy): domain Eukaryota; kingdom Metazoa; phylum Mollusca; class Bivalvia; order Cardiida; family Cardiidae; genus Serripes; species Serripes groenlandicus. The sequence continues at coordinate 44,165 of JASEVX010000062.1, forward strand.
TATTGTTTCGGAAAAAACGCGTTTTTCCAATTTCATTCTTTGTTGCATGTATAGTGTAACTTTTGTTCTAGAAGTCTCCCATGCTCCAAACTCGTGCAATCGGTAGAGTGCATATGCACAACGCTTAAACTATCGCGTTTACCAGTGTCGTTCTTATGGTTTTGGAAAAAAAACGTGTTTTTCCAATGTCCTTCTTTGTTGCATGTATAGTGTAACTTTTGTTCTAGAAGTCTCTTATGCTCCAAACTGGTGCTATAGGTAGAATGCATATGCACAACGCTTAAACTAAAAAGTTTACCAGTGTCGTTCTTATGGTTTTGTAAAAAAACGTGTTTTTCCAAAGTCCTTCTTTGTTGCATGTATAGTGTAACTTTTGTTCTAGAAGTCTCTTATGCTCCAAACTGGAGCTATCGGTAGAGTGCATATGCACAACGCTTAAACTATCGCGTTTACCAGTGTCGTTCATATGGTTTCGGAAAAAAACGTGTTTCTCCAATTTCCTTCTTTGTTGCATGTAAAGTGTAACTTTTGTTCTAGAAGTCTCCCAGGCTCCAAACTGGTGCTATCGGTAGAGTGCATATGCACAACGCTTAAACTATCGCGTTTACCAGTGTCGTTCATATGGTTTCGAAAAAAAACGTGTTTCTCCAATTTCCTTCTTTGTTGCATGTATAGTGTAACTTTTGTTCTAGAAGTCTCCCAGGCTCCAAACTGGTGCTATCGGTAGAGTGCATATGCACAACGCTTAAACTATCGCGTTTACCAGTGTCGTTCATATGGTTTCGGAAAAAAACGTGTTTCTCCAATTTCCTTCTTTGTTGCATGTATAGAGTAACTTTTGTTTTAGAAGTCTCCCATGCTCCAAACTGGTGCAATCGGTAGAGTGCATATGCACAACGCGTAAACTATCGCGTTTACCAGTGGCGTTCATATGGTTTCGGAAACAAACGTGTTTCTCCAATTTCCTTCTTTGTTGCATGTATAGAGTAACTTTTGTTTTAGAAGCCTCCCATGCTCCAAACTGGTGCAATCGATAGAGTGCATATGCACAACACGTAAACTATCGCGTTTACCAGTGTCGTTCATATGGTTTTGGAAAAAAACGTGTTTTTCCAATTTCCTTATTTGTTGCATGTATAGTGTAACTTTTGTTTTAGAAGTCTCTTATGCTCCAAACTGGTGCTATTGGTAGAGTGCATATGCACAACGCTTAAACTATCGCGTTTACCAGTGTCATTCATATGGTTTCGGAAAAAAACGTGTTACTCCAATTTCCTTCTTTGTTGCATGTATAGTGTAACTTTTGTTCTAGAAGTCTCCCAGGCTCCAAACTGGTGCTATCGGTAGAATGCATATGCACAACGCTTAAACTATCGCGTTTACCAGTGTCGTTCATATGGTTTCGGAAAAAAAACGTGTTTCTCCAATTTCCTTCTTTGTTGCATGTATAGAGTAACTTTTGTTTTAGAAGTCTCCCATGCTCCAAACTGGTGCAATCGGTAGAGTGCATATGCACAACGCGTAAACTATCGCGTTTACCAGTGGCGTTCATATGGTTTCGAAAAAAAACGTGTTTTTCCAATTTACTTCTTTGTTGTATGTATAGAGTAACTTTTGTTTTAGAAGTCTACCATGCTCCAAACTGGTGCTATCGGTAGAATGCATATGCACAACGCTTAAACTATCATGTTTTCTAGTAACGTTCATATTGCTTCGGAAAAAACGCGTTTTTACAATTTCCTTCTTTGTTGCATGTATAGTGTAACTTTTGTTCTAGAAGTCTCCCATGCTCCAAACTGGTGCAATCGGTAGAGTGCATATGCACAACGCGTAAACTATCGCGTTTACCAGTGGCGTTCATATGGTTTCGGAAAAAAACGTGTTTTTCCAATTTCCTTATTTGTTGTATGTATAGAGTAACTTTTGTTTTAGAAATCTCCCATGATCCTAACTGGTGCTATCGGTAGAATGCATATGCACAACGCTTAAACTATCATGTTTTCTAGTGACGTTCATATTGTTTCGGAAAAAACGCAATTTTCCAATTTCATTCTTTGTTACATGTATAGTGTAACTTTTGTTCTAGAAGTGTCCCATGCTCCAAACTGGTGCAATCGGTAGAGTGCATATGCACAACGCTTAAACTATCGCGTTTACCAGTGTCGTTCATATGGTTTCGGAAAAAAACGTGTTTCTCCAATTTCCTTCTTTGTTGCATGTATATTGTAACATTTGTTTTAGAAGTCTCACAGGCTCCAAACTGGTGCTATCGGTAGAGTGCATATGCACAACGCTTAAACTATCGCGTTTACCAGTGTCGTTCATATGGTTTCGGAAAAAAAAAGTGTTTCTCCAATTTCCTTCTTTGTTGCATGTATAGAGTAACTTCTGTTTTAGAAGCCTCCCATGCTCCAAACTGGTGCAATCGGTAAAGTGCATATGCACACCACGTAAATTATCGCGTTTACCAGTGGCGTTCATATGGTTTCGGAAACAAACGTGTTTCTCCAATTTCCTTCTTTGTTGCATGTATAGAGTAACTTTTGTTTTAGAAGCCTCCCATGCTCCAAACTGGTGCAATCGATAGAGTGCATATGCACAACACGTAAACTATCGCGTTTACCAGTGTCGTTCATATGGTTTTGGAAAAAAACGTGTTTTTCCAATTTCCTTATTTGTTGCATGTATAGTGTAACTTTTGTTTTAGAAGTCTCTTATGCTCCAAACTGGTGCTATCGGTAGAGTGCATATGCACAACGCTTAAACTATCGCGTTTACCAGTGTCATTCATATGGTTTCGGAAAAAAACGTGTTACTCCAATTTCCTTCTTTGTTGCATGTATAGTGTAACTTTTGTTCTAGAAGTCTCTTAGGCTCCAAACTGGTGCTATCGGTAGAATGCATATGCACAACGCTTAAACTATCGCGTTTACCAGTGTCGTTCATATGGTTTCGGAAAAAAAACGTGTTTCTCCAATTTCCTTCTTTGTTGCATGTATAGAGTAACTTTTGTTTTAGAAGTCTCCCATGCTCCAAACTGGTGCAATCGGTAGAGTGCATATGCACAACGCGTAAACTATCGCGTTTACCAGTGGCGTTCATATGGTTTCGAAAAAAAACGTGTTTTTCCAATTTACTTCTTTGTTGTATGTATAGAGTAACTTTTGTTTTAGAAGTCTACCATGCTCCAAACTGGTGCTATCGGTAGAATGCATATGCACAACGCTTAAACTATCATGTTTTCTAGTAACGTTCATATTGCTTCGGAAAAAACGCGTTTTTACAATTTCCTTCTTTGTTGCATGTATAGTGTAACTTTTGTTCTAGAAGTCTCCCATGCTCCAAACTGGTGCAATCGGTAGAGTGCATATGCACAACGCGTAAACTATCGCGTTTACCAGTGGCGTTCATATGGTTTCGGAAAAAAACGTGTTTTTCCAATTTCCTTATTTGTTGTATGTATAGAGTAACTTTTGTTTTAGAAATCTCCCATGATCCTAACTGGTGCTATCGGTAGAATGCATATGCACAACGCTTAAACTATCATGTTTTCTAGTGACGTTCATATTGTTTCGGAAAAAACGCAATTTTCCAATTTCATTCTTTGTTACATGTATAGTGTAACTTTTGTTCTAGAAGTGTCCCATGCTCCAAACTGGTGCAATCGGTAGAGTGCATATGCACAACGCTTAAACTATCGCGTTTACCAGTGTCGTTCATATGGTTTCGGAAAAAAACGTGTTTCTCCAATTTCCTTCTTTGTTGCATGTATATTGTAACATTTGTTTTAGAAGTCTCACAGGCTCCAAACTGGTGCTATCGGTAGAGTGCATATGCACAACGCTTAAACTATCGCGTTTACCAGTGTCGTTCATATGGTTTCGGAAAAAAACGTGTTTCTCCAATTTCCTTCTTTGTTGCATGTATAGAGTAACTTCTGTTTTAGAAGCCTCCCATGCTCCAAACTGGTGCAATCGGTAAAGTGCATATGCACACCACGTAAATTATCGCGTTTACCAGTGGCGTTCATATGGTTTCGGAAAAAAATGTGTTTTTCCAATTTCCTTCTTTGTTGCATGTATAGAGTAACTTTTGTTTTAGAAGCCTCCCATGCTCCAAACTGGTGCAATCGGTAGAGTGCATATGCACAACGCTTAAACTATCGCGTTTACCACTGTCGTTCATATGGTTTCGGAAAAAAACGTGTTTCTCCAATTTCCTTCTTTGCATGTATAGTGTAACATTTGTTTTAGAAGTCTCCCAGGCTCCAAACTGGTGCTATCGGTAGAGTGCATATGCACAACGCTTAAACTATCGCGTTTACCAGTGTCGTTCATATGGTTTCGGAAAAAAACGTGTTTCTCCAATTTCCTCCTTTGTTGCATGTATAGAGTAACTTCTGTTTTAGAAGTCTCCCTTGCTCCAAACTGGTGCTATCGGTAGAGTGCATATGCACAACGCTTAAACTATCGCGTTTACCAGTGTCGTTCATATGGTTTCGGGGAAAAACGTGTTTCTCCAATTTCCTTCTTTGTTGCATGTATAGTGTAACTTTTGTTGTAGAAGTCTCCCAGGCTCCAAACTGGTGCTATCGGTAGAGTGCATATGCACAACGCTTAAACTATCGCGTTTACCAGTGTCGTTCATATGGTTTCGGAAAAAACGTGTTTCTCCAATTTCCTTCTTTGTTGCATGTATAGTGTAACTTTTGTTCTAGAAGTCTCCCAGGCTCCAAACTGGTGCTATCGGTAGAGTGCATATGCACAACGCTTAAACTATCGCGTTTACCAGTGTCGTTCATATGGTTTCGGAAAAAAACGTGTTTCTCCAATTTCCTTCTTTGTTGCATGTATAGAGTAACTTTTGTTTTAGAAGTCTCCCATGCTCCAAACTGGTGCAATCGGTTGAGTCAGGGACACTATATTACAGTGTCCCTGGTTGAGTGCATATGCACAACGCTTAAACTATCGCGTTTACCACTTGCGTTCATATGGTTTCGGAAAAAAATGTGTTTTTCCAATTTCCTTCTTTGTTGCATGTAAAGTGTAACTTTTGTTCTAGAAGGCTCCCATGCTCTAAACTGGTGCTATCGATAGAGTGCATATGCACAACGCTTAAACTATCATGCTTTCTAGTGACGTTCATATTGTTTCGGAAAAAACGAGTTTTTCCAATTTCATTCTTTGTTGCATGTATAGTGTAACTTTTGTTTTAAAAGTCTCTCATGCTCCAAACTGGTGCAATCGGTAGAGTGCATATGTACAACGCTTAAACTATCGCGTTTACCACTGGCGTTCATATGGTTTCGGAAAAAACGTGTTTTTCCAATTTCCTTCTTTGTTGCATGTAAAGTGTAACTTTTGTTCTAGAAGTCTCCCATGCACCAAACTGGTGCAATCGGTAGAGTGCATATGCACAACGCTTAAACTATCCCGTTTACCAGTGTCGTTCATATGGTTTCGATAAAAAACGTGTTTCTCCAATTTCCTTCTTTGTTGCATGTATAGTGTAACTTTTGTTCTAGAAATCTCCCATGATCCTAACTGGTGCTATCGGTAGAATGCATATGCACAAAGCTTAAACTATCATGTTTTCTAGTGACGTTCATATTGTTTCGGAAAAAAAGCGTTTTTCCAATTTCATTCTTTGTTGCATGTATAGTGTAACTTTTGTTCTAGAAGTCTCCCATGCTCCAAACTGGTGCAATCGGTAGAGTGCATATGCACAACGCTTAAACTATCGCGTTTACCAGTGTCGTTCATATGGTTTTGGAAAAAACGTGTTTTTCCAATGTCCTTCTTTGTTGCATGTATAGTGTAACTTTTGTTCTAGAAGTCTCTTATGCTCCAAACTGGTGCTATCGGTAGAGTGCATATGAACAACGCTTAATCTATCGCGTTTACCAGTGTCGTTCATATGGTTTCGGAAAAAAACGTGTTTCTCCAATTTCCTTCTTTGTTGCATGTATAGTGTAACTTTTGTTCTAGAAGTCTCACAGGCTCCAAACTGGTGCTATCGGTAGAGTGCATATGCACAACGCTTAAACTATCTCGTTTACCAGTGTCGTTCATATGGTTTCGGAAAAAACGTGTTTCTCCAATTTCCTTCTTTGTTGCATGTATAGAGTAACATTTGTTTTAGAAGTCTCCCATGCTCCAAACTGGTGCAATCGGTAGAGTGCATATGCACAACGCGTAAACTATCGCGTTTACCAGTGGCGTTCATATGGTTTCGGAAAAAAACGTGTTTCTCAAATTTCCTTCTTTGTTGCATGTATAGAGTAACTTTTGTTTTAGAAGCCTCTCATGCTCCAAACTGGTGCAATCGGTAGAGTGCATATGCACAACGCTTAAACTATCCCGTTTACCAGTGTCGTTCATATGGTTTCGATAAATAACGTGTTTCTCCAATTTCCTTCTTTGTTGCATGTATAGTGTAACTTTTGTTCTAGAAATCTCCCATGATCCTAACTGGTGCTATCGGTAGAATGCATATGCACAACGCTTAAACTATCATGTTTTCTAGTGACGTTCATATTGTTTCGGAAAAAACGCGTTTTTCCAATTTCATTCTTTGTTGCATGTATAGTGTAACTTTTGTTCTAGAAGTCTCCCATGCTCAAAACTGGTGCAATCGGTAGAGTGCATATGCACAACGCTTAAACTATCGCGTTTACCGGTGTCGTTCTTATGGTTTTGGAAAAAACGTGTTTTCCAATGTCCTTCTTTGTTGCATGTATAGTGTAACTTTTGTTCTAGAAGTCTCTTATGCTCCAAACTGGTGCTATCGGTAGAGTGGATATGTACAACGCTTAATCTATCGCGTTTACCAGTGTCGTTCATATGGTTTCGGAAAAAAACGTGTTTCTCCAATGTCCTTCTTTGTTGCATGTATAGTGTAACGTTTGTTCTAGAAGTCTCCCAGGCTCCAAACTGGTGCTATCGGTAGAGTGCATATGCACAACACGTAAACTATCGTGTTTACCCGTGGCGTTCATATGGTTTCGGAAAAAAATGTGTTTTTCCAATTTCCTTCTTTGTTGCATGTATAGAGTAACTTTTGTTTTAGAAGTCTCCCATGCTCCAAACTGGTGCAATCGGTAGAGTGCATATGCACAACGCGTAAACTATCGCGTTTACCAGTGGCGTTCATATGGTTTCGGAAGAAAACGTGTTTCTCCAATTTCCTTCTTTGTTGCATGTATAGAGTAACTTTTGTTTTAGAAGTCTCCCATGCTCCAAACTGGTGCAATCGGTAGAGTGCATATGCACAACGCTTAAACTATCCCGTTTACCAGTGTCGTTCATATGGTTTCGATAAATAACGTGTTTCTCCAATTTCCTTCTTTGTTGCATGTATAGTGTAACTTTTGTTCTAGAAATCTCCCATGATCCTAACTGGTGCTATCGGTAGAATGCATATGCACAACGCTTAAACTATCATGTTTTCTAGTGACGTTCATATCGTTTCGGAAAAAAACGTGTTTCTCCAATGTCCTTCTTTGTTGCATGTATAGTGTAACTTTTGTTCTAGAAATCTCCCAGGCTCCAAACTGGTGCTATCGGTAGAGTGCATATGCACAACACGTAAACTATCGCGTTTACCCGTGGCGTTCATATGGTTTCGGAAAAAAATGTGTTTTTCCAATTTCCTTCTGTGTTGCATGTATAGAGTAACTTTTGTTTTAGAAGTCTCCCATGCTCCAAACTGGTGCAATCGGTAGAGTGCATATGCACAACGCGTAAACTATTGCGTTTACCAGTGGCGTTCATATGGTTTCGGAAGAAAACATGTTTCTCCAATTTCCTTCTTTGTTGCATGTATAGAGTAACTTTTGTTTTAGAAGTATCCCATGCTCCAAACTGGTGCAATCGGTAGAGTGCATATGCACAACACGTAAACTATCGCGTTTACCCGTGGCGTTCATATGGTTTCGGAAAAAAATGTGTTTTTCCAATTTCCTTCTTTGTTGCATGTATAGAGTAACTTTTGTTTTAGAAGTCTTCCATGCTCCAAACTGGTGCAATCGGTAGAGTGCATATGCACAACGCTTAAACTATCGAGTTTACCACTGGCGTTCATATGGTTTCGGAAAGAAATGTGTTTTTCCAATTTCCTTCTTTGTTGCATGTAAAGTGTAACTTTTGTTCTAGAAGTCTCCCATGCTCCAAACTGGTGCTATCGGTAGAGTGCATATGCACAACGCTTAAACTATCGCGTTTACCACTGGCGTTCATATGGTTTCGGAAAAAAACGTGTTTTTCCAATTTCCTTCTTTGTTGTATGTATAGAGTAACTTCTGTTTTAGAAGTCTCCCATGCTCCAAACTGGTGCTATCGGTAGAGTGCATATGCACAACGCTTAAACTATCGCGTTTACCAGTGTCGTTCATATGGTTTCGGGAAAAAAGTGTTTCTCCAATTTCCTTCTTTGTTGCATGTATATTGTAACTTTTGTTCTAGAAGTCTCCCAGGCTCCAAACTGGTGCTATCGGTAGAGTGCATATGCACAACGCGTAAACTATCGCGTTTACCAGTGGCGTTCATATGGTTTCGGAAAAAAACGTGTTTTTCCAATTTCCTTCTTTGCTGTATGTATAGAGTAACTTTTGTTTTAGAAGTCTCCCATGCTCCAAACTGGTGCAATCGGTAGAGTGCATATGCATAACGCTTAAACTATCCCGTTTACCAGTGTCGTTCATATGGTTTGGGATAAAAACGTGTTTCTCCGATGTCCTTCTTTGTTGCATGTATAGTGTAACTTTTGTTCTAGAAATCTCCCATGATCCTAACTGGTGCTATCGGTAGAATGCATATGCACAACGCTTAAACTATCATGTTTTCTAGTGACGTTAATATGATTTTTGGAAAAAAAAATGTTTTTCCTATTTCCTTCTTTGTTGCATGTACAGTGTAACTTTTGTTCTAGAAGTCTCACATGCTCCTAACTGGTGCTGTCGGTAGAGTGCATATGCACAACGTTTAAACTATCATGTTTTTTAGTGACGTTAATATGGTTTCGGAAAAAAACGCGTTTTTCCTATTAACTTCTTTGTTGCATGTATAGTGTAACTTTTGTTTTAGAAGTCTCCCATGCTCCAAACTGGTGCAGTCGGCAGAGTGCATATGCACAGCGCTTAAACTATCGCGTTTACTATTGGAGTTCATATAGTTTCGGAAAAAAACTTGTTTTTCCAATTTCCTTCTTTGTTGCATGTATAGTGTAAATTTTGTTCTAGAAGTCTCCTATGCTCCAAACTGGTGCTATCGGTAGAGTGCATATGCACAACGCTTAAACTATCGCGTTTACCAGTGTTGATCATATGGTTTCGGGAAAAAACGTGTTTCCCCAATTTCCTTCTTTGTTGCATATATAGTGTAACTTTTGTTCTAGAAGTCTCCCAGGCTCCAAACTGGTGCTATCGGTAGAGTGTATATGCACAACGCTTAAACTATCGCGTTTACCAGTGTCGTTCATATGGTTTCGGAAAAAAGCGTGTTTCTCCAATTTCCTTCTTTGTTGCATGTATAGAGTAACTTTTGTTTTAGAAGTCTCACATGCTCCAAACTGGTGCAATCGGTAGAGTGCATATGCACAACGCGTAAACTATCGCGTTTACCAGTGGCGTTCATATGGTTTCGGAAAAAAAACGTGTTTTTCCATTTTCCTTCTTTGTTGTATGTATAGAGTAACTTTTGTTTTAGAAGTCTCCCATGCTCCAAACTGGTGCAATCGGTAGAGCGCATATGCACAACGCTTAAACTATCGCGTTTACCAGTGGAGTTCATATGGTTTCGGAAAAAAACGTGTTTTTCCAATTTCCTTCTTTGTTGTATGTATAGTGTAACTTTTGTTCTAGAAGTGTCCCACGCTACAAACTGGTGCTATCGGTAGAGTGCATATGCACAACGCTTAAATTATCGCGTTTACCAGTGTCGTTCATATGGTTTCGGGAAAAAACGTGTTTCTCCAATTTCCTTCTTTGTTGCATGTATAGTGTAACTTTTGTTCTAGAAGTCTCCCAGGCTCCAAACTGGTGCAATCGGTAGAGTGTATATGCACAACGCTTAAACTATCGCGTTTCCCAGTGGCGTTCATATGGTTTCGGAAAAAAACGTGTTTTTCCAATTTCCTTCTTTGTTGCATGTATAGAGTAACTTTTGTTTTAGAAGTCTCCCATGCTCCAAACTGGTGCTATCGGTAGAGTGCATATGCACAACGCTTAAACTATCGCGTTTACCAGTGTCGTTCATAGAGTTTCGGTAAAAAACGTGTTTCTCCAATTTCCTTCTTTGTTGCATGTTTAGTGTAACTTGTGTTCTAGAAGTCTCCCAGGTTCCAAACATGTATAGTGTAACTTTTGTTCTAGAAGCCTCCCATACTCCAAACTGCTGCAATCAGTAGAGTGCATATGCACAACACTTAAACTATCATGTTTTCTAGTGACGTTAATATGGTTTTTAGAAAAAAACGCGTTTTTCCTATTTCCTTCTTTGTTGCATGTACAGTGTAACTTTTGTTCTAGAAGTCTCACATGCTCCTAACTGGTGCTGTCGGTAGAGTGCATATGTACAACGCTTAAACTATCATGTTTTCTAGTGACGTTCATATTGTTTCGGAAAAAACGCGATTTTCCAATTTCATTCTTTGTTGCATGTATAGTGTAACTTTTGTTCTAGAAGTCTCCCATGCTCCAAACTGGTGCAATCGGTAGAGTGCATATGCACAACGCTTAAACTATCACGTTTACCAGTGTCGTTCTTATGGTTTCGGAAAAAATGTGTTTTTCCAATGTCCTTCTTTGTTGCATGTATAGTGTAACTTTTGTTCTAGAAGTCTCTTATGCTCCAAACTGGTGCTATCGGTAGAGTGCATATGCACAACGCTTAAACTATCATGTTTTCTAGTGACGTTCATATGGTTTCGGAAAAAACGCGTTTTTCCAATTTCCTTCTTTGTTGCATGTATAGCGTAACTTTTGTTCTAGAATTGTCCCATGCTCCACACTGGTGCAATCGGTAGAGTGCATATGCACAACGCTTAAACTATCATGTGTTCTAGTGACGTTAATATGGTTTCGGAAAAAAACCGCGTTTTTCCTATTTCCTTCTTTGTTGCATGTACAGTGTAACTTTTGTTCTAGAAGTCTCACATGCTCCTAACTGGTGCTGTCGGTAGAGTGCATATGTACAACGCTTAAACTATCATGTTTTCTAGTGACGTTCATATGGTTTCGGAAAAAACGCGTTTTTCCAATTTCCTTCTTTGTTGCATGTATAGCGTAACTTTTGTTCTAGAATTGTCCCATGCTGCACACTGGTGCAATCGGTAGAGTGCATATGCACAACGCTTAAACTATCATGTGTTCTAGTGACGTTAATATGGTTTCGGAAAAAAAACGCGTTTTTCCTTTTTCCTTCTTTGTTGCATGTATAGTGAAACTTTTGTTTTAGAAGTCTCCCATGCTCCAAACTGGTGCAATCGGTTGAGTCAGGGACACTATATTACAGTGTCCCTGTTTCAGTGCATATGCACAACGCTTAAACTATCGCGTTTACCACTTGCGTTCATATGGTTTCGGAAAAAAATGGGTTTTTCCAATTTCCTTCTTTGTTGCATGTAAAGTGTAACTTTTGTTCTATAAGTCTCACATGAACCTAACTGGTGCTATCGGTAGAATGCATATGCACAACGCTTAAACTATCATGTTTTCTAGTGACGTTAATATGGTTTTTGGAAAAAACGCGTTTTTCCTATTTCCTTCTTTGTTGCGTGTATAGTGTAACTTTTGTTCTAGAAGACTCCCATGCTCCAAACTGGTGCAATCGGTGGAGTGCATATGCACAACGCTTAAACTATCGAGTTTACCAGTGGTGTTCATATGGTTTCGGAAAAAAACGCGTTTCTACAATTTCCTTCTTTGTTGCATGTATAGCGTAACTTTTGTTCTAGAAACCTCCCATGCACCGAACAGGTGCAATCGGTATAGTGCATATGCACAACGCTTAAACTATTGCGTTTCCTAGTGGTGTTCATATGGTTTCGGAAAAAAACGTGTTTTTCAAATGTCCTTCTTTGTTGCATGTACAGTGTAACTTTTGTTCTAGAAGTCTCACATACTCCTAACTGGTGCAATCGGTAGAGTGCATATGCACAACGCTTAAACTATCATGTTTTCTTATGACATCAATATGGTTTCGAAAAATAAACGCGTTTTTCCTTTCTCCTTCTTTGTTGCATGTACAGTCTAACTTTTGTTCTAGAAGTCTCACATGATCCTAACTGGTGCTATCGGTAGAATGCATATGCACAACGCTTAAACTATCATGTTTTCTAGTGACGTTAATATGATTTCGTAAAAAAACGCGTTTTTCCTATTTCCTTCTTTGTTGCATGTATAGTGTAACTTTTGTTCTAGAAGTCTCACATACTCCTAACTCGTGCTATCGGTAGAGTGCATATGCACAACGCTTAAACTGTCATGTTTTCTAGTGACGTTCATATGGTTTCGCAAAAAAACGCGTTTTCCAATTTCCTTCTTTGTTGCATGTATAGTGTAAATTTTGTTCTAGAAGTCTCCCTGCTCCAAACTGGTGCTATCGGTAGAGTGCATATGCACAACGCTTAAACTATCGCGCTTACCAGTGGTGTTCATATGGTTTCGGAAAAAAACGTGTTTTTCCTATTTCCTTCTTTGTTGCATGTAGTGTAACTTTTGTTCTAGAAGTGTCCCATGCTCCAAACTGGTGCAATCGGTAGAGTGCATATGCACAAGGCTTAAACTATCATGTTTTCTAGTGACGTTATATGGTGACGGAAAAACGCGTTTTTCCTATTTCCTTCTTTGTTGCATGTACAGTGTAACCTTTGTTCTAGAAGTCTCACATGCTCCTAACTGGTGCAATCAGTAGAGTGCATATGCACAACGCTTAAACTATCGCGTTTACCAGTGGCGTTCATATGGTTTCGGAAAAAACGTGTTTTTCCTATTTCGTTCTTTGTTGCATGTATAGTGTAACTTTTGTTCTAGAAGTCTCCCATGCTCCAAACTGGTGCTATCGGTAGAGTGCATATGCACAACGCTTAAACTTTCGCGTTTACCATTGGCGTTCATATGGTTTCGGAAAAAAACGTGTTTTTCCAATTTCCTTCTTTGTTGCATGTATATTGTAACTTTTGTTCTAGAAGTCTCTCATGCTCCAAACTGATGCCATCGGTAGAGTGAATATGCACAACGCTTAAAGTATCATGTTTTCTAGTGACGTTAATATGGTTTTGGAAAAAAACGCGTTTTTCCTATTTCCTTCATTGTTGCATATACAGAGTAACTTTTGTTCTAGATGTCTGACATGCTCCTAACTGGTGCTATCGGTAGAGTGCATATACACAACGCGTAAACAATCGCGTTTACCAGTGCCGTTCATATGGTTTCGAAAAAAAAACGTGTTTCTCCAATTTCCTTCTTTGTTGCATGTATAGTGTAACTTTTGTTCTAGAAGTCTCCCATGCTCCAAACTGATGCCATCGGTAGAGTGCATATGCACAACGCTTAAAGTATCATGTTTTCTAGTGACGTTAATATGGTTTCGGAAAAAACGCGTTTTTCCTATTTCCTTCTTTGTTGCATGTACAGTGTAGCTTTTGTTCTGGACGTCTCACATGCTTCTAACTGGTGCTATCGTTAGAGTGCATATGCACAACGCGTAAACAATCGCGTTTACCAGTGGCGTTCATATGGTTTCGGAAAAAACGTGTTTTTTCAATTTCCTTCTTTGTTGCATGTACAGTGTAGTTTATGTTCTAGAAATATCACATGCTCCTAACTGGTGCTGTCGGTAGAGTGCATATACACAACGCTTAAACTATCGCGTTTACCAGTGGAGTTCATATGGTTTCGAAAAGAAACGTGTTTTTTCAATTTCCTTCTTTGTTGCATGTATAGTGTAGTTTTTGTTCTAGAAATATCACATGCTCCTAACTGGTGCTGTCGGTAGAGTGCATATGCACAACGCGTAAACTTTCGCGTTTACCAGTGGCGTTCATATGGTTTCGGAAAAAAACGTGTTTTTTCAATGTCCTTCTTTGTTGCATGTACAGTGTAACATTTGTTCTAAACGTCTCCTATGCTCCAAACTGGTGCTATCGATTGAGTGCGGAGCTATCGGCCTCGCTTTAGCGAGTTATTAGATAACAGCTTTAGTCAAGATCAAGATATATATCAGAATTCGATGGTCTATCAAATTCAGTATGGCCTTTTTTCCGAATGTCATTTCATGGGCGACTTTCAGGTTCGCAGCCCACGCTCTGATTGGATATAATTCGAAAATTGAAATATTTTTGTTGATGTTTTCGTAAAAGTGTTATGGTTATTCATCATCTCATATTTTTAAGACATTTCTTATAAATAAATGGCGTAGATAAATTAAACAAGAACATTTATTGTTTATCTAAGGTAGTCCGCAGCGACGAAGGCTTTGTTGTCAAGGAACTGTCTTCAGTCCAACTCGAAATGTTGTGACGGTCATTGTATAACAATATAAAGCCACAAAGGCTTGAAATTATAGTCCAGTGTCTGAATAAAACGTAATTCCACTTGAAATACAACATTTTGACAACAGAATCAAGTGCAATCAGGTTTTTTTATGAAAAAAGTGGCCGGTAAAATAAGAATGTTCCTTTGTTGCTATGAGAGAATATCAGCACAGGTACGCGATAATCTAGCTCGGAAAAGTCATCATAAATTCCTACATTAGTCAGTTTGTTCCTTGGTTTGACTCAAATCATAGATTATTTACACATTAAGGGAGAACCATTTAAAACAGGCAAGAGTATGCGAAGAATACTTAATCAAGCACAGTTACTGGCTGGTTTCCTGATTTCTCGATACATTGAAAGTAAATCGGTAACTAGAACTTTAACATCTAGGTAAAAAAATGGAAAATCTTTCTGTAAAAGAGGAAATTTGAAAATAATCTGGCAAAAGGCGAAATTGCTTATTGTGAACTATTTCTCCTTGTTCCACATTTTTGCAAGTATCTAAATTGAAAACATATATGTTCGAACTGCGTAGATCTCACCTACAGCCTGTAGGAATCGAGACGTCTTCCATTCACCGGAAGAGTATCGATCCCAGCAGGTTGTAATGGAAACGTCCATCCTCCTCGATAGAGTGCTGGTTGCTCTTTCTAAGTCACCTGTGGCAACCGCCAACTTTACAAGATCTGCTTCGCGTCTAAGTAGAGGTACCAGTCTGTAGAATGCGAGAGAGGATCCACCAGCTTTACAATTGATCCTGTGATGCCATCCTGCAAATTAATAAATCAATAGATATTATCTCAAAAATATTATAACTGAAACCTTGAGATATTTATATTCCACAATAGTAGACTCTGGTTTGATTAGCTTTTATTTTGCGGAAATCCTTCCATCAAACTTAACGTGTCTTTGCAATATCAGTGTTAACAATTATTCTTAGTTCTTATTACTAAAAAGAATTTAACCTTCTACGTCGTTGTTTGTCCGTATATTCTGTTTGTAGACGGACCAGTCCTCCACCTTGAACACAGGGTGGTTCAACCATTGACGCCGCATATATTCAAGTAAAACCATTATACATGTATGGTTGACAAAATTAATATATATTACCTTCTGAACATTGCGCCATACGGCCTGTGACCAGTGGAATGCGCAGCCCTTCACCTTCTTCCCAGGGAAGACTTCTCTGATCGCCAACCACGCAGCTAGAATAATAAACGGAAAGATACACAACTGGTCAAAGGAAATTTCATCATCAAACGCAGGCCCTGATACGTCGAAGTCGTCAAACTCGTCAAACTGGCTTATCGATGTGGAATCCGCTAATGGATGGATTATGTTTCCAGTAATGTCGGATATCTGAAAATTGACAACATTATTAATACATAAAAAAAAGTTTGAAACTGCAGACGACTTATTTAGATTCGCATAACGATGAGGAATCTGCTTATGTCGTTTGAAACTGCAGACGACTTATTTAGATTCGCATAACGATGAGGAATCCGCTTATGTCGTTTGAAACTGCAGACGACTTATTTAGATTCGCATAACGATGAGGAATCCGCTTATGTCGTTTGAAAATGCATACGACTTATTTAGATTCGAGGATCGTATAACTAACTCCATTGTAAATTGAAAAATAAACGCAAAATCATGTTTACCTCTTCCCGTGATTCTGGCATGTACATGTCTTCAATTATACTAGTATCCTGGAAATTTGAGCCGTCTATAACAGTTTCTATCATAAACAGGTCATCAGCCTACAAATAAATTATTTTGGTATATCAAAATTAAATCAATACACTGACACATATCATACAGAAATACCACATTCGTATCAGATTTATATTCCTGTGAAGACGTTGTCTTTTAGTTTTTTTCCCATATCAAGTGTTATTAAAATATATATATTTATATATATAGGCTATACAATTTGAAATTTGGAAATGGTTATATTTACATTGTTTTACACATTTGTTTCATACTACATGTATAATTGTGAACATGTATATTCGAACATATGCTATATATTAACTTACGCCCGTATCAAGTGTTGGAGGTTCGTCCTGATTTGTTTCTTCAAACATCACAGTAACATCAGTCATTGGTAACATCACCTAGAAACATAAAATGGGTTATTTATCGTTTTCAATATCTAGCATCAAACCATGTGCCACCAAGACTCAACACGTCAAATATAACGCTTTTTCCATTTTTTAATATGTTAACAAATGTAGATATATCTTCTATGGGTTATTTATCGTTTTCAATATCTAGCATCAAACCATGTGCCATGTAGATATATCTTCTATAATTGAAAGATGTGTTAAAATTAGGGATGGCAACGAATACCAAAATTAGTATTCGAATATTCGATCACAAGATATTCGAATATTCGACCCATTTGCGCATGCTTACCAAACAAAGACTTTTTTAATTCTTTATTTGTCCAGTGTACTCGCATTTGACGTTTCCGTTACACCGATGAATTCGTATGAAAAAGTACGTTGGTAAAGTGCGCAGATTTTAACTTATTGATCCCATTCTTAATGTATTGTTCGAAACATTTAGCTCTGATTACCCTGTTTACAACTGAGGTTTAATCTTTCTCTTGCTTCATATAACTGAACTATTGTTGAAATGCTGTTGTTTACATGACATATTGATGTTTGTTTCTTTTACTCGGTAGTTACAGAAGGGTTATCTGTGTATCTAGATGGATGTTTGTGTTGTAGATGATTGCGGAGGTTGGTTGTGGTAGGACAGCTCCGCCTCACACAGAGTACATGATGCTATTTTCTCAGATCGGCGGAAATACTTCCAAACTGGTAACAGGACAAAAGGCAACAGTTTTGATAATTTCATTTCAGGTTTAATTAATTTTTCTTTTAATTTAATACATTTGTAACATATAATAGACACATTTCAATAAATGTATTTATAATTTATGTTATGTTTAAGCAAAATTTTAAATTTATTTATCTGAAATTTCAATGATTTTTTCCATCTTCCCCCACAATGTTTCTTTCCACCATTTCGAATATCTGACAGAAAAATATAATTGCGTGCACAGGAGAAATTACTCATCATAAGCAATTTCTCCTTTTCCAATAATGTTTCTTTAACATCTGACAGAAGACTAGCAACAGTTCTAATATTTGTAATAATTGTTGACAGAATATATCACTGCGTGGAAGGGAGAAGGACTCGATTTAAAGTGCTAATATTTGTTTCACTTTGCAATGTTATTTTACGTATTATGCATATCTGTGTGAAGATGTTTTAAAAAAAGCGAAGAAAACATTGTGGGAGAAGAGACATTGCTCATAATTAGTAATTTCTCCCTTTCACGCGATGATATATTATGTCAACAATTATTACAAATATTTACAAATATTAGAACTGTTGCTAGTCTTCTGTCAGATGGTTAAAAAAAGGTTGAAGAAAACATTATTTGAAAAGGAGAAATTGCTTATAATGAGCAATTTCTCCTGTGCACGCAATTATATTTTCTGTCAGATATCCGAAAAGGTGGAAAGAAACATTGTGGGGAAAGTGGAAATAATCATTGCAATTTCAGATAAATAAAGTTAAAATTTCGCATAAACAAAGCATAAATTATAAATACATTTATTGAAATGTGTCTGTTATATGTTACAAATGTATTAAATATAATGAAAAATATATTTAACCGGAAATGAAAATATCAGAACTGTTGCCTTTTGTCCTGTTACCTGTTATCCGGGCACAAACTGTTACTTTTTGCCCGTTGCTTATTATCCTGTTTCTTTTTGTCCGATTACCGTTATACACAGCATGTCATTTCGATGAAAGATATGCAAAACGATATCTTTTTCCACAATGTTAATGTTTAATCATTTACAGCATTCTCGATTTTTAGTTCTGGATGAATTTTATTTATATATACTGAGAGACATTAAGCGTGTTATATCAATCAAACATATTCAAAACATATTTATTTTTCATATAATATTTTAGATGTTTTAAAAGCCTACCCTTTGTCGCACTTGCGATGCTGCCCTTTTCCATAATGTTTTCAATGTCAATTTTTAACCCTTCCGGCATACTTCAGTTTTAGCATTTGATGAACCTTTTAATACATATGTACTAAGAAAGATTAAGCGTGTTATACACAGCATGTCATTTCAGTCAAACATATGTAAAACAATAACTTTTTCCACGGTGTTCACTATTTAACTATTAAACATTAAACGTGTCATACACAGCATGTAATTTCGTTCAAACATATAACTTTGTCAACTTACAAATATAGTATTTAATTGGTTTATAATATTTAAGATGTTTTAGAAACCTACCTGTGTCGCACGTGCGATGCTGCCATTTTCCACACATGTCACATCCCACCGCTTGTTGTCTCTCACGAACTACACGCGAACATGAAATGCACGATTCCATCACAAAAACAATCACGCACAATCCAATATAAACAAAAATGTAATAGTATGAAATATTGAGATTCAATTAAGTATAAATTTCTACATCACAATCCGATTTGTAATATGAACATTTTTCGGTTTTCTTTGCGGCTATATACTTGCTCAAATAGAACTCAAAGACAAACTCGTAATAAACAATTAATTAATCAAATAGAACTCAAAGACAAACTCGTAATGAACAATTAATTAATCAAATAGAACTCAAAGACAAACTCGTAATAAACAATTAATTAATAAAGAAATTACGCTACTTTAAACTCATTCAAACTTCAATGATTAAAGAAGTTTGGAGTAGAAAGATTACGTAACAGATGTAACAACTATTTTAATTATAGGATAATTAGTATAAATTATTAATAATTGATCATTATAGGATAATCTTGACACCTTTTCTTTCTTTTCGACATACCATAATCTTGTATAATAAAAGTTGTCCTTTTTGTCTTGGCATATTTGACTCGATCCTTTTCAGTTTTTGTCCTTTTTGACCCGATACCAGAACGATGCCTTGACATTTCGCCCGCCAGAATTACACGTTGATCAAGTAAGTGTCAACTTATAGCGTTTAACTCTTTAATATCTAGTGCATTTTTGCAAACAAATATCACATTTGTATATTTATAAACATTTTGATATATAAGAATTCAAGATGTTTTGTATTCAGTCGCGAATGTTCCGGTGACGGAAATTGCATTTTTCATTGCCCGAATTTAGCGCGGATTCTGGAGATTTCGTCTAACTACCATTTCGTCTAACTGATACTATAGAGTAAATGGGGTAGAGATTTCGTCTAACTTATCGAGGACAGCACTGTATAATCTATATCGATATGCAGGTGTTATAGTAAGGTGTTAATTGACCGATTATAGTGAAATACAACAAACAATTTCAATTAGTTTGCCGTTTTTCTTATATTAATTTGTATTTGTTATCATTTAATTTAATATTTACATAATTGTTCAATACATCCATCGGAGATTTCGTCTTCAATGTTTCCCACAATGATAACTTGATTCTCTCTTTTTTAGCTCTACTGGCCAAAGGCCAGAAGGGCTTATGTCGTGGCGATGTGTCCGTCGTCCGTGCGTGCGTCCGTGCGTGCGTGCGTCCGTAAACAATTTCTTGTTAACACGATACAGTCTTCACTTTTGATTGTATCTCAACCAAATTTATACAGTAGTTAGATATCCATGAGAGCTCGGTTCCTTTCGAAAACCAGCCAGATCCGCCCATGCATGACTGGATTATGGCCCTTGAAATGGTCAAAATTGCTATAAAAGAGCTTGTTAACACGATACAGTCTTCACTTTTAATTGTATCTCAACCAAACTTATACAGTAGTTAGATATTCATGAGAGCTCGGTTCCTTTCGAAAACCAGCCAGATCCGCCCATGCAAGACTGGATTATGGCCCTTGAAATGGTCAAAATTGCTATAAAAGCACTTTTTAACACGATACAGTCTTCACTTTTGATTGTATCTCAACCAAACTTATACAGTAGTAAGATATCCATGAGAGCTCGGTTCCTTTCCTAAACCAGCCAGATCCGCCCATGCAAGACTGGATTATGGCCCTTGAAATTGTCCAAATTGCTATAATTGAGCATGTGAACAAAATAGAGGCTCCATTTACTATCTGATCTTCACCAAACTTAGATAGTAGTTAAATATTGATGAGAGCTTGGTTCCTTTTGAAAACCAGCTAGATCCGCCCATGCAAGACTGGATTATGGACCATGAAATTGTAAAAATTGCTATAATACAGCTTGTGAACACAAAAGAGCCTCCATTTACTATCCGATCTTCACCATACATACATGCTCTGGATTCAAAATGACCAAAGAACCATACCAGTAGAGCATAGGCCCTCATGGGCCTCTTGTTTATTATTTCCCATCTACTTGTTTCTTATTATTATTTACACATTTTTAACAGAACATAACAACATTTTATATAACAGAATAATCTTTGACGTATACAAAGTACATAATCATTGACAAACATAAATACATATACAAATATACAAAATATACAGGCAAGCGGGTTTGCAATTATCATTCCTCGTCGTGAATTCTGTCTGAACTCTCAATTGTCTCCAGACCAGAGATCCGACTGCAGACTCGTAATAGCTGGCTGGTTATTATGGGAAAAGATATCACATTTCATCTCATCACAACCAACATTGTGGTTAAAGAAGAACTACGTTTTATGTTTGACTTTACAGGTTCTCCTATTAGACGGAGCTTGTGCGTAACATTTTCCATGTTATCGACTCTATAACAATCAATACTGTGGGAAAAGAAGAACAATGGAGAATAATGACATGTATGATTAAAGCCGACTGTCCATTCAATAGAAAACATTCTTTTTTTTAATAATAATTACAACACAACACAATTAGAAGTATGCCGTCCAGATGTACTGTACGAACCTTGAAAAAGGGTGCAATAACCTATATAAATGAAAATGTTATGACAAACAAAATTAGCTAGGTAACGAATAAATAAAACCATCATATAGACGAAAATAACTTTTCTGGAACACATGGTTTTTTTCAAGATTCGTACAGTACATCTGGGTATCTTTTTGTTATCATTTACTCTATGGTATAAGTTAGACGAAATCTCTACCCCATTTACTCTATAGTATCAGTTAGACAACATGGTAGTTAGACGAAATCTCCAACATCCGTTTAGCACTGCATAAACGATTGATTGCAACAGCGATGTTACGAAAAGTCATGCATTCGAAAAGTGGCTTGCGCAAACCTGTCAGCAAACCTGTCACGGCCCACATTTCACAAAATATATGTATGAAAATGGCATGATTAAAGGAAACAGGTGGGCGGCTGCTTAATTATTTCAATGGCCTTTTAGTATGAAAAATTGAGAATGTTCTTTTCGTTCTAGGAGATATGTTTGTCACAGGTCTTTTATATTACTTTTGTATGTCTACTTGTCACAAAACCATATTGGGGCGAAACGTTAGATCTTGTTTACATTTTACCAGGTTCCGGTTAAGAGTTACTGTTCGTGTTTGAAACGGTAACGGTTTGAAACACTATTACAGCAAACCAAATTGTGCAGATTAGGAGTGTTTTGCTTGTCCATAATATAAGTTTGGGCTGCATCCTCACAATCACGATTATACAAATAGTATTTAAACACCTTGCAACATTCTTATCATGTCAGACATGTTCATTGCTTTTTATTGCCTAAAATGAAACTGGGATTCCATTTGGTTCCAAATGTGTATCGCACTCATAGTCATATGTGAAGTTGTGCACAGTGTATGTCGTCTTTGCGATTCTGGTAATGGTTTCGATTTGGAATTGTTATTTAATTATGGATAAAGATCAGATTTCTGTATATTTTGTTCATACCAGGCAATTTATATTCATTTAACCAATGGATCAGCTGATTAATGATTAATTGGTGGGTCCATCCATGGAAATGCATTGGCAGATCTGTGGCAGAGTCAATTCACTATCCAAGTTGTACAGTTGTACAGGTTTGAACCTGAATGACAAGTCATTCCAACAAGTAGTAAATTTTATGGGTTTTTTAAATTCAGCTTTTTCAATAATAAAACGATATCCTGTCATTGATACCTTGATGTTAGGTCATCATCTTAAGCCTAAGCTTATATTGACCTCTCTCAATCTTTTCTTTATATAAAACCGGCATTTGTGCGCCTAAGATGGGTGAAATTTCTTGTCATTCCAATCTTCTTTGTTGAGCAGTGATTTAAACACATTTATTGAACTGGCATTTACAGTTTCACATGTAAGTTTGTTCCACAAATTGACTGATCTTTGCTAAAAGGTGTTGAAGCGTATATTGTTGTGACTTTTCATTTTAATAAATGTTAAGTTATGACCAGTTACCTCTTAAACCGCCTGTTGATAGAGAAAACATATTGTCCCATTTAAGTTCATCCAGATTATGAATGCTTTTATAAATCTGAATCATGTCATCATGATCTCGTCTATACTCCAGAGTTGGAAGTCCTAGTGATTTCATTCTATCAATATATGGTAACTCCTCCAAGTCTGGTATTAATTTTGTGGCTCTTCGCTGAATTCCTTCAATACGTTTAATGTCTTTTGATAAGTGTGGAGACCATACACATGACCCATATTCCAAAACATTGGGTCTTGTTAGTTTTTCGCCCTGACATTGTTTGGTTACACTACTACTCGAACGTCACAACTGGCTGGTTTATCTGCTTTCTCCATACATTGAAAATGAAATGGTGATTAGAACTTAGAACATTTGGCCTGCCTGATCTACAATCTTAATGATTAAGTGTCAGTTTTTTGTTTCTTCTTTAGAATCAAGATATGATAAATGTTTGTTCACTTACATTACACTGATTAGTTTCAAACATGCCTCACCATATTCAAATTCAATGGCATTGTCATGACAGGAGTGGAAACATTAATGATCTGTTTCAAAGTAATTCTTCAAATTGTCCAAATATATAAATTTATCAAGTGGCTAAACATCACTCAGGTAAACCGTTATTATACCCCCTTTGTAGAAGAGGAGGTATATAGGATTAGGAGTCACTGTGTCGGTTTGTCTGTCTGTCTGCCTGTCGGTCGGTCGGTCGGTAGGAAGCCATATTTTGTCCGGCCTATTTCTTACAAACCACTGGTTGGAATTCAATACAATTTTACATGAAGCTTCTATACCAAGAGGAGATGTGCATATCCTAAAGGGGTTACAATTGCATGTTATTTTACAGAGTTATTGTAATTTTATGGCCCTTTTACATGTACTTATTAAGTAAGCCATATTTTGTCCGGCCTATTTCTTACAAACCACTGGGTGGAATTCAATACATTTTTAGCTCGACTATTCGAAGATATGAGAGCTATACTACTCACCCTGGCGTTGGCGTCCACGTCACACTTTGGTTAAGGTTTTGCATGCAAGTACTTAAATACTACATGTATTGCATTGAAACTTTCTACAACCCTACTAAACTATCACACCTATCTAGATTATCAAGTTAGATAACTCTATTTTGCATTTTATGCAAATTATGGCCCTTTTTTTACTTAGAAATTCTGGTTAAAGTTTTGCGTGCAACTAAATTAAAGAGTCCATATCTCTGTATTTACATGATGCATTGCATTGAAACTTTCTACAACCCTACCCAACTATCACACCTGTGTAGATTATTAAGTTAGATAACTCTATCCTGCATTTTATGCAAATTATGGCCCTTTTTTTTACTTAGAAATTCTGGTTAAAGTTTTGCGTGCAACTAAATTAAGTGTCCATATCTCTGTATTTACTGATGCATTGCATTGAAACTTTCTACAACCCTACCCAACTATCACACCTGTGTAGATTATTAAGTTAGATAACTCTATCCTGCATTTTATGCAAATTATGGCCCTTTTTTTACTTAGAAATTCTGGTTAAAGTTTTGCGTGCAACTAAATTAAGAGTCCATATCTCTGTATTTACCTGATGCATTGCATTGAAACTTTCTACAACCCTACCCAACTATCACACCTATGAAAATTATCAAGTGAGATAACTCTATCCTGCATTTTATGCAAATTATGGCCCTTTTTTTACTTAGAAATTCTGGTTAAAGTTTTGCGTGCAACTAAATTAAGAGTCCATATCTCTGTATTAACCGGATGCATTGCATTGAAACTTTCTACAACCCTACCCAACTATCACACCTGTGTAGATTATCAAGTTAGATAACTCTATCCTGCATTTTATGTAAATTATGGCCCTTTTTTTACTTAGAAATTCTGGTTAAAGTTTTGCGTGCAACTAAATTAAGAGTCCATATCTCTGTATTTACATGATGCATTGCATTGAAACTTTCTACAACCCTACCCAACTATCACACCTGTGTAGATTATTAAGTTAGATAACTCTATCCTGCATTTTATGCAAATTATGGCCCTTTTTTTTACTTAGAAATTCTGGTTAAAGTTTTGCGTGCAACTAAATTAAGTGTCCATATCTCTGTATTTACTGATGCATTGCATTGAAACTTTCTACAACCCTACCCAACTATCACACCTGTGTAGATTATCAAGTTAGATAACTCTATCCTGCATTTTATGCAAATTATGGCCCTTTTTTTACTTAGAAATTCTGGTTAAAGTTTTGCGTGTGCAACTAAATTAAGAGTCCATATCTCTGTATTTACCTGATGCATTGCATTGAAACTTTCTACAACCCTACCCAACTATCACACCTATGAAAATGATCAAGTTAGATAACTCTATCCTGCATTTTATGCAAATTATGGCCCTTTTTTTACTTAGAAATTCTGGTTAAAGTTTTGCGTGCAACTAAATTAAGAGTCCATATCTCTGTATTAACCTGATGCATTGCATTGAAACTTTCTACAACCCTACCCAACTATCACACCTGTGTAGATTATCAAGTTAGATAACTCTATCCTGCATTTTATGTAAATTATGGCCCTTTTTTAACTTAGAAATTCTGGTTAAAGTTTTGCGTGCAACTAAATTAAGAGTCCATATCTCAGTATTTACTTGATTCATTGCATTGAAACTTTATACAACCCTACCCAAGCATCACACCTATGCATATTATCAAGTTAGATAACACTATCCTGCATTTTATGCAAGTTATGGACATTTTTTTACTTAGAAATTCTGGTTAAAGTTTTGCGTTCAACTAAATTAAGAGTCCATATCTCAGTATTTACTTGATGCATTGCATTGAAACTTTGCATTGCATTGAAACTTTATACAACCCTACCCAAGCATCACACCAATGTAGATGATCAAGTTAGATAACTATCCTGCATTTTAGGCAAGTTATGGCCCTTTTTTTACTTAGAAATTCTGGTTAAAGTTTTGCATGCAACTACATTAACAGACCATATCTTAGTAACTACTTCATGCATTGCATTGGAACTTTTATATTGACACTTCATACAACCTTTCCCAATTTCACAACTATAAACACAACCAATTAAGATAACTCTATCCTGCGTATGGTGCAAATTGTTGCCATTTTTTTACTTGAAAATTATGGTTAAAGGTTTGTGTGCAACTACATTAAGAGTCCATATCTTATTAACTACTTGATGCATTCCATTGCCTTCCTAACCATCACACCTATTCACATAATCAAGTTAAATAACTCTATCCTGCATATAATGCAAATTATCACCCTTTAAGAAATTGTGGTGCATGCAACTACATTAGAGTCCATTATCTCAGTAACTTAAATAAGCGGTGAAATAGTCGAGCGCGCTGTTCTCCGACAGCTCTTGTTACATGAGATATGCATATATCCTAAAGGGGTTACAATTGCATGTTACTTTACAGAGTTATGGCACTTTTACTAGTTATATCCAAAAAAACAAAGTTTTTTTTGGGGGGGTATATAGGAGTCACTGTGTCGGTCGGTCGGTCGGAAGCCATATTTTGTCTGGCCCATATCTTAACCATGCATCATAGGATTTGAACGAAACTTGGCACGAGTGTTCACCATAATGAGGCGGCGGGTCGCGCACAAGACCCAGGCCTGTAGCTCAAATGTCAAGGTCACACTTAGAGGTCAAAGGTCAAAATGAGTACTATTTGATAGAATTGTACCTTGTCCGGCCTGCATTTCAACCAGGCATCATAGGATTTCAAAGAAACTTGGCACAAACATTCACCATGATGAGGTGGCGTGTCGCGCACAAGACCCAGGCCTGTACCTCAAAGGTCAGGGTCACACTTAGAGGTCAAACGTCAAAATGAGTGCTGTTTGATAGGACTACCTTGTCTGGCCGGCATCTCAACCATGCATCTTAGGATTCTCAAGTTACTGGACACACATGTTCACCATGATGAGATGGCTTGTACCTCAAAGGTATTGGTCACACTCAGAGGTCAAAGGTCAAAAGAGTACTGTTTGATAGGACTACCTTGTCCGGCCCGCATCTCAACCATGTACCTCAAAGGTCAAGGTCACACTCTGAGGTCAAAGGTCAAAATGAGTACTCTTTGATAGGACTACCTTGTTCGGTCCGCATCTCAACCATGCATCATAGGATTCTCAAGTTACTGGGCACACATGTTCACCATGATGAGGTGGCTTGTACCTCAAAGGTCAAGGTCATGGTCAAAGGTCAAAATGAGTACTGTTTGATAGGACTACCTATCGGTCGGTCGGTCGGAAGCCATATTTTGAGTCAAGGCGCTGTTTTGGGGGTATTTATCATCTTCAGTGATAGTTCTATAGTTCTATATTTTTAACCCTTTTCCACATAATTATAAAATTTTTTATATACGTTTTCTGACAACTCTGCAGCTGACCACTTTTGAAAACATTATGAAAAAAAGCAGAAATTATTCTAACCAAGCAATTTCTACTTTTGTCAAATTGTTTTCAATTTTGTCTAGGAATTAAACCTTCTGCTGCATATGTGTTGTACATGGGAGAGGTTAAGAGCTTATTTATAGTTGTCTTCAAACATTTTGTAACAAAATTTAGTTTGAAACTTTAAATTAAGCAATTTTATTTAGCAGGTGATCCATTGTGATCACATCTTGTCCATCTGTCGAGCATCAACACCAATTGCCTTGTGAACACTCTACAGGCAACATTTGGCATCCAATTTTTATGAATGTTTATGATCAGAACATTCATCCCTATCAAATATTTCCCAAGTTCAAAACTGGATCATGTGAGGTCTAACTATAAGTCACAAGGTGAAATTGAAGGGAAATCATGTGAACACTCTGGAGGCTGCATTTTCAATTTGAGCATATATATTGAAACTTTATTAGAATAATTGTCTTGATGATATCTAGTCTTAAGTTTGAATATACCGGTCATGTCATGTCTGGTCAAGAACTAGGTTTCTATGCCAAATTAATCTTTTTCTTGATGATATCTATGCCAATGTGAAAATGGGTCATGTCGGGTCTAAAACTAGGTCACTTCGCCAAATTAATGGAAAACTTTGTGAATATTGTGGAAGCCGCATTTTTAGTGAAGGTCATGTTCTGTCAAAACTAGGTCACTAGGCTAAATTTGAGAAAATATTTGTTAACACTCTTGAGACAGCATTATTTGCATTGATCAGCAACTTGACACTTCGTAAGACTGTTTGTCTTGTCAACAGCTAGACCATTTTCAAAAAATAGGTCATGTCAGTTTAAAATCTAGGTCACTAGGCCAAATTAAAAAAATAGGGAAATCTTGACTGCAATAAAAGTTATTGTGATTGACTATGTGCTTTGCATGACTCAGGGCAGCGATCCGATTAATGATAATTTGCAGATTTGGGTATTTTACGTATTTCTTTATATATATAACGTGTGTAGTATAACATGACCGGAAACTAGAAAAATGACGTCATACCTATATCACTCACAGTGTGGGTGAAATGGATTATATCTCACTGATAGAACTCAGTATCTCATCGTTTAGCATTATATAAATAATTATATTAAAATTATTTGTGTAAAAAATTACTAAAAATTAAACATTCCATTTCATCTGAGTGAGTTATAATAACTAAAACAGAAGTTTAACATTGAGAGTTTGGAGTTTAGTGGAGACATCCATCCGACCACATCCGGGATCTGAAGGATGATGACCAATCACGATAAGTGAAGAAAAGACTTGCCAACACCATGAACTTTCACGACCCGGGATATGATCAGAGTTGGAACTTTTTTATATTGTCCTCTCTAGTCATGTCCCAATTTGTGCTGGTTTTAAAACTTCAATGTACAACATTGAAACTATATAAGAGAGATTCATCCTTTGAATTGAGCATGGTTTATACAAAAGGCCCTGGTCATAAAGATTAAAGAGCTCTTTGATAAAATGCAACTGAAGACATGGGAGAACTGTTCTGATTTGTAAGAATAATTGAAGGTAAGGTTTTTGATATGTTTCTTCTGTTGAATAGTATTATGTAATATCTTGTTCGGTTCTGTTTTGTGCTCGTTTTGAGGCTGTGCCTTTTCCATAGTATGGTTTTGGAAAAAAACGCGTTTTTCCTATTTCCTTCTTTGTTGCATGTACATTGTAACTTTTGTTCTAGAAATCTCACATGCCCCTAACTTGTGCTATCGGTTTCGGAAAAAAAACGTGTTTTTCCAATTTCCTTCTTTGTTGCATGTATAGAGTAACTTTTGTTTTAGAAGTCTCCCATGCTCTAAACTGGTGCAATCGGTAGAGTGCATATGCACAACGCGTAAACTATCGCGTTTACCAGTGGCGTTCATATGGTTTCGGAAAAAAACATGTTTTTCCAATTTCCTTCTTTGTTGCATGTATAGTGTACTTTTTGTTCTAGAAGTCTCCCAATGCTCCAAACTGGTGCTATTGGTAGAGTGCATATATGCACAATGCGTAAACTATCGTGTTTTCTAGTGACGTTCTTATGGTTTCGGAAAACAACATGTTTTTCCAATTTCCTTCTTTGTTGCATGTACAGTGTAACTTTTGTTCTAGAAATCTCCATGCTCCAAACTGGTGCTATCGGTAGAGTGCATATGCACAACGCATAAACTATCGCGTTTACTAGTGGCGTTCATATGGTTTCGGAAAAAAACATGTTTTTCCAATTTCCTTCTTTGTTGCATGTACAGTGTAACTTTTGTTCTAGAAATCTCCCATGCTCCAAACTGGTGCTATCGGTAGAGTGCATATGCACAACACTTAAACTATCGCGTTTACCAGTGGCGTTCATATGGTTTCGGAAAAAAACATGTTTTTCCAATTTCCTTCTTTGTTGCATGTATAGTGTAACTTTTGTTCTAGAAGTCTCCCAATGCTCCAAACTGGTGCTATTGGTAGAGTACATATGCACAATGCGTAAACTATCGTGTTTTCTAGTGACGTTCTTATGGTTTCGGAAAACAACACGTTTTTCTAATTTCCTTCTTTGTTGCATGTACAGTGTAACTTTTGTTCTAGAAATCTCCATGCTCCAAACTGGTGCTATCGGTAGAGTGCATATGCACAACGCATAAACTATCGCGTTTACTAGTGGCGTTCATATGGTTTCGGAAAAAAACATGTTTTTCCAATTTCCTTCTTTGTTGCATTTACAGTGTAACTTTTGTTCTAGAAATCTCCCATGCTCCAAACTGGTGCTATCGGTAGAGTGCATATGCACGACGCATAAACTATCGCGTTTACCAGTGTCGTTCATATGGTTTCGGGAAAAAACGTGTTTCTCCAATTTCCTTCTTTGTTGCATGTATAGTGTAACTTTTGTTCTAGAAGGCTCCCTTGATCCAAACAGGTGCTATCGGTAGAATACATATGCACAAGGCGTAAACTGGCGTTTACCAGTGGTGTTTATATGGTTTCGGAAAAAAACGCGTTTTTCCAATTTCCTTCTTTGTTGCATGTACAGTGTAACTTTCGTTTCAGAAATCTCCCATGCTCCAAACTGGTGCTATCGGTAGAGTGCATATACACAATGCGTAAACTATTGCGTTTACTAGTGGCGTTCATATGGTATCGGAGAAAAACGCGTTTTTCCAATTTCCTTCTTTGTTGCATGTACAATGTTACGTTTGTTCTAGAACTCTCCCATACTCCAAACTGGTGCTATTGGTAGAGTGCACATGCACAACGCGTACACTATTGCGTTTACCAGTGGCATTCATATAGTTTCAGAAAAAAAGGCGCTTTTCCTATTTCCTTCTTTGTTGCATGTGCAGTGTAACTTTTGTTCTAGAAGTTTCCTTTCTTCAAACTGATGCTATCGGTAGAGTGCATATGCACAACGCATAAACTATTGCGTTTAACGGTGGCGTTCATATGGTTTCGGAGATAAACGAGTATTTCCAATTTCCTTCTTTGTTGCATGTACAATACAACTTTTGTTCAAGAGGTCTCCCATGTTCCAAATTGGTGCTATCGGTAGAGTGCATATGCACAACGCGTAAACTATCATGTTAACTAGTGGCGTTCATATGGTTTCGGAAAGAAACTTGTTTTTTTTTTTAAATTGCCTTCTTTGTTGCATGTACAGTGTAACTTTTGTTCTAGAAATATGCCATGCTCCAAATTGGTGCTATTGGTAGAATACATACGCACAACACGTAAACTATCGCGTTTACCAGTGTCGTTCATATGGTTTCGTTAAAACACGCGTTTTTCCAATTTCCTTCTTTGTTGCATGTGCATTGTAATTTTTGTTTCAGAAGTCTCCCATGCTCCAAACTGGTGCTATCAGTAGAGGGCATATGCACAACCCGTAAACTATCATGCTACTAGTAACATATTCATATGGTTTCGGAAAAAAACACGTTTTTCAAATTTCCATCTTTGTTGCATGTACAATGTCACTTTTGTTCTAGAAGTATCCAATGGTCCAAATTGGTGCTATTGGTAGAATACATATGCACAACACGTAAACTCTCGCGTTTACCAGTGGCATTCATATGGTTTCGGAAAAACACGCGTTTTTCCAATTTCCTTCTTTGTTGCATGTGCAGTGTAACTTTTGTTCTAGAAGTCTCTCATGCTCCAAACTGTTGCTATCGGTAGAGTGTATATGCACAATGCGTAAACTATCGCGTTTACCAGTAGCGTTCATATGGTTTTGAAAAAAAAACACCTTTTTAGAATTTGCTTCTTTGTTGCATGTACAGTGTAACTTTTGTTCTAGAAATCTCCCATGCTCCAAACTGGTGCTATTGGTAGAATACATATGCACAACACGTAAACTCTCGCGTTTTCCAGTGGCATTCATATGGTTTAGGTAAAACACATGTTTTTCAAATATCATTCTTTGTTGCATGTACAGTGTAAATTTTGTTCTAGAAGTATCCCATGCTCCAAACTGGTGCTATAGGTAGAGTGCATATTCCTCTCCAGATACCACGTTTCATCATTTGTCTAGTCATTTGAATGTATCCCATCCTGGAAAGTACCCTAGAATGCTTCAATGTTTGCAGCTGACACAAAATCGACTTTTAATATTTTCCACCAACAAAATTCCTTCTTTGTTTCCATGTAATTCGACCAGTTTCAGTCCTCAATTGTCACACTTTCTAAGCGTTTCCTATGTATAACACCTATACCATTGAAAAGAGTTACATATAAGCTTTAAAACAATCCAAAGAAAGGTGAAATAAGTTACCGTCATTTTGGACCAAATCACTTTCACTTTCAATCGAGGTCAAAATACTAAAAGTGATCAAATCAATCATTTCCAGTACATCCTATACACATTTACAATGATTTTAAACTCAATGTCATATATTCAATGCATTCTGGTGATGGTATACACTCATTTCTATGCAAATAAAGTTTTTTTAGGGACTACTGTGGTGTAGATCAGCCTTGCCCGCTGATGTTTTTAAACTAATTTGACCTTTAAGACAAAAAAATGTTCTTCGGCTGAATCGGCCAAGTTTTATGCTTTCGTGCAATACATAGGTCTTTGCAAAGGAAAATTAAAAAAAATCATATATTTAGGTTTTACTCTGTCAAATGTTCATTGATCAAACTTAATATTGATGCACTATACTCAGAGTTTTTAGGCAACCAGTATCATCATTTTCAACCAGTTTGACTGTATCCACACATTTTTGAAGACGACACAAAATTTACCTATTATTTTTGGGGGTTTCTGAAGCTCATTTGGACACTTTCTTTGCCTCAGAGCTCGGTTGTTTGTGTGAATTTATAGAGTATGATATAAAATGAAAGCAAAAAAGCAAATATAAGGACAATTAGGCAATTATTTTGAAAGAAATTCCAAATTTCCTATACCTACCAAACCTAGGTTATGTGACTTGAGCCCGGCAAGTTTTCTAAGCTCTTGCATCATACAGGTCTCCAAGACAAAAAAAACAGAATGACATATAATTTCTAGGTCTTACTGTGTCACCTGTTTCAAGAAATGACTAAGCTCTTGCATCATACAGGTCTCCAAGACAAAAAAACAGAATGACATATAATTTCTAGGTCTTACTGTGTCACCTGTTTCAAGAAATGACCAAACTTCATGTTTATGCATTTTTTAGGCCATTTACTAATTAAAGAAAAGTTTAAATAGCTTGAAAAACATCATTTTTTATGGAAAAATTTCAAAGTGGCTATAACCTGATGGCTGAATACCCCCCATGAGCCTAAATTCCACTCCGGAGACCCAGTTTCATCATTTGTCAAGCCATTTGACTGTATCCCGCCCCTGAAAGAATCCTAGAATGCCTCAATATTTGCAGATGACACAAAATTGACTTTAATATTTTCCACCCAAAAGCTGTCAAGACAAAAAAAATATTCTTAGGAATATGTTTTTTCTATTTATTTACAAAGTATGATATAAAATGAATACACAAAAGCAAATATCAGGTCAATAAGGCAATGAATATCAAAAAAAATGTATTTTTTTTATACCAGCCAAACCTAGGTTTTTCGACTGAATCAGCCAAGTTTTATCCTTTCGCGCAATACATAGGTCTTTGCAAAGGAAAATTAGAAAAAAACATCAAATATTAAGGTTCTACAGTGTCAAATGTTCATACAAATGATCAAACTTAATATTGATGCACAATACTCAGACTTTTTAGGCATCCAGTATCCTCATTTTCAACCAGTTTGACTGTATCAACACATTTTTGAAAATGACACAAAATTTACCTGTATTTTTTGGGGGTTTCTGAAGCTCATTTAGACACTTTCTTTGCCTCAGAGATCTGCTTTTTGTGTAAATTTATAGAGTATGATATAAAATGAAAGCAAAAATGCAAATATAAGGACAATTAGGCAATTATTTTGAAAGAAATTTCAAATTTCCTATACCTACCAAACCTAGGTTTAGACTTGATCCCGGCAAGTTTTCTAAGCTCTTGCATCATACAGGTCTCCAAGACAAAAAAACAGAATGACATATAATTTCTAGGTTTTACTGTGTCACATGTTTAAAGAAATGACCAAACTTCATGTTAATGCCTGTTTTAGGCCATTTACCAATTAAAGAAAAGTTGAAATAGCTTGAAAAACATCATTTTTTATGGAATTTTTTCAAAGTGGCTGTAACCTAATGGCTGAATACCCCCATGAGCCTAAATTCCACTCCAGAGACCCAGTTTCATCATTTGTAAAGCCATTTGACTGTATCCCGCCCTGGAAAGAACCCTAGAATGCTTCAATAATTGCAGCTGACACAAAATTGACTTTAATTTGTTCTTAGGAAATTAATTATGTTTTTTCTATTTATTTACAAAGTATGATATAATATGAATACACAAAAGCAAATATTAGGTCAATTAAGCAATGAATATCAAAGAAAATGTAATTTTTCTATACCAGCCAAACCTAGGTTTGTCCTTTGAATTGGCCAAGTTTTATCCTTTCGCGCATTACGTAGGTCTTTGCAAAGGAAAATTAGAAAAAACATCACATATTTAGGATCAAATTTAATATTGATGCATCATAATCATACTTTTTAGGCAACCAGTATCATCATTTTAAAACCAGTTTGACTGTATCCACACATTTCTGAAGACGACACAAAATTTACCTGTCATTTATTTTGGTTTCTGAACCTCCTTTAGACACTTTCTTTGCCTCAGAGATCTGGTTTTTGTGTAAATTTATAGAGTATGATATAAAATGAAAGCAAAATAGCAAATATAAGGACAATTAGGCAATTATTTTGAAAGAAATTTTAAATTTCCTATACAACCTAAACCTAGATTTTGCGACTCAAACCAAGCAAGTTTTCTCTTCACGCGCATCATACAGGTCTTCAAGACAAAAAAACAGAGACACATAACATTTCTAGGTTTTACTGTGTCACATGTTAAAAGAAATGACACAATTTCATGTCTGTTTTAGGCCATTTACCAATAAAAGAAAAGTTTAAATAGCTTGAAAAACATCATTTATTATGGAAAAATGTAAAAGTGGCTATAACCTAATGGCTGAATACCCCCAGCAACCTAAAAAACATCATATATTTAGGTTCTACTGCGTCAAATGTTCAAACAAATGATCAAACTTTATATTGATGCACAATACTCAGACTTTTTAGGCAACCAGTATCATCATTTTCAACCAGTTTGACTGTATCAACACATTTTTGAAGATGACAAAAAATTTACCTGTATTTTTGGGGGTTTCTGAAGCTCATTTAAACACTTTCATTGCCTCAGAGGTCTGCTTTTTGTGTAAATTTACACAGTATGATATAAAATAAAACCAAAAAAGCAAATATGAGAACAATTCGGCAATTATTTTGAAAGAAATTTCAAATTTCCTATATCTACCAAAGCTAGGTTATGCGACTTGATCCTGGCAAGTTTTCTAAGCTCTTGCATCATACAGGTCTCCAAGAAAAAAAAAAGAATGACATATAATTTCTAGGTTTTACTGTGTCACATGTTTAAAGAAATGACCAAACTTCATGTTAATGCATGTTTAAGGCCATTTACCAATTAAAGAAAAGTTGAAATAGCTTGAAAAACATCATTTTTTATGGAAATTTTTCAAAGTGGCTATAACCTAATGGCTGAATACCCCCATGAGCCTAAATTCCACTCCAGAGACCCAGTTTCATCATTTGTCAAGTCATGTGACTGTATCCTGCTCCGGAAAGAACCCTAGAATGCTTCAATATTTGCAGATGACACAAAATTGACTTTAATATTTTCCACGCAAAAGCTCTTAAGACAAAAAAATGTTCTTAGGAATATGTTTTTTCTATTTATTTACAAAGTATGATATAAAATGAATACACAAAAGCCAATATTAGGTCAATTAAGCAATGAATATCAAAGAAATGTTTTCTATACCAGCCAAACCTAGGTTTTTCGGCTGAATCAGCCAAGTTTTATCCTATGGCTATAACCTAATGGCTGAATACCCCCATGAGCCCAAATTCCACTCCAGAGACCCAGTTTCATCATTTGTCAAGCTATTTGACTGTATCCTGCCCCGGAAAGAACCCTAGAATGCTTCAATATTTGCAGAATGCTTCAATATTTGCAGATGACACAAAATTTACTTTAATATGTTCCACAAAAGCTGTTAAGACAAAACAAATATTCTTAGGAATTTGTTTTTTCTATTTATTTAAAAAGTATGATATAAAATGAATACACAAAAGCAATTAGGTCAATTAAGCAATGAATATCAAAGAAAATGTAATTTTTCTATACCAGTCATCTAGGTTTTTCGGCTGAATCAGCCAAGTTTTATCCTTTCGCGCAATACATAGGTCTTTGCAAAGGAAAATTAGAAAAAACATCACATATTTAGGTTCTACTGTGTCAAATGTTCATACAAATGATCAAACTTAATATTGATGCACTATACTCTGAGTTTTTAGGCACCAGTATCATCATTTTCAACCAGTTTGACTGTATCCACACATATTTGAAGACGACACAAAATTTATCTGTCTTTAATTTTTGTTTCTAAACCTCCTTTAGACACTTTCTTTGCCTCAGAGATCTGTTTTTTGTGTAAATTCATAGAGTATGATATAAAAGGAAATCAAAATAGTAAATATAAGGACAATTAGGCAATTATTTTCAAAGAAATTTTAAATTTCCTAAACTACCCAAACCTAGATTTTGCGACTTAAGCCCGGCAAGTTTTCTCTGCTCGCGCATCATACAGGTCTCCATGACAAAAAAAAACAGAAACACAAACATTTCTAGGTTTTACTGTGTCACATGTTTAAATAAATGACAAAATTTCATGTTTATACCTGTTTTACGCCATTTACCAATTAAAGAAAATTTAAATAGCTTGAAAAACATAATTTTTTATGGAAAAATATCAAAGCGGCTATAACCTAATGGCTAAATACCTCCATCAGCCTAAATTCCACTCCAGATACCAAGTTCATTTGTCAAGCCATTTGAATGTATGCCTACCCAGAAAGTACCCTAGAATGCTTTAATATTTCCAGCTGACACGAAATTGACTTTTAATATTTTCCAGCCAAAAGATCTTTAGATTACAATACACCAACACAATTCCTTCATTGTTTCCATGTAAATCGACCAGATTTAGTTCTCAATTGTCACACTTTCTAAGCGTTTCCTATGTCTAACACCTATACCATTGAAAATGTGACATCTTAGCTTCATTACAATTCAACGAAAATGGGGGGGGGGGGGGGGGTGGTCATGCATTATGCAAGAAAGAACTTATCAGGTGGAATAGGTTACCGTCATTTTGGACCAAATCAGGCTAGGACAAAACCGGTGTTTAGCATTCTTTACTTTCACTTTCAAACAAGGTCAAAATACTAAAATTAATCAAATCAATCATTTCCAGTAAATCCTATACACGTTTACAATGATTTTAAACTCAATGTCATATATTCAATGCATTCTGGTGATGGTATACACTGGTTTCTATGCAAATAAAGGTTGTTTTAGGGACTACTGTGGTGTAGATCAGCCCTGCCTGCTGATGTTTTTTATACTAATTTGACCTTTAAGACAAAAAAATGTTTCTAGGAATATGTTTTTTTCAAACAAAGTTTGATATAAAATGAACACACAAAAGCAAATATTACGTCAATTAAACGTCTATGTCGCCCCTATAGTATGGTGTGTCAATGCACACTATTTCGGCTTGAACGACATTTGCCTCGCCATCTATAGTGATCATCAAATACTTCTTATCTAACAGCTGATCATCTCCAACAAGATTTCGTCTGACTGCGGCCAGTTCGCAGCCGGTATCTCTCAAAACCTTTACTTGTTGATCACCGACGAATCCATGTTCCAACCTAAGGTTTCGTGCACCTTCCATATTTTCTATTGTGCCCAAGCCTGACACAACGGGGACCGAATCACCATTAGCGAGCTTCAACTTTCCGTCCTCTATGTTCTGTTTGAACGGCGGTCTTTCACAGGGCATGGTCACACATGTAGCTGAAAACTTCTTATCACCCCTTTTGTCTTTCGGCTGGGAGCTTTGATTTTGTAAGCGGACAGTCCCTAGCTAAGTGCCTTTCGCTATTACAAACGAAACAACGTCTTGTCTGTTTGTAAGTGTTTGAGTCGGTTTTAACCTTGTGTGTCCTAGATGCCGACACGCTGCTTTCATGGGCCTCTACATACTGCCCAGCTAATGTCGTAACTTCTTTTAGTGATTGTGGAACCCTCTCTCTTAAAGACAAGGCAAGTTCCGACGAACATGTGTTCATGAACTGTTCTCGCAAAAACAAATCTTTCAAACCATCATAAGACTGATCAGCTTCAGACAGCTCTATCCATCTCTGAAAGTATCTTGTCACTCTTGCAATAAACTGAAAAACAGTTTTGCCTTGGTCCGGTCTACTAGTTCGGAATTTGTGCTGAACCCTTCTTCGGTCAACTGATATCGTTTCAGCACAGCTGTCTTCAAAGCCTTATAGTCGTGAGCTTAATCTAGCGACATGCTGGTGGATACTTCCAGCCCCTTGCCTGTTAAAAGTGAGCTTAACCTAATAGCCCATGTCGCTTGGTCCCAACATTGACTGGTTGCGAAACGCTCAAACCGCTCTAGTTAAACATCCATGTTGTCTTTTTCTTCCTCAAACTTTGGTAGTTTCGGCCTAGGAGACGATGAACTGGTATGCTGGAACATCGGTTTTGAGCCTTCGGATGGCATCTCGGACCTAAGAGTCAATATCTCCAAATCACGAGCCTTAATTTCGAGTTCAAACGCACGTCGTTTGTTCTCTTCGTCGATCTCGAACGCACGTCGCTTGTTCTCATCGTCGCGTTGTTGCTCAGCCCAACGTTGATTACGCGCTTTGGCCCTTTCTTCTCGATCAAGGTACTCTGTTTCCTTTTTCTCAGCATACTCTCTTAGCTCCGAACCTTCCAGCCCCAAGCGTTCACCAGCCTCTATCCACTTTGTGAAGTCCATAGCTATATACCGATGCTGATGTATGCTGTAGTCTCGGTTTGTATGAACCTAATGAAACAATCCCGGACGAGCCCCCAATTTGTCAAATGATAAATTGACGTTTTTCTGGGTGTTGTTAGGAGGTGACAATGTCTTAACTATCCTATCACAATCCTAGTGTAAATACCAGTGTATTGCTATTGAGATAGAGAGAGGGTGTCCCTTGTTATCTTAAAGCTTTTTCTAAATTGTCTATATATATAGTAATATATTTATTTACATTTGAAACTCATTTTCAACAATTGAATATAAGATGGGTAAATGAAAAGTTTCTCTCATTCAACATGTTCATGAATGTCACAATCTTTATGTATCAAAATCCATCAAGGGGCTTGTGAATTGTTCCAAAAGTTAATGTTATCACATGCGTATGGTATTTCAATAGGAATGTTAATATTTTCTGATTATCTAAGATATGATTCAAAATTTTGTAATTACACAGGAAACCCGTTATACTTGTTTCCAAAATGACAAACATTTGTTTCTAGCTATGTTTTTTATTTATATTTCAGGTATATTCTGTCCACTTTATGTCGGTGTATATTGTACAAGAGACAACTACAGCAAGGATATCTCTTGTAGGATAGCCAGTTGAATGCAATGTCACTGTAAAGGTCAATACAGCAACAGATGAAGACGTCTTAATTCCCTACTTGGACTGAGATTCTAAAGCCAAACCTGGCCTACACAGGCTACATTGCACAGTGACCAATTATACACACACAAATAAGAATGGATAAACACTTGTAAACAAAATCAACCCATTCCCACTTGCAACACTCAATTAGAAAATCACTATTAATGAAAGTATACTTTTCGGATTCACTTAAAAACATTGTGGCAAAAGGAGAAACTGCTCATAATGATCAATTTCCCATTCGCTTCACTGTTTTCTAAAAACGTCTACTGTAGGCGAGCTAAAATGCGTCTGATTAGAAATAAAGTGTTTGCCTTTCATATATATTAAAGTTATAGTCATCTGCTTATGGCGAATCAGAGTCAAACAATGTTAGATACCTGTTATATCGACATTGAATTCATGTGGTTATAGTGTCCGCTGCGGGAGCTGGAGACCAGGGTTCGATCTCCGGTCGGGACTTATCAAAAACTAGTAAAGGCTTCCCTTGGCGTTCAGGGTTGTGGGGATAGCAGTGCGACTGATGCATCGGTTTCTGAATAAGTAATACCAATGGTAATTTACACAGGAAACGTCGTGATAAAAAGTAACTGTTGTTGACATAGTCAAACTGAACTATGTTAAAGATTCGCAATCTCTGTTGAAACCAGTCACGCATATTCATGTCCTAGTATTACGTGATTTTGACACAACTTTCTTTTTTATTCATTTTTATCAAAAGGAACATAGTTTAAACTTGGCAACAATATTCAATTGATCTTTTTTCCACAATCAAACACAAAGCAAACTTGACGGGTTATATATTGTTCAAATAATTATATGTACAGACATTTACCCGGGTTATACCTTCAACAAGCACGCATTCAAACGTTCAAGGACACATGCTAATCGTTAGTTTTAGGTCTGGGCTATTGATGTAAAACATTATACGTTACCATGGAAACCTTTCACTGTCATATTTCATGGATGAATATCCGAAATCAACCATGTCCAACAGCGAAACAGGGTTCTTTAATTGACTTGGGATAATTGATTGTCTTTTAACCATATCAGATTAGCAGTCATCCCTTTATTATTTATGCAGCAGTTTCAGAATGCGTGCGTGACCGAGTTAAACGGAATCAAATTCTTTATTTTTCATAAATATCAAATGTATATATTCCTTTGAGCAATCCTCTGCCCGTCTGACTAGCACAGGTAGGCGGAATTTGAGACAAGCCATTCCTGGTTCAATCCATATCGCGACAGATTACATTGTAGTATGCCATTTGGCAAGGCTTACTTCCTAACCTATTACTGATTTTGATCGTGATTCAGAGAGCATCGTATAATGGTTCTTAAATTTGACGTAAAAAAACCCAGCATGGATCAAAGTAACCTATGTTTCTTCGACATTGTTATAACCGTCTGTGTGATAGAGCGTCCGCCTTAAGTGCGGGAGTTCGCCGGTTCTGTCGCAGGCCGGGTCATACCAAATTCTTTCAAAGATGATAGTTGTGGCTAGTATTCCTTGCCGATCAGGATTATTGGGTAAGCATTACCGAGTCGCTGGTGTT
Source organism: Serripes groenlandicus (assembly GCA_031761405.1). Taxonomy (NCBI): domain Eukaryota; kingdom Metazoa; phylum Mollusca; class Bivalvia; order Cardiida; family Cardiidae; genus Serripes; species Serripes groenlandicus. The sequence continues at coordinate 85,278 of JASEVX010000062.1, forward strand.
AGGTAAAACGGACTAGCTGTACCAAGGTAACGCCATGGTATAACTGAATACTTGATGAAAGCCATGGTATAACTGAATACTTGTTGAAAGCGGCATAACACATTCAAACAAACAAACCTCTACAGTTTGGGAAGTGTGATACAAAATACAGAAAAAAAATAGTCCCCATATTTACGGCAAAAATTATAGGTAATGTTTAGAAAACAGCCCTAGATGAGTTCGCTGGTTGACCGTCACACTTATTTGAGACGGTTTATGCCAGGTTTCATGGACCTAACCCTTTCCCTCATATAGACGCTTTCTGACGCCTCTGCAGCAGACGGATTTTTGAAAAACATAGTGACAAAAGAAGAAATTGCACAAAACGTTCAATTTCTCCTTTTGCCACAATGTTTTCCACTTTTTTGTCATAGGTTATCCATTAAATTATGGAGATTTTCTATGTTTTGACAAAATGCGTTAAAAGTCGTCTGCTGCAGAATTGCCGTATGAGGGAAAGGGTTAATGAACTTTCTTTCGACTTTAAACCCTTCACGCTAAAGTCAATGTAACAGTTTGGTAAACTTAAAGTACGTTAAGTGATGCGACTGCATGTAGATGTATTTGATTAGAAACCTCATACGTATGCATATAACTATCAGCTTCGAATACATTGGATGCAAACGGATCTTCTGCTTATCAAAAGCATTCCCGTACGAAACAGTCCAGGCGTAATCTAACAGGATTCCTACTGGAATATCACTCTAAATCCTACAAGGAGACCAGCAGGAAAATGGAGCGAAATATGTTAATTAGATTGACAGGAATCCTGTTGGAATATTTGTTAAAAAATCCTTGTAGGAATTTTGTCCTCATTTACATATTTCGGGCCATTTTCCTGCTGGATTCCTTCTACTTTTTTTCCTACCAGGAATCCTTCGAGGAATCCTAGCAGGAAATCAAACCTCATTTGCATATTTCAAAACTCTTGATTCCAGTTACAAAATCCTACAAGGAATATAGAAAAAATCCTACAAGGAATCTCATTACAAAATCCAAAAAGATTTTTGATACTTTAGGTTAAAACTTCCTATCAGGTTTCCTGGTACAAAAATCCTACAAGGAATCGTTCCCTGGTACACAAATCTTTTATGAGACTCAACAGTGCTTATTTGTACAGTATGTTTAGACAAGAGATGCAATGCGGTTGCAAGCAACGGAAAACTCCAGCTAAGAGGCTACATTTTATATCCAATCTTCACCAAGCTCTACACTGGGTCATGTGGGGTCAAAAACTAGGCTACCAGGTCAAGTGTTAAAAACAATCATTGAGGTTTTAAGCCGTTTTCAACATTATTTCAGTCACTGCAACTTTTAGAATAACTTTTGGAATAACTTTTGAACACTTCAAAGGGCTCATTTATCATCAAATCTTCATAAAAGAATATTCATTTCCATCAAGTCTAGTTCATGTTTGAAACTGGGTCATGATGGGTCAAAAACTAAGTCCCTCTGTCAAATTGAGCACTCTAGAGGCACCCACACAGTCTACAAATTTTAAAATATATTTGTTCAAGTAACTGATAATTTACCAAAGTGGTCCAAGCAATCTCTTACACTTGGGGGGTTGGATCTTTTTTCACAATAAATTAACTTCTTTACTTTAGATTCCATCCTGGAAATCAGTGATGGAAAATCAGTTATGTGAACTATAACATAATCAAAGCACTGCAAGTGCTCACAGCAAGGGGCTAACTGCAGATAACATTTGGACATGGATTTGCCGATCCCAAAAGTCTAACTTGAACACTTTACACTAGCAATTTGTTAGTTATCACTTTATATCCATATATTAAATGATAAAGGAGTAAAGCAAAACACTGTAAACACAGTATGATGGTCTATCGATATACTAAAAGTTGGCATACACATGCGCATCTGCTATCTGGATAGTTTCTGCTTAGCACACCTCCTGGTTTACAATGGATTTTAGTTGTGTCTTTTTTTAATGCAATTAACACATATACATTTCATATCAAAATCACAATAACCTTACAATGATAATTATATTGAGAGTCCAATTTTACTTAAAAAGCAGAAATAAAATCCTGTGTTATCTACATTTTCTTCAGCGTGCAATGACTGAAATACTGTTAAAAACGACGTAAAACATCATACACACGATTTAATCATTTCTTAGTGTTTCACACCGCATAGGTGAATAGTTTTAAATGCATTGCTTTTGAATTCATTTTAAATCCCAACATTTTGAAAGAGTTTATTGCAGCGGTGTTAAATGACAATTGCACCACTGATATCGGCAATTTATAAGACAAAAAATATTATATTTTTTTTACAAAAAAATTATCTGCCCAGAGCGGGAATCAAACTCAAGTCTCCCGTTTAACGGCCAAACATTCTAACCACTACGTTACGCGGCCACTTCGATAGGTTCTATTTATAACATAATTATAAACCAATACACGAGTTAGCGAAATATTTAGTATGACACGTTTTATCTTGATAAAAAACAAATGTCATTTAAATCATTTGTTTTATAACTGGGACTTGACTATCTTATTCCGTCTACAGAGGTTGTTCAGGTTAATTTTGGTTGAACATTTGATGTATTTACCTAGGAATCTAAAATGAAATACTCTAGTACTTAGATTCAAGATTAACGTTTCCGCTGATAATACATTTTATTCGAAAGGATTTTTGGAAATTACGACGCCTAGGCTCACTTGCACATTTATCGTATATATGTTATATTTAGTCATCTGTTTATTCTATTATCATTTAAATAATTTGAATGTTTGAGTATATATGTTATCATTGGAACACATTTATATTAATTTGTTTTTGAGTCGGAATCGAAAAATTACCTTTACTCCATTCGATTTACAATATTTAGGAATTACCAATGAACTTTACGCGCGATCAAGTATGTTGAAAGCGTAGAAATACATTTTAATTATTAATCATGTAATTCATATGTTTTAACATAAAAATTCTTTCGAGTTATTCTTTTTGGGTTAGTGATGTCGAATCAAATCAATTTTCGGCTTCATATGTCAACAAGTTACCGCATTTTGATTTTTAGACAGGAACTATTGGCGGTTCAAGATGACCAACATGGAAATTAGCTGGCAACAGTCATTTCATTTTTAACAAAATATTCCACAAATCATCCACTTTCATTGACATTATGTACGATCTGCAACCACCAATACATCTATATGAAGTCGAGATGGTGTTCAGAAACGGAGAGCTGATGTAGAAAGACAGATGTGAAGTAATTCCATGCCGATATCGTAAAACCTCTGTCTAGATTCCAGTCTCAAAATGATGCGTCGTTTCGAAAATTAGCTACTATAGCAATTGGCTCTAAAGAGCCCCTTGCTAAAAATAGAAGCAAGAGGGCCAAGATGGTCCTTAATCGGGTCACCAAATATTATCATTTATTATCATTTATTATCATTTATTATCATTTAATTATCATTATTATCATTTATTATCATTTATTAACACTTCTTATTAGTACTTATATTGATTGATGTCTAGTGACTCATAAGCCATTTGTATGGCTGGGTAATACGCCCAATATGTACAATTATTACTAACAAATGTGAATGTTATACTGTTGTATTATTATATTGTATGTATAACTTGTATTACGTGTCACTTAAATAAAATATAAAACTACTACTACTACGGAAAATCTATAAGTAAAATTATTAAAGAGAGTGGACTAGACCACTATTTTAGGTTCAAATATCCAACAGGATTCTAGAACTAAATCCTACCAGGAATCCAAATCAATCTTTTACTAGCATAAATAATAACTGTAAATGTTTAATCAAGAGATGCTGATAATGCATTATTGATTTATTTGATGGTAATTAACATATATCAGATCAAAATCTTTTATCCTTTCGCGCATACATAATTATATGCTTTTTGAAAACATTGTGGAAAAAGAAGAAAATGCTCATAATGAGCAACTTCTCCTTTTGCCACAATGTTTTCAACTCTATTAAAAATACCACTTTAGTTTATTGAGATTTTCCATAATAATTAATTTTGCCAGGACATACATGTTCAAAGTCAGCTGCTGCAGATCCCTTGTATGAGGGAAAGTGTCAACTTAAAATTCTAAAACGAACACAAGCATTCACAGTTCAAGAAGTAGGTTGAAAAACTGTTCACAAACAATTCAAGAATATTCACTTAAAAACAAAGGGTGATCTGGAACCAGTTTAACTTAAAGAATTAATCCATTTGATTGTGCATGAACAAAGCACTGATGGGTATCACTAAGCAGAGTCTGATAGAGTCTGGTGGTCAAATCATCAGTCGTCAACTATGGGGAATGGTTAAGTTTGTTTCAGTGGGGTGATGACAGGACCATCCTCTATAAAGGGCTCTTTTAAGTTGTTGTGTATGGAGCTATTCAAATGAAAATAAAAGATAGAATATTATAATAAATGAACCATTTTTGAGATTGTTCTTAGACTCAAGCTCAAGTTTGCATTCTGATAAACCAGCTTCAATTTTCATCTATAGACGTTCATTTAAGATAAATATCTAATATAAAGTAAGTTTGCAAATTTATCTCAAATTCTTTTCTTGATATTCATGGTTGAATATTGCATTCTTGAGTTCAAGTCTTAGAATATTCTCAAGAACGGTTGGTGAATGCAAGGTCTGGCCTCTGCCTATCTATCAATTAACACGTTTTATTCTTCATTAATTTGACGAGGTCTGTATGAAAGATTTACATAAATTTTGCGGACTTAGACCTCATCTAGGGGTTTCTTTAGAGACCGAGATATAAAATTAATAAACGATATGCCTCTCAAATAGCGCTTAAAATTAATTCATATTTCCCCTAAAGTATGTTTACGAACTAAAATCTCTTCAGAATCAGTATATCTTAAAAATATTTATCAATTAATTTATTACAAAACATTTTTCACCTTGACCGAGCTATACAATGAATGAACGATATGCCTCTCAAATAGCAATTCAATATTAAATTCATATTTCCCCTTAAGTATGTTTAAGAACTAAAATCTCTTCAGAATTAGTTAGCTGTAAACGTAAAACAGTACGGAATATATATTTTGACATTTTCACTCCCATGTTATGGATTATTACTTAGAAAGCAAGTGGTAATTTGTAAGTAATACTCAATTACATGGGAGTGAACATATCAAAATATATATTCTGTACTGTTTTACCTTTAAAGCTAACTAATTCTGAAGAGATTTTAGTTCTTAAACATACTTAAGGGGAAATATGAATTTAATACTGAAGTGTTATTTGAGAGGTATATCGTTCATTGATTTTATAGCTTGGTCATGGTGAAACATGTTATGTTATAAGTCAATTGATAAATAAACAAATGATTTACTACTCGATTACTAAACTGTCAAAATGAATAATATGTACTCTTTTATTTATAAAGCACATAGATACTGAAGAGATTTTTGTTCTTAAACACACTTAAGGGGAAATATGAATTAAATTTTAAGTGCTATTTGAGAGGCATGTCGTTCATTAATTTTATAACTCGGTCTCTTACGAAAATATTTTGTTTAAGAATTATGAATTAATAAAAAGATGATATTTACCTCATGATTTTAAGTAAAAATCCATTAAATTGGAGCGAAAATGTAAAAATATATATTTCGTACTGTTTCATTTTTAAAGCTTACTATTACTTAGTATTTATTTCTTAAACATACTTAAGGCGAAATATGAATTTAATATTAAAGTGCTATTTGAGAGGCATATCGTTCATTAATCTTATAGCTCGGTCACTGTAAATATGCGCTTTTAGGTATAAAGATCGCATATTCATCTAAGTACACATACATCAATAACTATTTCATCATCATAATTGAATGAATATGGCGAATTTTTGTTTGTTATTGGCGATATTGTAAAATATCATACATGTATCGTCATTTATATCGATATTTGAATGAAACAAATTACCCATGAGATCATTTACACCAAGGCATTTCGAAAAAACAGATCTATATTACCGCTACTGGGTCAAAGTTTATCTACAGGGGGTGAGGAATTTACAGCGTAAAGTAAGTACCACATGTTGACAGATTAATTAACCGTTGAATACATGGTATTGTTTCATAATCAAATGTAAACAAATGCAGTAAACATAGAAGCTGGTAGCCAATTTTATGTGAAACATGTACCTTTACCAAAGCAGATATCGTTTCTAAAATCACACATCTCATTACTCATTTAGAATTAGAAAACCAACCTTTTAATTCATATCAGCTACCTTTCTTTGAAACGAATAATCTAATTGTAAATGACGGAATATACAACCTGCATGTCTTTTTATATGTATCAGTATTATACTATGAGAAAACTTTCCTTTATTGTATATTTCCCAATCGTCTTTTTGCCAAAAAGCTCTATCATCTTCCATTAGAAGTTGATTCGTACATCTTATATAGTTCCAGATACTGTTTTTCTTTCTAAATTTGAATTTTATCGATTTTATTAGTACAATTCATAAAACTATTTACAAAGGTATACATTAAGTACACATTAATCGACAAATTAAATACTTTTTTTTCCCATTTCTTATATTTTGCTTATGTCATTCTTATATTACATACTCAACAGTTGAAAAATGTTTTGTTATAAATTAATTAAGTAATAAACAATGTTTTACCACTGGATTTTTGAATTGGAACTAAAATGTCAAAATAGATATTTTGTACTGTTTTATTTTTAAAGCATTTCCCTGATAAGAAAATGTTCACGTTTTCAAGCCTTGGTGTTTCTCCACTTTATTTCTTTATGAATTGTATCTCTGTTATTTAAAGAGATAGCAGGTTGAAATTTTGTGAAAGAATGTACTTTATTTACAGGATACGAACATTATCGCGTTTTCCAGTCTTGTCCATATTATGTGGGAAAAGGAACCATTTGATTTTTCTCCTCTTTATTACTATATGAATAGTGTCTCTGTTATTAGAAGGGATAGCAGATTAATATTTTGTGAAAGGATGTACTTTATTTCCCTGATATGAAAATTATCGTGTTTTCCAGTCTTGTACTGTTAATGATGGAAAAGGAGCCATTTTATATTTACCCTCTTTATTTCTATATCTTTGTTATTGAAAGAGATAGCCGGTTGACATTTTGTAAAAAGATGCACTGTACTTCAATGACAATCAAAATATCGCGTTTTTCAGTCTGATCCTTGTAATGTGGGAAAACGAGCCATTTGATATTTTCCCGCTTTATTTCTCTATGGTTTGTATTTTAGTACGTAAACATACTTAAGGCGAAATATGATCAAAATATCAAAAACGCTATTTGAGAGGCTTTTCGTTCTTTAATTTTATAAGTCGATCTCTTTGAAAAACGTTTCATGGTAGATTGATCTTAATAAGGTTGATATTTTGTGAAAGGATGTATTGTATTTGCCTGATACGAAAATTATCTCGTTTGCCAGTCTTGTTCTTATAATGTGGGAAAAGGAGCTCTTTGATATTTCTCTTCTTTATTACTATATGAATTGTATCTCTGTTATTAAAAAAAGATAGCATATTGATATTTTGTGAAAGGGTTTACTTTATTTCCCTGATACGAAAAGAATCGCTTTTTTTCCAGTCTTATCCTTATAATGTGGGAAAAAGAGCCATTTGATTTTTCTCCTCTTTATTACTATATGAATTGTATCTCTGTTATTGAATCAAAATATGTTTTCTTTCTCGATTTGACACAATGATGATATTGCGACTTTAAAAGGTAAAACAAAAATCGAACCCTAAATGCTAATCAAAGTGTTTTATGGAATAGCCATTCACTGCAAAAGATGCTGCAAACATATTATTTCACGAGCATAGTTTCTCCATCGTTCATGTATACAATTTTTAATTAACTCCATGAAATCGCCTTAGCTAGAGTAAGACTAGAGAAAGAGCAGCATTCGAAATCCCAGAAAGTCGTTATTGCACACAATACATCAATTTCTAATTTTTAATTCTTAAAGTTAAACATGAATTATTATAGAATATACAATGATTAAATGTTTTCATTTGTGATCTAGTATCTGACTTATTCAGATAGCGTCCCTTCTCTGATTAAACAGGGCGAATACAATCGACTTGAGTCTTCTGAACTTGTAAATATATATTTTTTTGTTAAAGGGCACTTATGTAGAAATAAAACAAACAAGGGAATGAGCTCCATTTCTATTTCGTCTATTCACGTGTATGCACTTTATGAAATATTTCGTACAGGAAAACAAAGCATCAAAATAATACAATGAATTTTCGGGGGCTGAAAACTGCTTCAAGTGAAAACCTCAAAAATATATTTATAAACAGAAAAATATAGTTCAATTTTGTATTTCTACATATGGTTGAATATAAATAAAGAGACCGAATAAGGAAGCATTTTTATTCCCCGTATCTTAGGGAGAAACACTTAAAGAGAAATATTTGTAATTAGACGTTTTAGATAAGGGCAATAAGGCTTAAATGAAAGAAGAAATCATTTAAAACATTGTAGTTGATTGTAATTAAAGATTTACCATTAAATATAATCAAAAATCATTGTTTGAAATAAATTCCCCCCAAGTATGTATTTTATAGCACTTTATCTATTGTTTATTTGTCTATAGTTGTTAACTAATTTCCTTTAAATCTTTATTACATTGTTGTTAAAAATAGAAGCAAGAACAAATCTAGTTTGACGGTTGAGTTTTATCCGCGATTGTATGGGCATACCCATTCGGGGATGACGCTGTCCAGGACTACACCGGTAGATGACCACCCCGTATATTTCCCATTTGGGTCGATACCAGTGGCCGAAATCTCAGTGTAACCCTGGGTCTACTTGCATTGCTCTCTGGTTGTTTAAATCTGGGTGCAAGGGTCCTCTTACTATCCGAGCGGAGACTTTGTCGGGAATCCTTGCCCCCTGATATATGTTACATATAATAGCTTAGGCGTAATGAGTCGGTAGTGTGAAATTGATCTATTCCATTCCATATCAACTGTTCATAATTAGTCTATAATGGACCGAGCATGCACATTTGCTATGGGATATTCCCCTATCTGTCCGGAAGTAATCTTTTTTTATGATTATGTTATCAATCAGCTCTAATAGCGAGCAATATCCGGTGTGTAGTACACCCGGTGAGACCTTTAGGATCTCCCTTCAAGGCTCAAGCTGCCCCTTATACTTGTTATGGAATTATTTTTGTGCGCACACTTGAGGCGATTATACCATTCTGTGTGAATTAAAATGTCAAGGAGTGGCTATTGTCTTATGTAGTAAATGCTTCCGTATGAAAGTACTGATTCTTTATAAGCTGGAAAAGAACGATAACTGGAACAATGAACTGCATTATTTATTATTATATATAATATATTGAAACACAAAAATGCCCTACATTGACTAACCGAAACCAATTTAAAAAAAACCAACACTATTACTATTGATAAAGAGACAGCTACTGTTGGTGGCTGTACGTGGTTCTGTGCTGGGGAAAGAAATATGACAATATGACACAGGTAATCAATATTTCAATGTCACAAAATGTTATCATACCATTGTACAAGGTAGTTTGCACATTTAAGGCGAATACAATATTAACTGAATTATTAAATATAATATATTGTAACACAGAAGCCGCACATTTTCTTACTAAATGCAGCTTTTAATAATGACACTATTGCTATTGACAAGTAATAACTAATGTTAGTTGTGGTCCATACTTCTGTGCTATGGAAATAAATCAATTTTTAAATGTGATGAAATGTTATGATACCTTTATACAAGGCATCTTGCACACATAACCCATTAATAGGAACGAGCTATATAACTTAAAATGTCATAGAGTTGCTTCTGTCTAAGTTAAACATTGCTTCCGTTTAAAAGTAAAGATAATTTGACAAATGCCAGCGCTGAACGTAACGGGTTATAAATCATAACTTGAAACTACAAAACTAACACTTAAGGCGAAAATATACCGAATATAATAAAAGTGACTAAGACTTTCTTTAAGCGGAAAATGAACGACTACCTGAACGATTAGCTGCATTATTATATACAATATTTTGTAACACAAAGGCCGTACATTAGCTAATATAAGCAAACATTTAACAAGAACACTACGTCACGAAATATTATCATACCTTTTTAGACGGTATTTTGCACACTTAAGGCGAATATACCTAACGGTGTGAAATAAAATGTCAAGGAGTGGCTACTGTCTTATGCTGTAAATGCTTCCGTATGGAAGTATAGATTCTTTATAATCTGGAAATGAACGACTACTTGAACAATGAACTGCATTATTATGTATAATATATTGTAACACAAATGTCGTACATTGACTAACCGAAACCAACTTTTAACAAAAACACTATTAATATTGACAAAGTCATCGCTACTGTTGCTGGTTGTACGTGCTTCTGTGCTGTGGAAAGAAATATGACAATATGACATAGGTAATAAATATTTGAATGTCACGAAATGTTATCATACCATTGTACAGGGTAGTTTGCACATTTACGGCGAATACAATATTAATTGAATTATTATATATAATAAATTGTAACACAGAGCCGCACATTTTCGAACTAAAGGAAGCTATTATTAATAACACTTTTGCTATTGACAAGTAATAGCTACTGTTGGTTGCGGTCCGTACTTCTGTGCTATGGAAATAAATCAATGTTTAAATGTGTTGAAATGTTATCATCCCTTTATAAACTGCATCTTGCACACATAACCCACTTATGGGAACATGCTATATAACTTAAAATGTCATAGAGTTGCTTCTGTCTAATTTAAACGTTGCTTTCGTTTGAAAGTATAGATAATTTGGCAACGTAATGGTATCATAATCATAACTAGAAAACACAAAACTAACACTTAAGGCGAACATATGCCGATTATAAAAAAAGTGACTAGGGGGTTCTTTATAAACTGGAAAAGAACGACTACCTGAACAATTAACTGCATTATTTTTTACAATATATTGTAACCAAAAGGCCGTACATTGGCTAACGGAAGCAAACATTTAACAAGAACACTACGTCACGAAATATTATCATACCTCTTTAGACGATATTTTGCACGCTTAAGGCGAATATACCATACAGTGTGAATTAAAATGTCAAGGAGTGGCTACTGTCTTATGTAGTAAACGCTTCCGAATGAAAGTATAGATTCTTTATAATCTGGAAATGAAGGACTACTGGAACAATGAACTACATATACATGTCACGAAATGTTATCATACCATTGTACACGGTAGTTTGCACATTTAAGGCGAATACAGAAATAACTGAATTATTATATATAATACATTGTAACACAGAAGCCGCACATGTTCTTGATAAAGGCAGCTTTTAATAATAACACTATCGCTATTGACAAATAATAACTACTGTTGGTTGTGATCCGTGCTATTGAAATAAATCAATTTTTAAATGTGATGAAATTGTATCATACCTTTATACACGGCATTTTGCACACATAACCCTCTTGAGAACATGGTATATAACTTAAAATGTCTTAAAGTTGCTTCTGTCTAATCTAAACATTGGTTTCGTTTGAAAGTATAGATGATTTGGCAAATGCCAGTGCTGAACGTAACGGAATAATACTCCTAAATTGAAACCACAAAACTAACACTTTAGGCGAAAATGTACCGAATATAATAAAAGTGACTAAGGGTTACTCTTTATAAACTGGAAATGAATGACTACGCGAATAATTAACTGCATTATTATATACAATACATTGTAACAAAAAGGCTTTACATTGGCTTACGAAGCGAACATTTAACAAGAGCACTACGTCACGAAATAATATCATACTTTTTTAAAGGGTATTTTGCACACATAAGGCGAATATACTAAACGGTGTGAATTAAAATGTCAAGGATTGGCTACTGTTTTATCTAGGAAACGCTTCCGTATGAAAGTATAGATTCTTTATATTTAGGAAATGAACGATTACTGGAACAATGAACTGCATCATTTATTATATATAATATATTGTAACACAAATGCCGTACATTGACTAACCGAAACCAACTTACAAAAACTCTATTACTATTGACAAAGTGATAGCTACTATTGCTGGTTGTACGTGCTTCTGTGCTGTGGAAAGAAATATGACAATATTACAGAAATGCCGTACATTGATAACCGAAACCAACTTTTAACAAAAACACTATTACTATTTACAAAGTGATAGCTAGTGTTGCTGGTTGTACGTGCTTCTGTGCTGTGGAAAGAAACATGACAATATGACATAGGTTATCAATATTTGAATGTCACGAAATGTTATCATACTATTGTACACGGTAGTTTGCACATTTAAGGCGAATACAAAATTAACTGAATTATTATATATAATACATTGTTACACGTAACCCCTACATTTTCTAACTTAAGGCAGCTTTTAATAATAACACTATTGCTAATGGCAAAAAATAGATACTGTTGGTTGCGGAACGTACTTCTGTGCTGTGGAAATAAATCAATGTTTAAATGTGATGAAATGTTATCATACATTTATACACGGCATCTTGCACACATAACACACTAATGGGAACATGCTATAATGTCAATTTTTTGAACATGCAGTATACTTTAAAATGTCAAAGAGTGGCTGCTGTCTAACCTAAACATCGCTTGCGTTTGAAAGTATAGATAAGCGCTGAACGCTGTGTATTGAAACCACTAAACTAACACTTAAGGCGAAAATATACCGAATATAATATAAGTGACTAAGGGGTTCCTTATAATCTGGAAATGAACGATTACCTGAACAATTAACTGCATTATTATATACAATACATTGTAACACAAAGGCCATTTTGCACACTTATAGCGAATATACAATACGGTTTGAAGTAAAATGTCAAGCAATGGCTACTGTCTTATGAAGTAAATGTTTCCGTATGAAAGTTAAAAAAAAAAGGCAGGTTTTAATAACAACACGTTTGCTGTTAACAAGTAATAGCGACTTTTGGTTTCTGTATGTGCTTCTGGGCTGTGATACGAAATACGACAATGTGACATTTTAGATGTATTTTGCACACTTAAGGCGAATATACCATACGGTATGAATAAAAATGTCAAGGAGTGACTACTGTCTTATGTAGTAAATGCTTCCGTATGTAAGTCTAACAAAAGGCAGCTTTTAAAAACAACACAATTGCTGCTAACAAGTATTAACGACCTGTATGTGATTAGAAATATGACAATGTGACATAGTAATCAATATTAAAATTGTCACGAAATGTTACCATACCATTGTACACGGTAGTTTGCACATTTAAGGCGAATACATTATTAACTGATTTATCATATTTAATACATTGTTACACAGAGGCCGTACATTTTCTTAACTAAGGGCAGCTTTTAATAATAACACTATTGCTATTGACAAGTAATAGCTACTTTTGTTTGTGGTACGTACTTCTGTGCTGTGGAAATAAAACAATGTTTAAATGTGATGAAATGTTATCATACCTTTATACACGCCATCTTGCACACATAACCCACTTATGAGAACATGCTATATAACTTAAAATGTCATAGAGTTGCTTCTGTCTAATCTTAACATTGCTTCCGTTTGAAAGTATAGATAATTGGACAAATACCAGCGCTGAACGTAACGGAATAATAATCATAACTTGAAATCACAAAATTAACATTTTAGGCGAAAATATACCGATTATAATAAAAGTAGCTAAGGGTTTCTATATAATCTTGAAATGAACGACTACCTGAACAATTAAATGCATTATTATATACAATATATTGTAACACACAGGCAGTACATTGGCTAACGGAAGCAAACATTTAACAAGAACACTACGTAACAAAATATTATCATACTTTTTTTTTAGACGGTATTTGCACACATAAGGCGAATATTCTATACGTTGTGAATTAAAATGTCAAGGAGTGGCTACTGTCTTATGTAGTAAATGCTTCCGTATGAAAGTACAGATTCTTTATAATCTGGAAATGAACGACTACTGGAACAATGAACTGCATTATTATATATCATATATTGTAATACAAATACCGTACATTGACTAACCGAAACCAACTTTAAAAAAACCCACTTACTATTGACAAAGTGATAGCTACTGTTGCTGGTTTTAAGTGCTTCTTGTGCTGTGGAAAGAAATATGACAATATGACATAGGTAATCAATATTTCAATGTCACGAATTTGTATCATACCGTTGTACACGGTAGTTTGCACATTTAAGGCGAATAAAATATTAACTGAATTATTATATATCATACATATTAACACAGAAGCCGCACATTTTCTAACTAAAGGCAGCTTTTATTAATAACAATATTGCTATTGACAAGTAATAGCTACTGTTTGTTGCGGTTCGTACTTTTGTGCTATGGAAATAAATCAATGTTTAAATGTGATGAAAAGTTATCATACCTTTATAAACGGCATCTTGCACACATAACCTACTCATGGGAACATGCTATATAACTTAAATTGTCATAGAGTTGCTTTTGTCTAATCTAAACGTTGCTTCCGTTTGACATTATAGAGAATTTGACAAATGCCAGCGCTGAACGTAACGGAATAATAGTCATACCTTGAAACCACAAAACTAACAAATTATGCGAAAATATACCGAATATAATAAAAGTGACTTAGGGGTTCAGTATAAGCTTGAAATGAACGACCACCTGAACAATTAACTGCATTATTATATACAACATATCGCAACAGAACGGTCGTACATTGGCTAACGGACGCAAACATTTAACAAGAGCAGTACGTCACGAAATATTATCATACCCTTTTAGACGGTATTATGCACACTTGAGGCGAATATACCATACGGTGTGAATTAAAATGTCAAGGAGTGGCTATTGTCTTATGTAGTAAATGCTTCCGTATGAAAGTACAGATTCTTTATGATCTGGAAAAGAACGGTAACTGGAACAATGAATTGCATTATTCTATATAATATATTGAAACACAAAAATGCCCTACATTGACTAACCGAAACCAATTTTAAAAAAAAAAACACTATTACTATTGACAAAGAGAAAGCTACTGTTGCTGGCTGTACGTGGTTCTGTGCTGTTGAAAAAAATATGACAATATGACATAGGTAATCAATATTTCAATGTCACGAAATGTTATCATACCATTGTACACGGTAGTTTGCACATTTAAGGCGAATACATTATTCACTGAATTATTATATATAATACATTGTAACATAGAAGCCGCAAATTTTCCTACTAAAGGCAGCTTTTAATAATAACACTATTGCTATTGACAAATAATAACCACTGTTGGTTGTGATCCGTACTTCTGTGCTATTGAAATAAATCAATTTTTAAATGTGATGACATTTTATCATACCTTTATACACGGCATCTTGCACACATAACCCACTTAATAGGAACATGCTATATAACTTAAAATATCTTAAAGTTGCTTCTGTCTAATCTAAACACTGCTTCCGTTTAAAAGTATAGATGGTTTAGCAAATGCCAGCGCTGAACGTAACGGAATAATAATTTAACATGAAACCACAAAAATAACACTTAAGACGAAAATGTACAGAATATAATAAAAGCGACTAAGGGGTACTCTTTATAATCTGGAAATGAATGACTACGCGAATAATTAACTGCATTATTATATACAATACATTGTAACACAAAGGCCTTACATTGGCTAACGAAGCAAACATTTAACAAGAGCACTACGTCACGAAATAATACCATACTTTTTTAAAGGGTATATTGCACGCTTAAGGCGAATATACCATACGGTGTGAGTTAAAATGTCAAGAAGTGGCTACTGTCTTATGTAGTAAACACTTCCGTATGAAAGTATAGATTCTTTATAATCTGGGAATGAACGACTACTGGAACAATGAACTACATATATATGTCACGAAATGTTACCTTTCCGTTGTACACGGTAGTTTGCACATTTAAGGCGAATACAATATTAACAGAATTATTATATATAATACATTATAACACAGAAGCCGCACATTTTCTTGCTAAAAGCAGCTTTTAATAATAACACTATTGCTATTGACAAAAAATAACTACTGTTGGTTGTGATCTGTTCTTCTGTGCTATTGAAAGAAATCAATTTTTAAATGTGATGAATTGTTATCAGACCTTTATACACGGCATTTTGAACACATAACCCATTAATAGGAACGAGCCATATAACTTAAAATGTCATAGAGTTGCTTCTGTCTAAGTTAAACATTGCTTCCGTTTAAAAGTATAGATAATTTGACAAATGCCAGCGCTGAACGTAACGGAATATAAATCATAACTTGAAACTACAAAACTAACACTTAAGGCGAAAATATACCGAATATAATAACAGTGACTAAGATGTTCTTTATAAGCTGAAAATGAACGACTACCTGAACGATTAGCTGCATTATTATATACAATCTTTTGTAACACAAAGGCTGTACATTGCTTAATATAAGCAAACATTTAACAAGAACACTTCGTCACGAAATATTATCATACCTTTATACACGGCATCTTGCCCACATAACCCTCTTATGGGAACATGGTATATAACTTAAAATGTCTTAAAGTTGCTTCTGTCTAATCTAAACATTGCTTCCGTTTGAAAGTATAGATGATTTAGCAAATGCCAGCGCTGAACGTAACGGAATAATAATCTTAAATTGAAACCACAAAAATAACACTAAAGGCGAAAATGTACCGAATATAATAAAAGTGACTAAGGGGTACTCTTTATAATCTGGAAATGAATGACTACCCGAAAAATTACAATACATTGTAACACAAACGCCTTACATTAACTAACGAAGCAAACATTTAACAAGAGCACAACGTCACGAAATAATATCATACTTCTTTAAAGGGTATTTTGCACACATAAGGCGAATATACTAAACGGTGTGAATTTAAATGTCAAGGAGTGGCTACTGTCTTATCTAGTAAATGCTTACGTATGAAAGTAAAGATTCTTTATAATCAGGAAATTAACGACTACTGGAACAATGAACTGCATCATTTATTATATATTATATATTGTAACACAAATGCCGTACAATGACTAACCGAAACCAACTTACAAAATCTCTATTACTATTTACAAAGTGATAGCTAGTGTTGCTGGTTGTACGTGCTTCTGTTCTGTGCTGTGGAAAGAAATATGACAATATGACATAGGTTATCAATATTTGAATGTCACGAAATGTTATCATACTATTGTACACGGTAGTTTGCACATTTAAGGCGAATACAAAATTAACTGAATTATCATATATGATACATTGTTACACGTAACCCCTACATTTTCTAACTTAAGGCAGCTTTTAATAATAACACTATTGCTAATGACAAAAAATAGATACTGTTGGTTACGAACGTACTTCTGTGCTATGCAAATAAATCAATGTTTAAATGTGGTGAAATGTCATCATACATTTATACACGGCATCTTGCACACATAACACACTAATGGGAACATGCTATAATGTCAATTATTGGAACATGCTGTATACTTTAAAATGTCAAAGAGTGGCTGCTGTCTAACCTAAACATCGCTTGCGTTTGAAAGTATAGATAAGCACTGAACGTTGTGTATTGAAACCACTAAACTAACACTTAAGGCGAAAATGTACCGAATATAATATAAGTGACTAAGGGGTTCTTTATAATCCGGAAATGAACTATTACCTGAACAATTAATTGCATTATTATATACAATACATTGTAACACAAACGCCATACATTGGCTTACGGAAAGAAACTTTTATCAAGAAAGCTACGTCATGAAATATTATCATACCTTTTTAGATGAGATTTTGCACACTTAAGGCGAATATACCATACGGTATGAATTAAAATGTCAAGCAATGGCTACTGTCTTATGAAGTAAATGCTTCCGTATGAAAGTCTAACAAAATGCAGCTTTTAATAACAACACGTTTGCTGTTAACAAGTAATAGCGACTTTTGGTTTCTGTATGTGCGTCTGGACTGTGATACGAAAAATGACAATGTGACATTTTAGATGTATTTTGCACACTTAAGGCGAATATACCATACGGTATGTATTAAAATGTCAAGCAATGGCTACTGTCTTATGAAGTAAATCCTTCCGTATGAAAGTCTAACAAAAGGCAGCTTTTAATAACAACACGTTTGCTGTTAACAAGTAATAGCGACTTTTGGTTTCTGTATGTGCGTCTGGGCTGTGATACGAAATATGACAATGTGACATTTTAGATGTATTTTGCACACTTAAGGCGAATATACCATACGGTATGAATTAAAATGTCAAGGAGTGGCTACTCTCTTATGTAGTTAATGTTTCCGTATGTAAGTCTAACAAAAGGCAGTTGTTAATAACAACACAATTGCTGTTAACAAGTATTAACGACTTTTGATTTCTGTATGTGACCACACAATTAACGTTTTAGGAGAAAATATACCGATTATAATAAAAGTGACTACGGGTTTCTTTATAAGCTCGAAATGAACGACTACCTGAACAGTTAAATGCATTATTATATACAATATATTGTAACTCACAGGCCGTACATTGGCTAACGGAAGCAAACATTTAACAAGAACACTACGTAACAAAATATTATCATAACTTTTTTTTAGACGGTATTTGCACACTTAAGGCGAATATTCTATACGTTGTGAATTAAAATGTCAAGGGGTGGCTACTGTCTTATGTAGTAAATGCTTCCGTATGAAAGTACAGATTATTTATAATCTGGAAATGAAAGACTACTGGAACAATGAACTGCATTAATATATATCATATATTGTAATACGAAATATTATCATACCTTTTTAGACGGTATTTTGCACACTTAAGGCGAATATACCTTACGGTGTGAATTAAAATGTCAAGGAGTGGCTACTGTCTTATGCTGTAAATGCATCCGTATGAAAGTATAGATTCTTTATAATCTGGAAATGAACGACTACTTGAATAATGAACTGCATTATTATATATAACATATTGTAACACAAATGCCGTACATTGACTAACCGAAAACAACTTTTAACAAAAACACTATTACTAATGACAACGTCATAGCTACTGTTGCTGGTTGTACGTGCTTCTGTGCTGTGGAAAGAAATATGAAAATATGACATAGGTAATAAATATTTCAATGTCACGAAATGTTATCATACCATTGTACACGGTAGTTTGCACATTTACCGCGAATACAATATTAATTGAATTATTATATATAATACATTGTAACACAGAGCCGGACATTTTCGAACTAAAGGCAGCTATTATTAATAACATTTTTGCTATTGACAAGTAATAGATACTGTTGGTTGCGGTCCGTACTTCTGTGCTATTTAAATAAATCAATGTTTAAATGCGATGAAATGTTATCATACCTTTATAAACGGCATCTTGCACACATAACCCACTTATGGGAACATCTAAACGTTGTTTCCGTTTGAAAGTATAGATAATTTGACAAATGCCAGCGCTGAACGTAACGGAATAATAATCATAACTTAAAACCACAAAATTATCATTTTAGGCGAACATATACCGATTATAATAAATGTGACTAAGGGTTTCTTTATAAGCTCGAAATGAACGACTACCTGAACAATTCAATGCATTATTATATACAATTTATTGTAACACAAAGGCCGTACATTGGCTAACGGAAGCAAACATTTAACAAGAACACTACGTAACAAAATATTATCATACCTTTTTTTAGACGGTATTTGCACACTTAAGGCGAATATTCTATACGTTGTGAATTGAAATGTCAAGGAGTGGCTACTGTCTTATGTAGTAAATGCTTCCGTATGAAAGTACAGATTCTCTATAATCTGGAAATGAACGTCTACTGGAACAATGAACTGCATTATTAGATATCATATGTTGTAATACAAATGCCGTACATTGACTAACCGAAACAAACTTTTAACAAAAAAACTTACTATTGACAAAGTGATAGCTACTGTTGCTGGTTGTAAGTGCTTTTGTGCTGTGGAAAGAAATATGACAATATGACATAGGTAATCAATATTTCACGAATTTGTATCATACCGTTGTACACGGTAGTTTGCACATTTAATGCGAATAAAATATTAACTGAATTATATTATATATCGTACATATTAACACAGAAGCCGCACATTTTCTAACTAAAGGCAGCTTTTATTAATAACACTATTTCTATTGACAAGTAATAGCTACTGTTTGTTGCTGTACGTACTTCCGTGCCATGGAAATAAATAAATGTTTAAATGTGATGAAAAGTTACCATACCTTTATACACGGCATCTTGCACACATAACCTACTCATGGGAACATGCTATGTAACTTACATTGTCATAGAGTTGCTTTTGTCTAATCTAAACTTTGCTTCCGTTTGAAATTATAGAGAATTTGGCAAATGCCAGCGCTGAACGTAACGGAATAATAGTTATACCTTGAAACCACAAAACTAACAAATTAGGCGAAAATATACCGAATATAATAAAAGTGACTTAAGGGTTCAGTATAAGCTGGAAATGAACGACTACCTGAACAATTAACTGCATTATTATATACAACATATTACAACACAGAGGCCGTACATTGGCTAACGGAAGCAAACATTTAACAAGAACACTACGTCACGAAATATTATCATAACCTTTTAGATGGTATGTTGCACACTTGAGGCGAATATACCATACGGTGTGAATTAAAATGTCAAGGAGTGGCTATTGTCTTATGTAGTAAATGCTTCGGTATGAAAGTACAGATTCTTTATAATCTGGAAAAGAACGATAACTGGTACAATGAACTGCATTATTATATATAATATATTGAAACACAAAAATGCCCTACATTGACTAACCGAAACCAATTTTAAACAAGCAAATTCATGAAATTTATATCCCCCGCTTGCAGGAAATATTGTAGGAATAAAATCCGCCGAAAGTGACGATCGAACTTGGCCTAGCTGTTAAGGCATTTAACCTTGTTACAAAGTTTGAAAAAAAAACGGTTCACATTTGTGGCAGTAATTGCACGGAAACAGCAACAAACGACATTTTTTGTAAAACAAGGGGTCATAACTCCACCGAATAAAGTCAGCCGAAAATGAGGATCGAATTTGGCCTAGCCCTTAAGGCATTTAACCTTGTTACCAAGTTTGAAAAAAAAGGTTCACATTTGTGGCAGTTATTGCCCGGAAAAAGCAACAAACGACATTTTTTGTTAAATAAGGGGCCATAACTACTACGAATAAAGTCCACAGAAAGTGATGATCGAACTTGGCCTAGCCCTTAAGGAATTTAACCTTGTTACCAAGTTTGAAAAAAAAATGGTTCACATTTGTGGCAGTTATTGCACGGAAACAGCTAGAAACTACATTTTTAGTTAAATAAGGGGCCATAACTCCACCAAATAAAGTCCGCCGAAAATCACAATCGAACTTGGTCTAGCCCTTAAGGCATTTAACCTTGTTACCAAGTTTGAACAAAAAAGGTTCACACTTGTGGCAGTTATTGCACGGAAACAGCAACAAACAACATATTTTGTTAAATAAGGGGCCATAACTACACCAAATAAAGTCCGCCGTAAGTGACAGGCATTTAACCTTGTCACCAAGTTTGAAAAAAAAAGGTTTACATTTGTGCCAGTTATTGCACGGAAACAGCAACAAACGACATTTTTGGTTAAATAAGGAGCCATAGCTCCACCGAATAAAGTCAGCCGAAAGTGACGATCGAACTTGGCCTAGCCCTTAAGGCATTTAACCTTGTTACTAAGTTTGAAAAAAACGGTTAATATTTGTGGCAGTTATTGCACGGAAACGAAGTGTGACAGACAGACGGACAGACGGACAGACGCACGTACGTCCAAAAGGCGTTTGTTGGGTATTTTCCTTTGATGTTCTCTTGTTGGGTATAACCAACAAGCACATGGTTTATTCCGTAATTAACCCCCTTTTACGGAATAAATAGCATTAATATGCTAATTAGATACCCATTAGACAATTATATAAAAAAAACACTTATCAAAGTGTCTTATAAGGGTGGCGAGTGGGAATTACGAAAAACCACTACCCAACAAGAGTACTCTGGTAAGTAAGGACAGACAGACGGACAAACCCAAATTAACAAGTAACTGGATTGCAAGCAATACCATAGTCCCCTACCGGTTTGCACTAAGTCCAGAAAGGGGCATAACTCATAAAAAAATTGACGAAATCCCATGAAACGCGAACATGATCTGTGACACATGATTACAGAGGCATATACAAAATTTCAGCTCAATACCTCAAAGCATGTAGAAAAAAAATGCGGAAAACGAATATTCTAAGTCCAAAAAGGGGCATAACTCATAAAAAAATTGACGAAATCCCATGAAACGCGAACTTGATCTGTGACACATGATTACAGAGGCATATACAAAATTTCAGCTCAATACCTCAAAGCATGTAGAAAAAAAATGCGGAAAACGAATATTCTAAGTCCAAAAAGGGGCATAACTCATTAAAAAATTGACGAAATCCCAGGAAACGCGAACTTGATCTGTGACACATGATTACAAAGGCATATACACAATTTCAGCTGAATACCTCAAAGCATGTAGACAAAAAGTGCGGAAAACTGATTTGCCGGACTGACTGACTGACTGACTGACTGACTGACAGATGGACTGACGGACGGAGTGCAAACCTAATAGTCCCCTTCGGCACGCCGGTAGGGGACTAATAACCCCCCTTTTTTCTTCGAAAAAGCGGGGGATAAAAAAACCACTATTACTATTGACAAAGAGACAGCTACTGTAGCTGGCTGTACGTGGTTCTGTGCTGTGGAAAGAAATATGACAATATGACATAGGTAATCAATATTTTAATGTCACGAAATGTTATCATACCATTGTACACGGTAGTTTGCACATTTAAGGCGAATACAATATTTGCTGAATTATTATATATAATACATTTGTAACACAGAAGCCGCACATTTTCCTACTAAAGGCAGCTTTTAATAATAACACTATTGCTATTGACAAATAATAACCACTGTTGGTTTTGATCCGTACTTCTGTGCTATTGAAATAAATCAATTTTTAAATGTGATGAAATTGTATCATACCTTTATACACGGCATCTTGCACACATAACCCACTTATGGGAACATGCTAAGAGGTACTCTTTATAATCTGGAAACGAATGACTACGCGAATAAGTAACTGCATTATTACATACAATACATTGTAACACAAAGACCTTACATTGGCTAACGAAGCAAACATTTAACAAGAGCACTACGTCACGAAATAATATCATACTTTTTTAAAGGGTATTTTGCACGTTTAAGGCGAATATACCATACGGTGTGAATTAAAATGTAAAGGAGTGGCTACTGTCTTATGTAGTAAACGCTTCCGTATGAAAGTATAGATTCTTTATAATCTGGAAATGAAAGACTACTGGAACAATGAACTACATATATATGTCACGAAATGTTATCATACCGTTGTACACGGTAGTTTGCACATTTAAGGCGAATACAATATTAACTGAATTATTATATATAATACATTGTAACACAGAAGCCGCACATTTCTTACAAAAGGCAGCTTTTAATAATAACACTATTGCTATTGACAAGTAATAACAACTGTTGGTTATGATCCATACTTCTGTGCTATGGAAATAAATTAATTTTTAATTTGATGAAATGTTATCATACCTTTATACACGGCATCTTGCATACATAACCCAGTAATAGGAACGAGCTATATAAATTAAAATGTCATATAGTTGCTTCTGTCTAAGTTAAACATTTCTTCCGTTTAAAAGTATAGATAATTTGGCAAATGCCAGCGCTGAACGTAACGAAATATAAATCATAACTTGAAACTACAAAACTAACACTTAAGGCGAAAATATACCGAATATAATATAAGTGAATAAAATGTTCTTTATGAGCTGAAAATGAAATACTACCTGAACGATTAGCTGCATTATAATATACAATATTTTGAAACACAAAGGCCGTACATTGGCTAATATAAGCAAACATTTAACAAGAACACTACGTCACGAAATATTATCATACCTTTTTAGACGGTATTTTGCACACTTAAGGCGAATATACCTTACGGTGTGAATTAAAATGTCAAGCAGTGGCTACTGTCTTCTGCTGTAAATGCATCCGTATGAAAGTATAAATTCTTTATAATCTGGAAATGAACGACTACTTGAATAATGAACTGCATTATATATAACATATTGTAACACAAATGCCGTTCATTGACTAACCGAAACCAACTTTTAACAAAAACACTATTACTAATGACAACGTCATAGCTACTGTTGCTGGTTGTACGTGCTTCTGTGCTGTGGAAAGAAATATGAAAATATGACATAGGTAATAAATATTTCAATGTCACGAAATGTTATCATACCATTGTACACGGTAGTTTGCACATTTACCGCGAATACAATATTAATTCAATCATTATATATAATAAATTGTAACACAGAGCCGGACATTTTCGAACTAAAGGCAGCTATTATTAATAACATTTTTGCTATTGATAAGTAATAGATACTGTTGGTTGCGGTCCGTACTTCTGTGCTATTTAAATAAATCAATGTTTAAATGTGATGAAATGTTATCATACCTTTATAAACGGCATTTTGCACACATAACCCACTTATGGGAACATACTATATAACTTAAAATGTCATAGAGTTGCTTTTGTCTAATCTAAACGTTGTTTCCGTTTGAAAGTATAAATAATTTGACAAATACCAGCGCTGAACGTAACGGAATAATTATCATAACTTGAAACCATAAAATTAACATTTTAGGCGAAAATATACCGATTATAATAAAAGTGACTAAGGGTTTCTTTATAAGCTCGAAATGAACCACTACCTGAACAATTACATGCATTATTATATACAATATATTGTAACACACAGGCCGTACATTGGCTAACGGAAGCAAACATTTAACAAGAACACTACGTAACAAAATATTATCATACCTTTTTTTAGACGCTATTTGCACACTTAAGGCGAATATTCTATACGTTGTGAAGTAAAATGTCAAGGAGTGGCTACTTGCTTGTGTAGTAAATGCTTCCGTATGAAAGTAAAGATTCTTTGTAATCTGGAAAGGAACGACTACTGGAACAATGAACTGCATAATTATATATAATATATTGTAATACAAATGCCGTACATTGACTAACCGAAACCAACTTTTAACAAAAACACTTACTATCGACAAAGTGATAGCTACTGTTGCTGGTTGTAAGTGTTTCTGTGCTGTGGAAAGAAATATGACAATATGACATAGGTAATCAATATTTCAATGTCACGAATTTGTACCATACCGTTGTACACGGTAGTTTGCACATTTAAGGCGAATACAATATTAACTGAATTATTATATATCATACATATTAACACAGAAGCCGCACATTTTCTAACTAAAGGCAGCTTTTATTAATAACAATATTGCTATTGACAAGTAATAGCTACTGTTTCTTGCGGTACGGACTTCTGAGCTATGGAAATAAATCAATGTTTAAATGTGATAAAAAGTTACCATACCTTTTTACATGGCGTCTTGCACACATAACCTACTCATGGGAACATGCTATATAACTTAAATTGTCATAGAGTTGCTTTTGTCTAATCTAAACATGGCTTCCGTTTGAAAGTATAGAGAATTTGACAAATGCCAGCGCTAAACGTAACAAAATAATAGTCATAACTTGAAACCACAAAACTAACAAATTAGGCGAAAATATACCGAATGTAATAACAGTGACTTAGGGATTCTTTATAAGCTGGAAATGAACGACTACCTGAAAAATTAACTGCAATATTATATACAACATATAGCAACACAAAGGCCATACATTGGCTAACGGAAGCAAACATTTAACAAGAACACTACGTCACGAAATATTATCATACCTTTTAGACGGTATGTTGCACACTTGAGGCGAATATACCATACGGTGTGAATTAAAATGTCAAGGAGTGGCTATTGTCTTATGTAGTAAATGCTTCCATATGAAAGTACAGATTCTTTATAATCTGGAAAAGAACGATAACTGGTACAATGAACTGCATTATTATATATAATATATTGAAACACAAAAATGCCCTACATTGACTAACCGAAACCAATTTAAAAACAAAACACTATTACTATTGACAAAGACACAGCTACTGTTGCTGGCTGTACGTGGTTCTGTGCTGTGGAAAGAAATATGACAATATGACATAGGTAATCAATATTTCAATGTCACGAAATGTTATCATACCATTGTACACGTTAGTTTGCACATTTAAGGCGAATACAATATTAACTGAATTATTATATATAATACATTGTAACACAGAGGGCGCACATTTTCTTACTAAAGGCAGCTTTTAATAATAACACTATTGCTATTGACAATTAATAACTACTGTTGGTTGTGATCCGTACTTTTTTGCTATTGAAATAAATCAATTTTTAAATGTAATGAAATTTTATCATACCTTTATACACGGCATCTTGCACACATAACCCTCTTGGGAACATTGTATATAACTTAAAATGTCTTACAGTTGCTTCTGTCTAATCTAAACATTGCTTCCGTTTGAACGTATAGATGATTTGGCAAATGCCAGCGCTGAACGTAACGGAATAATAATCTTAAATTGAAACCACAAAAATAACACTTAAGGCGAAAATGTACCGAATATAATAAAAGTGACTCAGGGGTACACTTTATAATCTGGAAATGAATGACTACGCGAATAATTACAATACATTGTAACACAAACGCCTTACATTGGCTAACGAAGCAAACATTTAACAAGAGCACTACGTCACGAAATAATATCATACTTCTTTAAAGGGTATTTTGCACACATAATGCGAATATACTAAACGGTGTGAATTTAAATGTCAAGGAGTGGCTACTGTCTTATCTAGTAAATGCTTACGTATGAAAGTAAAGATTCTTTATAATCAGGAAATTAACGACTACTGGAACAATGAACAGCATCATTTATTATATATTATATATTGTCACACAAATGCCGTACAATGACTAACCGAAACCAACTTACAAAATCTCTATTACTATTTACAAAGTGATAGCTAGTGTTGCTGGTTGTACGTGCTTCTGTTCTGTGGAAAGAAATATGACAATATGACATAGGTTATCAATATTTGAATGTCACGAAATGTTATCATACTATTGTACACGGTAGTTTGCACATTTAAGGCGAATACAAAATTAACTGAATTATCATATATGATACATTGTTACACGTAACCCCTACATTTTCTAACTTAATGCAGCTTTTAATAATAACACTATTGCTAATGACAAAAAATAAGTACTGTTGGTTGCGGAACGTACTTCTGTGCTATGGAAATAAATCAATGTTTAAATGTGATGAAATGTCATCATACATTTATACACGGCATCTTGCACACATAACACACTAATGGGAACATGCTATAATGTCAATTATTGGAACATGCTGTATACTTTAAAATGTCAAAGAGTGGCTGCTGTCTAACCTAAACATCGCTTGCGTTTGAAAGTATAGATAAGCACTGAACGCTGTGTATTGAAACCACTAAACTAACACTTAAGGCGAAAATGTACCGAATATAATATAAGTGACTAAGGGGTTCTTTATAATCCGGAAATGAACGATTACCTGAACAATTAATTGCATTATTATATACAATACATTGTAACACAAACGCCATACATTGGCTTACGGAAAGAAACTTTTATCAAGAATGCTACGTCATGAAATATTATCATACCTTTTTAGATGAGATTTTGCACACTTAAGGCGAATATACCATACGGTATGAACTAAAATGTCAAGCAATGGCTACTGTCTTATGAAGTAAATGCTTCCGTATGAAAGTTTAACAAAAGGCAGCTTTTAATAACAACACGTTTGCTGTTAACAAGTAATAGCGACTTTTGGTTTCTGTATGTGCGTCTGGGCTGTGTATTTTGCACACTTAAGGTAGAACGCGCCTCTAAAATAATATTCGAATTTCCTCACGAAATTTTGCATCACCATAATACAGCATATGCCCAATAAGATTCTGTTCTTACTTTTTTCGTATCTAAAACAGTTTTTAAACTACGAGTTCTCAAAGTATACCACTGACGTCACTTTTTAGACGTCTCTCAAATGTCCCTTGTTAAAACAACAACAGCTGATAGTTTGGTCAGTTTTAGGTTGATAGCTGCGAAATTATATCACAATTTGCATCTTAAGAATACCTTCACGTACATGTAATTTTCTTCTTTGACGTTTAAAAAGAATAACGCGTCTATAACGTCACTTTTCAGCAGCGAAATGCCGTCGCGTTACGCGTAAAAAAAGGCGACTTTCTTTCATTTAAAAAAAATCTGTACATTTAATTTTTGATTTTGTTTAAACTATTCATTTATAATTTCATTACAAATCGTTTGATATCAAGAAAAGTATACCTTACCGAGTTCGTTTTTTCACAATATCAATTTATCTTACCCCTAATATAGTGCATAATGGAGCGTGAAATGCATTAGAACCACAGGATTGCCTCGAAAGCTACTCATCAGAGATCACTTTACTTGAAGAAAGTTACCGAGAATCATCAAGCAAATAGAGAACTCGATCATTTACCAAGAAAACGTATTGTGGACATACAAAAAGCTGTCAAAGTTGTGAAAATCATTTGAATATCGTAGATTTTGTAAAGGATTACAAATTTAGACTTTTTAACTAAGTTATAATTCGCTGCCGGCATTGCCACGCTGTGTCTGCAATACATACATGAAACCTATAGAAAGGAAGGAAGGGGTCCTTTACAAATAACATCAAGGCGTCCTTCAGCAAGGTAAAGTTTTGTTTATTATTTTACTTTATACATTTTTAGATAAGGATAGATGTGCATATAACACACTCTTTATGAGAGAAAAATAATAATTTTCGTTGCACATGCACTTTCCCGGGTATCGCGGGAGGACATTCCCGAACAGCCTTCTCTCAAATTTAATCATGACTATCTCTCCTGTTTGTTAACCATTTCCAACATACAGCAGATAACTTTTGAAAATATCGTGGCAAAAGGTGAAATTGCTCATTATGAAATATTTCTATATTTCTCACAATAGTTTCGCAATATTAAATAGTTATTCTTTGTTCTTTGAGTATTTAAATGTTCTATTTTTTAAAAAATGTTTTGAAAGTTTTAAGCAGCATATTTATTGTATGTGGGAAAGTGATTTGTAAAGAAATCTAAATACATCCTATAAGTAACTTAATTAAAGTCCCAATTGTATCGCCTCGGTCCATTGCGCCCGGTAAAATGCAAACTAACATAATTATCCGTTATAGGTCTCTTTACCTGCTGTAATAAAACTCTTACCACCTTTCAGAAATGTTGACCTACTTACACGAATGGTTTCCACCAAATAACTTTTAAAAGAATGAAGCAAATAGTAGGGCCGATTGTAGAGACAAAGGCACGTGAATCTTGTGAAAGGACGTGCGCTCGAAAACACTTTGATGAGATCGGCTACCCTTTCTACATTTCCAGCGGTAGACGATTCACGTTGTAACTATTATCATTATGTTTTATTATTATTACAAGAGAAAGTTGATGCAAGGCATCAATGTCGCCGGAAAAGACTGCATTGATTTATTTATGTATTCTTGACTTTCCTTAGTTTATTCAAACATTTGCTTATAAATTTTATATTCATACCTATACATTAGGGTATCTATAAAAAATTAACGAAATGTGTACACAGTTATCTTGGCTTAAATTTAATTTTGCTGTTGTTACTTATTTAAATAATAGTATTCATTCATATAATTTCAATGTTTGTCAATCTTATTCGAAACACAAGGTAAATATCCTGGTATTGCTTTAAAGGGAGGTAATTTGAAGAAAACAAAAGTCTTCAAAGGGAGAAATATATCAGCATTACCGTCTACAGTTTAAATTGTTCTATTGTTTGTGGATTTAAAAATGTTCTTTTTTTCTTATTTCTACATGTACAACGAAATATTGCGGCTTCTCTTTGACGCTTTGCGTCAAACATTCGTCTTGTACTTGTCTAAAATAAAATAATATCACTCGCTTTTTCATATCGAAATGCGCATGCGCGAAAATCGATGTTAAAGGTCACGAAACTACACAACAGAATAGGGTCTATATTTAGCTTAGAAACAGTTCCTACTTTAGATATTCATGGATTAACATTATTAAATGTTTGTTTGTTTGGAGTTTAACGCCGCTTCATTATTAAATGAATTCTACACAAATCAAGACATCTCTTTGAACATGAAAACAACATTTAGTAAGTTAAAATTGCTATTAAAATGAGAATCCGAAATTGACCTCAATGATGACACATAAGAGTCTGCATTAGTGGGTGTTGGTTCACGTCTTGAAGGGACCACTTTTGTCTTCGTAAATAAGACAAAAAACTTAAATGCGAGTGAAATAAAAAAAACTGCAAACATTAAAAAATCGGAATATTTATTTCATTTTAGATGTGTCATTTATTAGTGTTCGTAAACAACCACAATTGTAATATGTTCAAATCATCTAGATTTGTTTCTTTCTAATAATAAGCCGCCCTCCCATGTGATTTCCGAAAAGCTATTAAAAATAGAAGTCGCGGGCTTCTGCCCGGCGACTAATGATTCAGGTCAAACGAAACTTAAAAACAGACATGTGTCACTTGCATTACCCCTACCACGGATATGGGCCATGTCCGATATATGTAACATATTGAGGCGTATTAATGCATTAATTTTGTTAACAAATTAGGGTAAAGTATAAACCCTTTCCCATTGTAGACGCATTCTGAAGCAGACGAATATTAAAACATTGCAACAAAAGAATAAATTGCTCATCTTCTACTTTTGCCACAACCTTTTCAATTATATTCAATAATGAGACTTACATTTATAGAGAATATCCATATATTTTACTAAATTTTTCATAGTCGTCTGCTGCAGACATTTTGAAATGAACACTTGCATAATAATGTAAAATTGCCTTCACTGTGTTGGCTCAAAAATGTTTTATTCGAACGGTAACCAATAGAGATCCCACTAATTACGTTCTACTTATTCTATTTTAAGGGATTTCAAAGGAATGGGGATATTTCTTAAATCACTTCTATTTCCGTCGTTGAAAAAGTAAACAGGAATTTATCTCTTGAATAAAAATTAATGGTGTAATAAAATATACTGAAAAGAGGCTTTTTTAACAGATGAAGTTGACTTTCTCTACCAGAAAAAAGAAAAACTTTCAAAGGATACCATTTTAATTGTCAGTGTTCTTCATTTTACAGCATTAATATAATTTATTGAAATAATATCTCTTTATTAATTAGTTAGCATCGGATGAAAAACGCAACATTATGTGAATTTTTTTTTCAAATAGTTAGTATAACATTTGAAGCCATTATAGACCCATATATTATTATTTGTCCATCAATATTAAAATCTGAATAATTGGAATATAATATATTATTAAATTTTACTGCCGACTGTATAACATAACTGCAACAAGGACCATTTATCAGCTTACACATAATGTATACCTAAAATACAACTGTTTAACGTCATAACTGAATAGGTAAAGGGGTGAGATAAACTGATATTGTGCAAAAACGAACTCGGTAAGGTATACTTTTCTTGATATCAAACCATTTGTAATAAGATTATAAAAAAGAAGATTTAACAAAATCAAAAATTAAATGTACAGATTTTTTTTAAATGAAAGAAAGGCGCCTTTTTTTACGATTAACGCGACGGCATTTCGCTCCTGAAAAGTGACGTTATAGACGCGTTATTCTTTTTAAACGTACGTCACAAAGAAGAAAATTACATGTACGCAAAGTTATTCTTAAGATGCAAATCGTGATACAATTTCTCAGCTATCGACCTAAAATTGACCAAACTATCAGCTGTTGTTGTTATAACGAGGGACATTTGAGAGACGTCCAAAAAGTGACGTCAGTGGTATACTTTGAGGTATCGTAGTTTAAAAACTGTTTTAGATACGAACAAAGTAAGAACATAATGTTATTGGGCATATGCTGTATTATGGTGATGCAAAATTTCGTGAGGAAATTCGAATATTTTCTTAGAGGCGCGTTCTACCTTAAGGCGAATATACCATACGGTATGTATTAAAATGTCAAGGAGTGGCTACTCTCTTATGTAGTTAATGTTTCCGTATGTAAGTCTAACAAAAGGCAGTTTTTAATAACAACACAATTGCTGTTAACAAGTATTAACGACTTTTGATTTCTGTATGTGATTAGTAATATGACAATGTGACATAGTAATCAATATTTAAAATGTCACGAAATGTTACCATACCATTTTACACGGTAGTTTGCACATTTAAGGCGAATACATTATTAACTGATTTATCATATTTAATAAATTGTAACACAGAGGCCGTACATTTATTTAACTATAAATCAATGTTTTAAATCGGTCCGTACTTCTGTGCTATTTAAATAAATCAATGTTTAAATGTGATGAAATGTTATCATACCTTTATAAACGGCACCTTGCACACATAACCCACTTATGGGAACATGCTATATAACTTAAAATGTTTTAAAGTTGCTTCTGTCTAATCTAAACATTGGTTTCGTTTGAAAGTATAGATGATTTGGCAAATGCCAGCGCTGAACGTAACGGAATAATAATCCTAACTTGAAACAACAAAAATAACACTTAAGGCGAAAATGTACCGAATATAATAAAAGTGACTAAGAGGTACTCTTTATAATCTGGAAATGAATGACTACGCGAATAATTAACTGTATTTTTATATACAATACATTGTACCACAAAGGCTTTACATTGGCTAACGAAGCAAACATTTAACAAGAGCACTACGTCACGAAATAATATCATACTTTTTTAAAGGGTATTTTGCACACATAAGGCGAATATACCATACGGTGTGAATTAAAATGTCAAGGAGTGGCTATTGTCTTATGTAGTAAATGCTTCCATATGAAAGTACAGATTCTTTATAATCTGGAAAAGAACGATAACTGGTACAATGAACTGCATTATTATATATAATATATTGAAACACAAAAATGCCCTACATTGACTAACCGAAACCAATTTAAAAACAAAACACTATTACTATTGACAAAGACACAGCTACTGTTGCTGGCTGTACGTGGTTCTGTGCTGTGGAAAGAAATATGACAATATGACATAGGTAATCAATATTTCAATGTCACGAAATGTTATCATACCATTGTACACGTTAGTTTGCACATTTAAGGCGAATACAATATTAACTGAATTATTATATATAATACATTGTAACACAGAGGGCGCACATTTTCTTACTAAAGGCAGCTTTTAATAATAACACTATTGCTATTGACAATTAATAACTACTGTTGGTTGTGATCCGTACTTTTTTGCTATTGAAATAAATCAATTTTTAAATGTAATGAAATTTTATCATACCTTTATACACGGCATCTTGCACACATAACCCTCTTGGGAACATTGTATATAACTTAAAATGTCTTACAGTTGCTTCTGTCTAATCTAAACATTGCTTCCGTTTGAACGTATAGATGATTTGGCAAATGCCAGCGCTGAACGTAACGGAATAATAATCTTAAATTGAAACCACAAAAATAACACTTAAGGCGAAAATGTACCGAATATAATAAAAGTGACTCAGGGGTACACTTTATAATCTGGAAATGAATGACTACGCGAATAATTACAATACATTGTAACACAAACGCCTTACATTGGCTAACGAAGCAAACATTTAACAAGAGCACTACGTCACGAAATAATATCATACTTCTTTAAAGGGTATTTTGCACACATAATGCGAATATACTAAACGGTGTGAATTTAAATGTCAAGGAGTGGCTACTGTCTTATCTAGTAAATGCTTACGTATGAAAGTAAAGATTCTTTATAATCAGGAAATTAACGACTACTGGAACAATGAACAGCATCATTTATTATATATTATATATTGTCACACAAATGCCGTACAATGACTAACCGAAACCAACTTACAAAATCTCTATTACTATTTACAAAGTGATAGCTAGTGTTGCTGGTTGTACGTGCTTCTGTTCTGTGGAAAGAAATATGACAATATGACATAGGTTATCAATATTTGAATGTCACGAAATGTTATCATACTATTATTGTACACGGTAGTTTGCACATTTAAGGCGAATACAAAATTAACTGAATTATCATATATGATACATTGTTACACGTAACCCCTACATTTTCTAACTTAATGCAGCTTTTAATAATAACACTATTGCTAATGACAAAAAATAAGTACTGTTGGTTGCGGAACGTACTTCTGTGCTATGGAAATAAATCAATGTTTAAATGTGATGAAATGTCATCATACATTTATACACGGCATCTTGCACACATAACACACTAATGGGAACATGCTATAATGTCAATTATTGGAACATGCTGTATACTTTAAAATGTCAAAGAGTGGCTGCTGTCTAACCTAAACATCGCTTGCGTTTGAAAGTATAGATAAACACTGAACGCTGTGTATTGAAACCACTAAACTAACACTTAAGGCGAAAATGTACCGAATATAATATAAGTGACTAAGGGGTTCTTTATAATCCGGAAATGAACGATTACCTGAACAATTAATTGCATTATTATATACAATACATTGTAACACAAACGCCATACATTGGCTTACGGAAAGAAACTTTTATCAAGAATGCTACGTCATGAAATATTATCATACCTTTTTAGATGAGATTTTGCACACTTAAGGCGAATATACCATACGGTATGAACTAAAATGTCAAGCAATGGCTACTGTCTTATGAAGTAAATGCTTCCGTATGAAAGTTGAACAAAAGGCAGCTTTTAATAACAACACGTTTGCTGTTAACAAGTAATAGCGACTTTTGGTTTCTGTATGTGCGTCTGGGCTGTGTATTTTGCACACTTAAGGTAGAACGCGCCTCTAAAATAATATTCGAATTTCCTCACGAAATTTTGCATCACCATAATACAGCATATGCCCAATAAGATTCTGTTCTTACTTTTTTCGTATCTAAAACAGTTTTTAAACTACGAGTTCTCAAAGTATACCACTGACGTCACTTTTTAGACGTCTCTCAAATGTCCCTTGTTAAAACAACAACAGCTGATAGTTTGGTCAGTTTTAGGTTGATAGCTGCGAAATTATATCACAATTTGCATCTTAAGAATACCTTCACGTACATGTAATTTTCTTCTTTGTGACGTACGTTTAAAAAGAATAACGCGTCTATAACGTCACTTTTCAGCAGCGAAATGCCGTCGCGTTACGCGTAAAAAAAGGCGACTTTCTTTCATTTAAAAAAAATCTGTACATTTAATTTTTGATTTTGTTTAAACTATTCATTTATAATTTCATTACAAATCGTTTGATATCAAGAAAAGTATACCTTACCGAGTTCGTTTTTTCACAATATCAATTTATCTTACCCCTAATGTAGTGCATAATGGAGCGTGAAATGCATTAGAACCACAGGATTGCCTCGAAAGCTACTCATCAGAGATCACTTTACTTGAAGAAAGTTACCGAGAATCATCAAGCAAATAGAGAACTCGATCATTTACCAAGAAAACGTATTGTGGACATACAAAAAGCTGTCAAAGTTGTGAAAATCATTTGAATATCGTAGATTTTGTAAAGGATTACAAATTTAGACTTTTTAACTAAGTTATAATTCGCTGCCGGCATTGCCACGCTGTGTCTGCAATACATACATGAAACCTATAGAAAGGAAGGAAGGGGTCCTTTACAAATAACATCAAGGCGTCCTTCAGCAAGGTAAAGTTTTGTTTATTATTTTACTTTATACATTTTTAGATAAGGATAGATGTGCATATAACACACTCTTTATGAGAGAAAAATAATAATTTTCGTTGCACATGCACTTTCCCGGGTATCGCGGGAGGACATTCCCGAACAGCCTTCTCTCAAATTTAATCATGACTATCTCTCCTGTTTGTTAACCATTTCCAACATACAGCAGATAACTTTTGAAAATATCGTGGCAAAAGGTGAAATTGCTCATTATGAAATATTTCTATATTTCTCACAATAGTTTCGCAATATTAAATAGTTATTCTTTGTTCTTTGAGTATTTAAATGTTCTATTTTTTAAAAAATGTTTTGAAAGTTTTAAGCAGCATATTTATTGTATGTGGGAAAGTGATTTGTAAAGAAATCTAAATACATCCTATAAGTAACTTAATTAAAGTCCCAATTGTATCGCCTCGGTCCATTGCGCCCGGTAAAATGCAAACTAACATAATTATCCGTTATAGGTCTCTTTACCTGCTGTAATAAAACTCTTACCACCTTTCAGAAATGTTGACCTACTTACACGAATGGTTTCCACCAAATAACTTTTAAAAGAATGAAGCAAATAGTAGGGCCGATTGTAGAGACAAAGGCACGTGAATCTTGTGAAAGGACGTGCGCTCGAAAACACTTTGATGAGATCGGCTACCCTTTCTACATTTCCAGCGGTAGACGATTCACGTTGTAACTATTATCATTATGTTTTATTATTATTACAAGAGAAAGTTGATGCAAGGCATCAATGTCGCCGGAAAAGACTGCATTGATTTATTTATGTATTCTTGACTTTCCTTAGTTTATTCAAACATTTGCTTATAAATTTTATATTCATACCTATACATTAGGGTATCTCTAAAAAAATAACGAAATGTGTACACAGTTATCTTGGCTTAAATTTAATTTTGCTGTTGTTACTTATTTAAATAATAGTATTCATTCATATAATTTCAATGTTTGTCAATCTTATTCGAAACACAAGGTAAATATCCTGGTATTGCTTTAAAGGGAGGTAATTTGAAGAAAACAAAAGTCTTCAAAGGGAGAAATATATCAGCATTACCGTCTACAGTTTAAATTGTTCTATTGTTTGTGGATTTAAAAATGTTCTTTTTTTCTTATTTCTACATGTACAACGAAATATTGCGGCTTCTCTTTGACGCTTTGCGTCAAACATTCGTCTTGTACTTGTCTAAAATAAAATAATATCACTCGCTTTTTCATATCGAAATGCGCATGCGCGAAAATCGATGTTAAAGGTCACGAAACTACACAACAGAATAGGGTCTATATTTAGCTTAGAAACAGTTCCTACTTTAGATATTCATGGATTAACATTATTAAATGTTTGTTTGTTTGGAGTTTAACGCCGCTTCATTATTAAATGAATTCTACACAAATCAAGACATCTCTTTGAACATGAAAACAACATTTAGTAAGTTAAAATTGCTATTAAAATGAGAATCCGAAATTGACCTCAATGATGACACATAAGAGTCTGCATTAGTGGGTGTTGGTTCACGTCTTGAAGGGACCACTTTTGTCTTCGTAAATAAGACAAAAAACTTAAATGCGAGTGAAATAAAAAAAACTGCAAACATTAAAAAATCGGAATATTTATTTCATTTTAGATGTGTCATTTATTAGTGTTCGTAAACAACCACAATTGTAATATGTTCAAATCATCTAGATTTGTTTCTTTCTAATAATAAGCCGCCCTCCCATGTGATTTCCGAAAAGCTATTAAAAATAGAAGTCGCGGGCTTCTGCCCGGCGACTAATGATTCAGGTCAAACGAAACTTAAAAACAGACATGTGTCACTTGCATTACCCCTACCACGGATATGGGCCATGTCCGATATATGTAACATATTGAGGCGTATTAATGCATTAATTTTGTTAACAAATTAGGGTAAAGTATAAACCCTTTCCCATTGTAGACGCATTCTGAAGCAGACGAATATTAAAACATTGCAACAAAAGAATAAATTGCTCATCTTCTACTTTTGCCACAACCTTTTCAATTATATTCAATAATGAGACTTACATTTATAGAGAATATCCATATATTTTACTAAATTTTTCATAGTCGTCTGCTGCAGACATTTTGAAATGAACACTTGCATAATAATGTAAAATTGCCTTCACTGTGTTGGCTCAAAAATGTTTTATTCGAACGGTAACCAATAGAGATCCCACTAATTACGTTCTACTTATTCTATTTTAAGGGATTTCAAAGGAATGGGGATATTTCTTAAATCACTTCTATTTCCGTCGTTGAAAATGTAAACAGGAATTTATCTCTTGAATAAAAATTAATGGTGTAATAAAATATACTGAAAAGAGGCTTTTTTAACAGATGAAGTTGACTTTCTCTACCAGAAAAAAGAAAAACTTTCAAAGGATACCATTTTAATTGTCAGTGTTCTTCATTTTACAGCATTAATATAATTTATTGAAATAATATCTCTTTATTAATTAGTTAGCATCGGATGAAAAACGCAACATTATGTGATTTTTTTTTTCAAATAGTTAGTATAACATTTGAAGCCATTATAGACCCATATATTATTATTTGTCCATCAATATTAAAATCTGAATAATTGGAATATAATATATTATTAAATTTTACTGCCGACTGTATAACATAACTGCAACAAGGACCATTTATCAGCTTACACATAATGTATACCTAAAATACAACTGTTTAACGTCATAACTGAATAGGTAAAGGGGTGAGATAAACTGATATTGTGCAAAAACGAACTCGGTAAGGTATACTTTTCTTGATATCAAACCATTTGTAATAAGATTATAAAAAAGAAGATTTAACAAAATCAAAAATTAAATGTACAGATTTTTTTTAAATGAAAGAAAGGCGCCTTTTTTTACGATTAACGCGACGGCATTTCGCTCCTGAAAAGTGACGTTATAGACGCGTTATTCTTTTTAAACGTACGTCACAAAGAAGAAAATTACATGTACGCAAAGTTATTCTTAAGATGCAAATCGTGATACAATTTCTCAGCTATCGACCTAAAATTGACCAAACTATCAGCTGTTGTTGTTATAACGAGGGACATTTGAGAGACGTCCAAAAAGTGACGTCAGTGGTATACTTTGAGGTATCGTAGTTTAAAAACTGTTTTAGATACGAACAAAGTAAGAACATAATGTTATTGGGCATATGCTGTATTATGGTGATGCAAAATTTCGTGAGGAAATTCGAATATTTTCTTAGAGGCGCGTTCTACCTTAAGGCGAATATACCATACGGTATGTATTAAAATGTCAAGGAGTGGCTACTCTCTTATGTAGTTAATGTTTCCGTATGTAAGTCTAACAAAAGGCAGTTTTTAATAACAACACAATTGCTGTTAACAAGTATTAACGACTTTTGATTTCTGTATGTGATTAGTAATATGACAATGTGACATAGTAATCAATATTTAAAATGTCACGAAATGTTACCATACCATTTTACACGGTAGTTTGCACATTTAAGGCGAATACATTATTAACTGATTTATCATATTTAATAAATTGTAACACAGAGGCCGTACATTTATTTAACTATAAATCAATGTTTTAAATCGGTCCGTACTTCTGTGCTATTTAAATAAATCAATGTTTAAATGTGATGAAATGTTATCATACCTTTATAAACGGCACCTTGCACACATAACCCACTTATGGGAACATGCTATATAACTTAAAATGTTTTAAAGTTGCTTCTGTCTAATCTAAACATTGGTTTCGTTTGAAAGTATAGATGATTTGGCAAATGCCAGCGCTGAACGTAACGGAATAATAATCCTAACTTGAAACAACAAAAATAACACTTAAGGCGAAAATGTACCGAATATAATAAAAGTGACTAAGAGGTACTCTTTATAATCTGGAAATGAATGACTACGCGAATAATTAACTGTATTTTTATATACAATACATTGTACCACAAAGGCTTTACATTGGCTAACGAAGCAAACATTTAACAAGAGCACTACGTCACGAAATAATATCATACTTTTTTAAAGGGTATTTTGCACACATAAGGCGAATATACCATACGGTGTGAATTAAAATGTCAAGGAGTGGCTATTGTCTTATGTAGTAAATGCTTCCATATGAAAGTACAGATTCTTTATAATCTGGAAAAGAACGATAACTGGTACAATGAACTGCATTATTATATATAATATATTGAAACACAAAAATGCCCTACATTGACTAACCGAAACCAATTTAAAAACAAAACACTATTACTATTGACAAAGACACAGCTACTGTTGCTGGCTGTACGTGGTTCTGTGCTGTGGAAAGAAATATGACAATATGACATAGGTAATCAATATTTCAATGTCACGAAATGTTATCATACCATTGTACACGTTAGTTTGCACATTTAAGGCGAATACAATATTAACTGAATTATTATATATAATACATTGTAACACAGAGGGCGCACATTTTCTTACTAAAGGCAGCTTTTAATAATAACACTATTGCTATTGACAATTAATAACTACTGTTGGTTGTGATCCGTACTTTTTTGCTAGTGAAATAAATCAATTTTTAAATGTAATGAAATTTTATCATACCTTTATACACGGCATCTTGCACACATAACCCTCTTGGGAACATTGTATATAACTTAAAATGTCTTACAGTTGCTTCTGTCTAATCTAAACATTGCTTCCGTTTGAACGTATAGATGATTTGGCAAATGCCAGCGCTGAACGTAACGGAATAATAATCTTAAATTGAAACCACAAAAATAACACTTAAGGCGAAAATGTACCGAATATAATAAAAGTGACTCAGGGGTACACTTTATAATCTGGAAATGAATGACTACGCGAATAATTACAATACATTGTAACACAAACGCCTTACATTGGCTAACGAAGCAAACATTTAACAAGAGCACTACGTCACGAAATAATATCATACTTCTTTAAAGGGTATTTTGCACACATAATGCGAATATACTAAACGGTGTGAATTTAAATGTCAAGGAGTGGCTACTGTCTTATCTAGTAAATGCTTACGTATGAAAGTAAAGATTCTTTATAATCAGGAAATTAACGACTACTGGAACAATGAACAGCATCATTTATTATATATTATATATTGTCACACAAATGCCGTACAATGACTAACCGAAACCAACTTACAAAATCTCTATTACTATTTACAAAGTGATAGCTAGTGTTGCTGGTTGTACGTGCTTCTGTTCTGTGGAAAGAAATATGACAATATGACATAGGTTATCAATATTTGAATGTCACGAAATGTTATCATACTATTGTACACGGTAGTTTGCACATTTAAGGCGAATACAAAATTAACTGAATTATCATATATGATACATTGTTACACGTAACCCCTACATTTTCTAACTTAATGCAGCTTTTAATAATAACACTATTGCTAATGACAAAAAATAAGTACTGTTGGTTGCGGAACGTACTTCTGTGCTATGGAAATAAATCAATGTTTAAATGTGATGAAATGTCATCATACATTTATACACGGCATCTTGCACACATAACACACTAATGGGAACATGCTATAATGTCAATTATTGGAACATGCTGTATACTTTAAAATGTCAAAGAGTGGCTGCTGTCTAACCTAAACATCGCTTGCGTTTGAAAGTATAGATAAACACTGAACGCTGTGTATTGAAACCACTAAACTAACACTTAAGGCGAAAATGTACCGAATATAATATAAGTGACTAAGGGGTTCTTTATAATCCGGAAATGAACGATTACCTGAACAATTAATTGCATTATTATATACAATACATTGTAACACAAACGCCATACATTGGCTTACGGAAAGAAACTTTTATCAAGAATGCTACGTCATGAAATATTATCATACCTTTTTAGATGAGATTTTGCACACTTAAGGCGAATATACCATACGGTATGAACTAAAATGTCAAGCAATGGCTACTGTCTTATGAAGTAAATGCTTCCGTATGAAAGTTTAACAAAAGGCAGCTTTTAATAACAACACGTTTGCTGTTAACAAGTAATAGCGACTTTTGGTTTCTGTATGTGCGTCTGGGCTGTGTATTTTGCACACTTAAGGTAGAACGCGCCTCTAAAATAATATTCGAATTTCCTCACGAAATTTTGCATCACCATAATACAGCATATGCCCAATAAGATTCTGTTCTTACTTTTTTCGTATCTAAAACAGTTTTTAAACTACGAGTTCTCAAAGTATACCACTGACGTCACTTTTTAGACGTCTCTCAAATGTCCCTTGTTAAAACAACAACAGCTGATAGTTTGGTCAGTTTTAGGTTGATAGCTGCGAAATTATATCACAATTTGCATCTTAAGAATACCTTCACGTACATGTAATTTTCTTCTTTGTGACGTACGTTTAAAAAGAATAACGCGTCTATAACGTCACTTTTCAGCAGCGAAATGCCGTCGCGTTACGCGTAAAAAAAGGCGACTTTCTTTCATTTAAAAAAAATCTGTACATTTAATTTTTGATTTTGTTTAAACTATTCATTTATAATTTCATTACAAATCGTTTGATATCAAGAAAAGTATACCTTACCGAGTTCGTTTTTTCACAATATCAATTTATCTTACCCCTAATGTAGTGCATAATGGAGCGTGAAATGCATTAGAACCACAGGATTGCCTCGAAAGCTACTCATCAGAGATCACTTTACTTGAAGAAAGTTACCGAGAATCATCAAGCAAATAGAGAACTCGATCATTTACCAAGAAAACGTATTGTGGACATACAAAAAGCTGTCAAAGTTGTGAAAATCATTTGAATATCGTAGATTTTGTAAAGGATTACAAATTTAGACTTTTTAACTAAGTTATAATTCGCTGCCGGCATTGCCACGCTGTGTCTGCAATACATACATGAAACCTATAGAAAGGAAGGAAGGGGTCCTTTACAAATAACATCAAGGCGTCCTTCAGCAAGGTAAAGTTTTGTTTATTATTTTACTTTATACATTTTTAGATAAGGATAGATGTGCATATAACACACTCTTTATGAGAGAAAAATAATAATTTTCGTTGCACATGCACTTTCCCGGGTATCGCGGGAGGACATTCCCGAACAGCCTTCTCTCAAATTTAATCATGACTATCTCTCCTGTTTGTTAACCATTTCCAACATACAGCAGATAACTTTTGAAAATATCGTGGCAAAAGGTGAAATTGCTCATTATGAAATATTTCTATATTTCTCACAATAGTTTCGCAATATTAAATAGTTATTCTTTGTTCTTTGAGTATTTAAATGTTCTATTTTTTAAAAAATGTTTTGAAAGTTTTAAGCAGCATATTTATTGTATGTGGGAAAGTGATTTGTAAAGAAATCTAAATACATCCTATAAGTAACTTAATTAAAGTCCCAATTGTATCGCCTCGGTCCATTGCGCCCGGTAAAATGCAAACTAACATAATTATCCGTTATAGGTCTCTTTACCTGCTGTAATAAAACTCTTACCACCTTTCAGAAATGTTGACCTACTTACACGAATGGTTTCCACCAAATAACTTTTAAAAGAATGAAGCAAATAGTAGGGCCGATTGTAGAGACAAAGGCACGTGAATCTTGTGAAAGGACGTGCGCTCGAAAACACTTTGATGAGATCGGCTACCCTTTCTACATTTCCAGCGGTAGACGATTCACGTTGTAACTATTATCATTATGTTTTATTATTATTACAAGAGAAAGTTGATGCAAGGCATCAATGTCGCCGGAAAAGACTGCATTGATTTATTTATGTATTCTTGACTTTCCTTAGTTTATTCAAACATTTGCTTATAAATTTTATATTCATACCTATACATTAGGGTATCTATAAAAAAATAACGAAATGTGTACACAGTTATCTTGGCTTAAATTTAATTTTGCTGTTGTTACTTATTTAAATAATAGTATTCATTCATATAAT
Organism: Serripes groenlandicus; assembly: GCA_031761405.1. Lineage (NCBI taxonomy): Eukaryota > Metazoa > Mollusca > Bivalvia > Cardiida > Cardiidae > Serripes > Serripes groenlandicus. The sequence goes on from JASEVX010000062.1 coordinate 129,223, forward strand.
TTCAATGTTTGTCAATCTTATTCGAAACACAAGGTAAATATCCTGGTATTGCTTTAAAGGGAGGTAATTTGAAGAAAACAAAAGTCTTCAAAGGGAGAAATATATCAGCATTACCGTACAACGAAATATTGCGGCTTCTCTTTGACGCTTTGCGTCAAACATTCGTCTTGTACTTGTCTAAAATAAAATAATATCACTCGCTTTTTCATATCGAAATGCGCATGCGCGAAAATCGATGTTAAAGGTCACGAAACTACACAACAGAATAGGGTCTATATTTAGCTTAGAAACAGTTCCTACTTTAGATATTCATGGATTAACATTATTAAATGTTTGTTTGTTTGGAGTTTAACGCCGCTTCATTATTAAATGAATTCTACACAAATCAAGACATCTCTTTGAACATGAAAACAACATTTAGTAAGTTAAAATTGCTATTAAAATGAGAATCCGAAATTGACCTCAATGATGACACATAAGAGTCTGCATTAGTGGGTGTTGGTTCACGTCTTGAAGGGACCACTTTTGTCTTCGTAAATAAGACAAAAAACTTAAATGCGAGTGAAATAAAAAAAACTGCAAACATTAAAAAATCGGAATATTTATTTCATTTTAGATGTGTCATTTATTAGTGTTCGTAAACAACCACAATTGTAATATGTTCAAATCATCTAGATTTGTTTCTTTCTAATAATAAGCCGCCCTCCCATGTGATTTCCGAAAAGCTATTAAAAATAGAAGTCGCGGGCTTCTGCCCGGCGACTAATGATTCAGGTCAAACGAAACTTAAAAACAGACATGTGTCACTTGCATTACCCCTACCACGGATATGGGCCATGTCCGATATATGTAACATATTGAGGCGTATTAATGCATTAATTTTGTTAACAAATTAGGGTAAAGTATAAACCCTTTCCCATTGTAGACGCATTCTGAAGCAGACGAATATTAAAACATTGCAACAAAAGAATAAATTGCTCATCTTCTACTTTTGCCACAACCTTTTCAATTATATTCAATAATGAGACTTACATTTATAGAGAATATCCATATATTTTACTAAATTTTTCATAGTCGTCTGCTGCAGACATTTTGAAATGAACACTTGCATAATAATGTAAAATTGCCTTCACTGTGTTGGCTCAAAAATGTTTTATTCGAACGGTAACCAATAGAGATCCCACTAATTACGTTCTACTTATTCTATTTTAAGGGATTTCAAAGGAATGGGGATATTTCTTAAATCACTTCTATTTCCGTCGTTGAAAAAGTAAACAGGAATTTATCTCTTGAATACAAATTAATGGTGTAATAAAATATACTGAAAAGAGGCTTTTTTAACAGATGAAGTTGACTTTCTCTACCAGAAAAAAGAAAAACTTTCAAAGGATACCATTTTAATTGTCAGTGTTCTTCATTTTACAGCATTAATATAATTTATTGAAATAATATCTCTTTATTAATTAGTTAGCATCGGATGAAAAACGCAACATTATGTGAATTTTTTTTTCAAATAGTTAGTATAACATTTGAAGCCATTATAGACCCATATATTATTATTTGTCCATCAATATTAAAATCTGAATAATTGGAATATAATATATTATTAAATTTTACTGCCGACTGTATAACATAACTGCAACAAGGACCATTTATCAGCTTACACATAATGTATACCTAAAATACAACTGTTTAACGTCATAACTGAATAGGTAAAGGGGTGAGATAAACTGATATTGTGCAAAAACGAACTCGGTAAGGTATACTTTTCTTGATATCAAACCATTTGTAATAAGATTATAAAAAAGAAGATTTAACAAAATCAAAAATTAAATGTACAGATTTTTTTTAAATGAAAGAAAGGCGCCTTTTTTTACGATTAACGCGACGGCATTTCGCTCCTGAAAAGTGACGTTATAGACGCGTTATTCTTTTTAAACGTACGTCACAAAGAAGAAAATTACATGTACGCAAAGTTATTCTTAAGATGCAAATCGTGATACAATTTCTCAGCTATCGACCTAAAATTGACCAAACTATCAGCTGTTGTTGTTATAACGAGGGACATTTGAGAGACGTCCAAAAAGTGACGTCAGTGGTATACTTTGAGGTATCGTAGTTTAAAAACTGTTTTAGATACGAACAAAGTAAGAACATAATGTTATTGGGCATATGCTGTATTATGGTGATGCAAAATTTCGTGAGGAAATTCGAATATTTTCTTAGAGGCGCGTTCTACCTTAAGGCGAATATACCATACGGTATGTATTAAAATGTCAAGGAGTGGCTACTCTCTTATGTAGTTAATGTTTCCGTATGTAAGTCTAACAAAAGGCAGTTTTTAATAACAACACAATTGCTGTTAACAAGTATTAACGACTTTTGATTTCTGTATGTGATTAGTAATATGACAATGTGACATAGTAATCAATATTTAAAATGTCACGAAATGTTACCATACCATTTTACACGGTAGTTTGCACATTTAAGGCGAATACATTATTAACTGATTTATCATATTTAATAAATTGTAACACCGTACATTTATTTAACTATAAATCAATGTTTTAAATCGGTCCGTACTTCTGTGCTATTTAAATAAATCAATGTTTAAATGTGATGAAATGTTATCATACCTTTATAAACGGCACCTTGCACACATAACCCACTTATGGGAACATGCTATATAACTTAAAATGTTTTAAAGTTGCTTCTGTCTAATCTAAACATTGGTTTCGTTTGAAAGTATAGATGATTTGGCAAATGCCAGCGCTGAACGTAACGGAATAATAATCCTAACTTGAAACAACAAAAATAACACTTAAGGCGAAAATGTACCGAATATAATAAAAGTGACTAAGAGGTACTCTTTATAATCTGGAAATGAATGACTACGCGAATAATTAACTGTATTTTTATATACAATACATTGTACCACAAAGGCTTTACATTGGCTAACGAAGCAAACATTTAACAAGAGCACTACGTCACGAAATAATATCATACTTTTTTAAAGGGTATTTTGCACACATAAGGCGAATATACTAAACGGTGTGAATTAAAATGTCAAGGAGTGGCTACTGTCTTATCTAGTAAATGCTTCCGTATGAAAGTATAGATTCTTTATAATAAGGAAATGAACGACTACTGGAACAATGAACTGCATCATTTATTATATATCATATATTGTAACACAAACGCCGTACATTAACTAACCGAAACCAACTTACATAAACTCTATTATTATTGACAAAGAGACAGCTACTGTTGCTGGCTGTACGTGGTTCTGTGCTGTGGAAAGAAATATGACAATATGACATATGTAATCAATATTTCAATGTCACGAAATGTTATCATACCATTGTACACGGTAGTGTGCACATTTAAGGCGAATACAATATTAACTGAATTATTAATTATAATACATTATAACACAGAAGCCGCACATTTTCTAACTAAAGGCAGCTTTTAATAATAACACTATTGCTATTGACAAGTAATAACTACTGTTGGTTGTGGTCCATACTTCTGTGCTATGGAAATAAATCAATTTTTAAATGTGATGAAATGTTATCATACCTTTATACACGGCATTTTGCACACATAACCCATTAATAGGAACGAGCCATATAACTTAAAATGTCATAGAGTTGCTTCTGTCTAAGTTAAACATTGCTTCCGTTTAAAAGTATAGATAATTTGGCAAATGCCAGCGCTGAACGTAACGGAATATAAATCATAACTTGAAACTACAAAACTAACACTTAAGGCGAAAATATACCGAATATAATAAAAGTGACTAAGATGTTCTTTATAAGCTGAAAATGAACGACTACCTGAACGATTAGCTGCATTATTATATACAATATTTTGTAATACAAAGGCCGTACATTGGCTAATATAAGCAAACATTTAACAATAACACTACGTCACGAAATATTATCATACCTTTTTAGACGGTATTTTGCCCACTTAAGGCGAATATACCTTACGGTGTGAATTAAAATGTCAAGGAGTGGCTACTGTCTTATGCTGTAAATGCTTCCGTATGAAAGTATAGATTCTTTATTATCTGGAAATGAACGACTACTTGAACAATGAACTGCATTATTATGTATACTATATTTAACACAAATGCCGTACATTGACTAACCGAAACCAACTTTTAACAAAAACACTATTACTATTGACAACGTCATAGCTACTGTTGCTGGTTGTACGTGCTTCTGTGCTGTGGAAAGAAATATGAAAATATGACATAGGTAATAAATATTTCAATGTCACGAAATGTTATCATACCATTGTACACGGTATTTTGCACATTTACGGCGAATACAATGCGGTCCGTACTTCTGTGCTATGGACAAAAATCAATGTTTAAATGTGATGAAATGTTATCATACCTTTATAAAAGGCATCTTGCACACATAACCAACTTATGGGAACATGCTATATAACTTAACATGCCATAGAGTTGCTTCTGTCTAATCTAAACGTTGCTTCCGTTTGAAAGTATAGATAATTTGGCAACGTAACGGTATAATAATCATAACTAGAAAACACAAAACTAACACTTAAGGCGAAAATATGTCGAATATAAAACAAGTGACTAGGGGGGTCTTTATAAACTGGAAATGAACGACTACCTGAACAATTAACTGCATTACAATATATTGTAACAAAAAGGCCGTTCATTGGCTAACGGAAGCAAACATTTAACAAGAACACTTCGTCACGAAATAGTATCATACCTTTTTAGACGATATTTTGCACGCTTAAGGCGAATATACCATACGGTGTGAATTAAAATGTCAAGGAGAGGCTACTGTATTATGTAGTAAACGCTTCCGTATGAAAGTATAGATTCTTTATAATCTGTAAATGAACGACTACTGGAACAATGAACTACATATATATGTCACGAAATGTTATCATACCATTGTACACGGTAGTTTGCACATTTAAGGCGAATACAATATTAACTGAATTATTATATATTATACATTGTAACACAGAAGCCGCACATTTTCTTACTAAAGGCAGCTTTTAATAATAACACTATTGCTATTGACAAATAATAACTACTGTTGGTTGTGATCCGTACTTTTGTGCTATTGAAATAAATCAATTTTTAAATGTGATGAAATTTTATCATACATCTATACACGGCATCTTGCACACATAACACACTAATGGGAACATGCTATACTGTCAAGTATTGGAACATGCTGTATACTTTAAAATGTTAAAGAGTGGCTGCTGTTTAACCTAAACATCGCTTGCGTTTGAAAGTAAAGATAAGCGCTGAACGCTGTGTATTGAAACCACTTAACTAACACTTAAGGCGAAAATGTACCGAATATAATATAAGTGACTAGGTCGTTCTTTATAATCCGGAAATGAATGATTACCTGAACAATTAATTGCATTATTATAAAAAATACATTGTAACATAAAGGTCATACATTGGCTTACGGAAATAAACTTTTATCAAGAATGATACGTCAAGCAATATTATCATACCTTTTTAGATGAGATTTTGCACACTTAATGCGAATATACCATACGGTATGAATTAAAATGTCAAGGAATGGCTTCTGTTTTATGAAGTAAATGCTTCCGTATGAAAGTCTAACAAAAGGCAGCTTTTAATAACAACACGTTTGCTGTTAACAAGTAATAGCGACTTTTGGTTTTTGTATGTGCGTCTGGGCTGTGATACGAAATATGACAATGTGATATTTTAGATGTATTTTGCACACTTAAGGTGAATATACCATACGGTATGAATTAAAATGTCAAGGAGTGGCTATTGTCTTATGTAGTAAATGCTTCCGTATGTAAGTCTAACAAAAGGCAGCTTTTAATAACAACACAATTGCTGTTAACAAGTATTAACGACTTTTGGTTTCTGTATGTGATTAGAAATAAGACAATGTGACATAGTAATCAATATTTAAAATGTCACGAAATGTTACCACACCATTGTTCACGGTAGTTTGCACGTTTAAGGCGAATACATTATTAACTGATTTATCATATTTAATACATTGTAACACAGAGGCCGTACACTTTTTAACTAAAGGCAGCTTTTAAAAATAACACTATTGCTATTGACAAGTAATAGCTACTTTTGGTTGTGGTACGTACTTCTGTGCTGTGGAAATAAATCAATGTTTAAATGTGATGAAATGTTATCATACCTTTATACACGGCATCTTGCACACATAACCCTCTTATCGGAACATGCTATATAATTTATAATATCATATAGTTGCTTCTGTCTTATCTTAACATTGCTTCCTTTTTGAAGTATTGATAAGTTGGCATGCCAGCGCTGAACGTAACGGAATAATAATCATAACTTGAAACCACAAAACTAACACTTAAGGCGAATATGTACCAAAATATAATAACAGTGACTAATGGGTTTTCTTTACAATATGGATATTAACAACTACCTGAACAATTAACTGCATTATTATATACAATACATTGTATCACAAAGGCCGTACATTGCCTTACGGAAACCAACTTTTTACAAGAACACTACGTCACGAAATATTATCATACCTTTTTATACGGAATTTTGCACACTTAAGGCGAATATTCCAAACTGTCAAGGAGTGGCTACTGTCTAATGTAGTAAATGCTTCCGTATCAAAGTATAGAATCTTTATAATCTGGAAATAAACGACTACAGGAACAATGAACTACATTATTATATACAATATGTTGTATAACAAATGCCGTACATTGACTAACCGAAACCAACATTTAACAAGAACACTATTGCAATTGACAAAGTGATAGCTACTGTTCTTGCTGGTTGTACGTGTTTCTGTGCTGTAGAAAGAAATGTTACAATATGACATAGGAAATCAATATTTCAATGTCACGAAATGTTATCACACCATTGTACACGGTAGTGTGCACATTTAAGGCGAATACAATATTAAGTGAATTATTATATATAATACATTGTAACACAGAAGCCGTACATTTTCTAATGAAAGGCAGCTTTTAATAATAGCACTATGGCTATTGACAGGTAATAGCTACTGTTGTTTGCCCAATGTGTTATCATACCTTTATACACGGCATTTTGCACACATAACCCACTCTTGGAACATGCTATATAATTTAAATTGTCATAGACTTGCTTTTGTCTAATCTAAACATTGCTTCCTTTATACACGGCATCTCGCACACATAACCCACTCATGGAACATGCTATATAATTTAAATTGTCATAGACTTGCTTTTGTCTAATCTAAACATTGCTTCCGTTTTAAAGTAATGATAAGTTGGCAAATACCAACGCTGAAAGTAACGGAATGATAAATTTAACTTGAAACCACAAAACTAACACTTAAGGCGAAAATGTACCGAATATAATATAAGTGACTGAGGGGTTCTTTATAATCTTGAAATGAACGATGACCTGAACAATTAATTGCATTATTATATACAATTTATTGTAACACAAAGGCCATACATTAGCTAACAGAAACAAACCTTTATCAAGAACACTACGTCAAGAAATATTATAATGTGACATAGGTTAGTCACGAAATGTTACCATACTATTGTACAAAGTAGTTTGCACATTTAAGGCGAGTACACTATATACTGAATTATCATATATAATACATTGTAACACAGAAGCCGTACATTTTCTAACTAAAGGCAGGTTGCACACATAACCCACTTATGGGACCACGCTATATAATTTAAAATATCATAGAGTTGCTTCTGTCTAATCTAAACATTGCTTCCGTTTGAAAGTATAGATAATTCGGCAAGAGCCAGCGCTGAACGTAACGGACTAATAATCATAATTTGAGACCATAAAGCTAACACTTAAGGCGAATACAATATTATCTGAATTATTATATACAATGCATTGTAACACAGAAGCCGTTCATTTTCTGAAGGCAGCTTTTAATAAACAACACTAATGCTATTGACAAGTAATAGCTACTGTTGGTTGGTGTACGTACTTCTATGCTATGGAAAAAATCAATGTTTAAATGTGATGAAATGTTATCATACCTTTATACACGGTATCTTTCACTCATAACCTACTTATGCGCTGTATAATTTAAAATGTCAAAGAGTGGCATCTGTTAAATCTAAAAATTGCTTCCGTTTGAAAGTATAGATAATTTGTCAAATGCCAGCGCTGAACGTAACGGAAAAATGATTTTAACTTTAAACCAATAAACTAACCCATACAAAAAAAAAGGGCTAACAAAGACAATTAATGAACACAAAAGAAACTGCGATTTGTTAGTGCGCCATTGCCTAACAAACACCATTAGTAAACACAAAATAAACTGCGATTTGTTAGTGCGCCATTGCCTTACAAACACCATAAATGAACACAAAAGAAACTGCGATTTGTTAGTACGTCATTGCCTAACAAACACTATTAAACAACACCAAAGAAACTGCAGTTTGTTAGTGTTCCATTGGCCTAAGAAAACACCAAACAAACCGCGAACAATTTCACATGCAGATGGAACGCGGTTTGATAAATGTTTTAATGAAACACTACCAAACCATGGTCAAATAATTAATGGACCACTATCTGATTACTAATGGAACGCTTTCATACCACGGTTGCACCATTTATGGTTAGCTATGAAATCATTGCCTGTTCATTAATAGTAAGCTGGTAGTTGGTCTGAGCATCAATGGCGTCTTCTAGTTGGTCTGGATAACATCTGGTCATCAATGGCGTCTACTAGTTGGTCTGGTTAAAATATGGTCATCAATGATGTCTGCAACTTTGTCTCGATCACATCTAGTCATCAATAGGGTCTGCAAGTTGGTCTTGATCACATCTGGTCATAAATGACGTATGCTAGTTGGTCTGGTCATCAATGGCGTCTTCTAGTTGGTTTGGATCACATCTGGTCATCAATGGCGTCTGCTAGTTGGTTTGGTAATGAATGGCGTGTGCGAGTTGGTCTTGATCACATCTGGTCATAAATGACGTCTGCTAGTTGGTCTGGTCATCAATGTCGTTTGATAGTTGGTCTGGATAACATTTGGTCATCAATGTCGTCTGCTAGGTGGTCTAGTCATCAATGGCGTCTGCTAGTTAGTCTGGATCACATCAGGTCATCAATGGCGTCTGCTAGTTAGTCTGGATAACATATGGTCATCAATGGCGTCTTCTAGTTGGTTTGGATCACATCTCCTCACATCTGCTCACATCTGCTCATCATCTGCTAGTTGGTCTGGTCATCAATGGCATCTGCTACTTGGTCTGAATCACATTTAGTCTTCACTGGCGTCTGGTAGTAAGTCTGATCCTTACTGGCGTCTGCTAGTTGGTCTGAATCACATCTGGTCATTAATGTCGTCTGGTAGTTTGTCTTGATCACATTTTGGTCATCAATGGCGTCTTGTAGTTGGTCTGGTCATTAATGTTATCTAGTAGTTGGTCTGGTCATCAATGTCGTATGGTAGTTGGTCTGGATTACATTCGGTCATCAATGTCGTCTGCCAGTTGGATTGGTCATTAATGTTGTCTAGTAGTTGGTCTGGTCATCAATGTCGTCTTGTTGTTGGTCTAGATTACATTCGTTCATCAATGTCGTCTGCTAGTTGGATTGGTCATCAACGGCGTCTAGTTGTAGGTCTGGTCCTCACTAGCGTCTGATTGTTTGTCTGGATCACACCTGGTCATCAATGGTGTCTGCTTGCTGGTCTTGATCACATCTGGTCACCAATGGCGTCTGCTAGTTGTCTGGTAATCACTGGCGTATGGTAGTTGATCTGGTCACCAATGTCGTCTGGTAGTTGGTCTGGTCATCACTGGCGTCTGCTTGTTGGTCTGGATCACATCTAGTCATCAATGGCGTCAATAGTACTCGAGCTCTCATCAGTATGAACAATATGTGCAAGTTTGAAAACTGTGAACTGTGTCGTGTTAACAAAAAAGGTTTAAAAAATGGATGGACGGACGGACAGATGCACGGATGAACGCGAGGAACATTGCCATCCCATTAACTTTGGCCTTCGGCAAGTAGACCTAAAAAGAGAAGCGTAGGAAAGTAAGATCGAAAATACTCTTTGATTCATAATTCACTTTAATTAAGAGATAATTGCAGAAACGGTAGATGCTGTTTGTCTTCTGTACAGAAATTCGTACAATAAACTTATCTAAGAAATATTCATTAAATATAAGAAGATATGTTATTATAAATGTTCGTCATTATGTTGTTTTTATAGTTAGAAACCGACTTGAGGGGAATTTTAGCGACATGAGGGGAATCGTTTATTCGCCTTTACTTAAGGCGAAGCACTTAGGGAGACAACTTTCTTAATCTGGGGTTTAGAGTGAAATTAGAAGGCCACGGAGTTATTTTATAAGGTGAAAAGGTGTGTAGTACATTGATTCTGTAAATAAACTTAATAGTTTTTAAAATATAGTTCTTAGAAATAAGATCGCCCTAAGTTATCAAAAAATGGCATTTCCCCTTAATGTAGGATACATACTTATATATATATATATATATATATATATGGCGTAAATTAAAGTCGCCACGACTAGCAACGCACTTCTACATCTCTTTTCTGAATAATGACCAAAAACATTGGTATGTGACACAATTCTTTTTCAAAGTTTATTTTTTGAATAAATTTGTTAAAGGGACTGAATCCCATATGAGAAAAAAGCGGAAAAAAAAGAAAATTGTTAAAAATTGCTATTACCTTGATGTTTTTGCATGTAAGGCATTGAGATTTGCTGACTGATGTACTACAATATATGCACACTATTAATATTGCGGAGATTTTTCGTTATTTTGCATTGTAAAATCTACTGGGTTAGTAACCCAGTAAATCTAAAAATATCGCTGTATATTTATCACGTTATCACTACAACCGAATTGACAATCTCCTTCCCAGAGTTGTTGTTCCTTACACTCACGCATACATGAATGTAATGAGTCGATAGTGTAAGAGAATGCCGAATTGAATCCACAAATTCAAATGAGCAAGAGGAAATTCCACGGTATTTTTAAACGGGAAAACACGGAGCGGACGTTTTATTAACTGCTTATTTCCTATGAAATAATGAAAAACAAGAATTGTACGACCTTCTACAATATTCCGTTCCGTATATATATAGACGTATTTTGGATTAATTAGAATAAGTATAAAATATAACGATTTTGGACCATTATGGTGTTCAGTCCCTTTAACTCCGGATGTGAAAAATAAGATATGACCCGGACATGGTTTTTTCTTTCTTTCAACAGGGTCAGAGGTTAAGGTAACTGTGATCCAATTTTGGTACGTGACACAATTCTTTTCAGAGATGCATTTTCAGATTAAATTTGCTGACTCTATGTTAGATCAAATGAGATATGACGAGGGTTTTTTCTTTAAACAGGGTCAGAGGTTAAAGTCAATGTGACCTATTTTGATACGCAACACACCGTCTTCCGGAGATGCGGGTGCATGCCGAATTTGGTTACTGTAAAATGGTACAGGAGATATTGCCCGGACAAGGTTGTGCAATACTTTTCTTGGCCAAAGTCGAGTGACCCAATTTTAGTTTGCGACACATTCTCTTTCCAATATGCCCATTCAGACCAAATTTAATGACAACAAATAATATTTAATAATGCTTCGGCAATTAACGATAAATACCTATATGCCTATAATATACATGACATGTAAAGTAACTCATGACGGGTCTAGTTGCCAGAAATTGGGACCAAGTGTAGATCGTGTGTGTAATTCCTCTGCAGCAGAAGCCTTAGCAGTGGTCTGAATCAGTGATGGTGACAGTGAGCTATCGAAGCAGCCTATATATACATACCTTATACCTATATTATCATATGTGGTCTAAATCAGTGATGATGAGCTATCGAAGCAGCTTATATACATACATTATACCTATATCATCATATGTGGTCTAAATCAGTGATGATGACAGATAGCTATCGAAGCAGCTTATATACATACCTTATACCTACATCATTATATGTGGTCTAAATCAGTGATGATGACAGTGAACAATCGAAGCAGCTTATATACATATCGTATACCTACATTATCATATGTGGTCTAAATCAGTGATTATGACAGTGAGCTATCGAAGCAGCTTATATACATACCTTATACCTACATTATCATATGTGGTCTAAATCAGTGATGATGAGCTAACGAAGCAGGTTATATAGACATGTACATACCTTATACCAATATCACCATATGATCCCGTCTATGAGGAAAGGTACAAGTGGAAATTTCTAAACAGTGTATGTTCATGTGTACATATCCTCCTTATTACCAGAACCTTCACAAGTTGTCAGGCTGCTGATCTTGATCAGACTGGATGCACAGACACACAAGAGAAAAGGTGTACCTTTTCCTATGGATAGGTGCATATATTCTTGTATACACCTAACCTAGGAAAAATGATGAATAGATGGAGAGGAATCCCTTAGATGAAAGGTGAGAGAGACAGCAGATAGTAGTGATTTGACATTGGAGTATATCGGTAGATTACTAAGAAGGTGTGAAATTATTGAGAATGATTTGATTCACTCTAAAACACATGTGTGACAACGAGTTACGGAAATGTGCTAATGTATTTGGGGTATGAAGAGATTTGAGACGACCTGTGTGTATTTATGAGAAAAGGCGCGTGTATTTTAACATCAAATGCAATACCAAGTGATGATCAAGCTACTGCTAAACGTATGTGTCACGTGAATGATGGTGAATTCGCAACTGCCGTTAAGAGTAAAGCTAGCGTACTATTCTTGTTTCACAGGTCTCGCACCTCTATGTTTACCCCTGGTGCAATTCTATGTCTCAAGGGTCATGTACATGCTACTGACAGGTGTGTTTCTTTATACTCCAGTTATATGGCAGGCTGTTGTTAAGTTCTTTTATGTCACTTTACACAATTACAGTGAGATGATTAAATAATTGTGGAAAGTGCCATAAAACAACGTTATAAATAAAAACAAAACACCCGGGAGTATTGTTGAAAGTTGCATAAAACACAATTGAAAACAAACAAACATGACAATAGCATGTACATGGCCCTTGAGACACAGTTATATGTCTGAATAATTGTGTAAAGTAACATCAAAGAACATAACAACAGCCTGCCAGTATCATGATCATTGCCTGTGAGACACAGTCAGATAAATGGAGTATAGAGAAATACAAGGGTTAACAGCATGTGGACATGCCTGTTAAGTGCAGAGGCGTTAGAGAGCGCCTAGATGCGGGAAAGGGTTAACAGCATGTAGCTATGCCTGTTTAGTGCAGACGTGTCAGAGAGCGCCTAGAAGCGAGAAAGGGTTAACAGTATGTAGCTATGCCTGTTTAGATTTGGAAACTCAGACCTTCATACAACTGAGGATGAAACACAAATTGAAATTCACGAAGAAGATGAAATAATTTATACCGTATGCATTGTTATTGTAAACACAAATTAAAATACACGCAGAACACAAATCAATTTCACCGTATGCACTGTTATTGTAAACATAAATTAAAATTCAGGCAGAACACAAATCATTTATAGCGTATGCACTGTCATTGTAAATATAAACGCTGAGCCCACTGTGATTGCGTTGACCTGTCGTACCGAAGGTCGCGGGTTTGATTCCCGTCACGAGCGGCTTTTGTCTTTAGGATTTTTCCACACAAACGGCGCGAGTAATGGTTAAGTCTCCTGGAAGCAGACATCGAGCCTCATAAATATAAGCCGAAAGCTCGTTTCGCAATCGATGTAAATAAGTATGCTTAAAGTTTAAACTAAAGTATATATTAAGTGTATATGAATTTCATAGCTGAAAACACATAAGTGAATTTAGCATACATCGAGGGGTCACTTGAACACGTTGCCAAGTCGAAGTAATTCATCGGTCCTTTTCTGAATAGTCGGAGTTGTTCAGAACCATTATTAAGACTTTAAAAAGTGTAATAATGGCTGCCCTCTTTGGCTCAGGGTAGCGGGGTAAGCATTACGACGCTGACTGGCTGATGTCTGTAGTATTGGTCACTTACCCAGGAAACGCCGTGATACAACTAAAACATTGTTGAAAGCGGCGTAAAGCACCAAACAATCAAGCTGTTAATCAACCAGAACCATTCTCCAGATGTTTTCAGAGTAAATACTTGACTAGATAAGCGAACAGGGAATATCTGGACTTCTCTGGATCCTTGATGATCGGTTATCGTGTCACGTGACTCGTTTCATGCATACAGCCCTGCCTCTGATGCGTGAATATACATCCCCGTTTAGTATAACCGATGTCGCTTCGTTGATGTATAAACTGTAGGCAGAAGGTCTCTAATGACATATGATGTCCTGACAGTTTAGACTTCCTAACCCTTTCCCATATACGACACGAAATCTCTACAAATGTGTCAGCACGTGGGTACGGGTAACCCATGCTTGTAAAATTGTTTTGAACACTCATGGTGCATTTTAGCAGGAGACACAATGCAAAGTGTTCGTTTCATAGTGTCGATGTCATATAACAGCGGCCAAGTTTTCAGTTATATCAAGGAGTTTCTGGGTAAGTTACCAGTACTACTGGTCCATTTATCCTGACACCAGTAGGCCAGTCTTCATACTTATTCCTCAACCCTGTGCGGCCCAATGATCTTTCGCCGTGATATAACTGATATGGTGTTGAAAAACGGCGTAAACACCAAATTAAACAATAAACTGTGATATCAGATCTCTAGTAATAACTTTGATTAACTTCTTCATCCGCCTTGCTGGTGTAGCTGTAGAGCGTCCGCCTCGGTGCGGGATGTTGCGGGTTCGATCCACGTCCGGGTGATTCATACCAAAGACTTTCAAAATGGTATACATGTCTGCCCTCCTTGGCACTTAGTGTTGAAGGGTTAGCAAACGATTTACTGACTGGTGTCAGGATAAATAGACCAGTCGTACTGGTAACTTAAACAGGAAACACTGATATAACTGAAATAGTGTTGAAATCTGCGTAAAACACCAAACTATCAATCAATAAATCAATTAATTGACTTCTAGGTTTCCCCGTAGAAGGTTTGAAAGATGTTTTTATTGGCTTCTAGGTTTCCCCGTCGAAGGTTGGAATGATGTTTTTGATTGACTTCTAGGTCTCCCCGTCGAAGGTTGGAACGATGTTTTTGACGTGTCTAACATTCACATGGAAGACTAAACGTGATCCTATAGCGACATCAACGTGATACTGGCATGTGCGGGCTCCAAGCAGAAAATTGAAAGAGATAAACTCGTGGAGAATATCAAAGATGTTATCAGGTGTGCGTTTTTTTCTGGCATAATTCTTTTCTATGACCATGAGTCTGCTTTTTTACTTTGCTTATGCAAAACTGTAATATATTTGCGGTATTATTAATATACAGTTATTATACTTAATTGTGTTCTTATATTTACTAAGTTTTTATTTTATTTAGTTATAGGAGGGAAATTAGGGAATTCGCCAAAATATACTATCTAAAAATTGCTGGAAAAATGGTCCAGTTCAAAAGGTCCTTATCGAAAAGTCCGTTCGCCGGGAATATCACAGATATGTTTTCCTCCCGCATATAACTCAATAATCCCATAAACATAAACAAATATAGTGATAAAGGCATGTTTACAGTTATGAAAAAGAAGATCATAAAACATATAATGATGATTCTGTATATATTTCTGATTGTACAAAGTTCATTTATCTAAATTTGATAATGCTCAATTTATGTTTTTGTTAATATCCAGTATCAAATAACTCAATCATCACACGCATCACACACAATATCATTATGATGGATTTGCATTTTTCTTTATATTTACAAAAATGTTGTATTCACAGTTGAAATGCGAAACCCTATTTTAGCCTAATAAGTATACTAGATCTGGCTCTACACAAGTCGCGAATGTTTTAAGGTTGGTATTCGCAAATCCCCTTATCAATTATACTATATGAAAAAACATAGATAATGATGACGCTGCTTTTCTTATTGCATTTGCAATGTTATTTTAATAACAATTAATGGTATATCAGTATATCAGATGGTTTGGGTGATTTCTCGTTCCACGCTGCAATACAAAGTGTATGGTCGGGTTTCGAATTAAAACATTTTAATACATCTTACTAGATATGTAATTGGCCATAAACACCATTGGTGCTTTTGATGCTGTAACCTGTCCTATAATAAGAGTCTTATCACTGGGTCTGTACGCAAGACAATACGGATCGTCCATTCCCTCCTTAGATGTTGAGATAATATTCTGCTTGGTACCGTCAGTATTCACCACGTGTAGATTGTTAGACCATTGTCCACACACCATGAAGTTGTCATCCGCGTCAAACAATAAACCACGACTATCCTTAAGCTGACTGTCAGAATATGTATACAGTGTAGTTCCAGTGCTGTCAATACACTGCACGTCAGTAGTAGTACTAACAACGATTCTGTCACCGGTACTGTTGACAGCTAGGTAGTAAGGATATCCCTGCCTAACGTTAAACGTGTTCACGGTGTCACCAGTAATTGTCAGTACCATTACCTTCCACCCGCGTCCTGTTTTATCACGACAAGTGACGTATATTCTGTTACTGTTATAGTCAACACCCCAACACTGCATTCCGACTTGAATGTTGTTACCCTTCTCAATGGCACCGGAAACATTCAATAATTGAAGGCAATTTTCATTTCTTTGAGACACAATGACCTGGTTCTCTGATACAACCGCTACATCCCAAACAAGGTTAATTTTCATCTCGAATTTCATTGTGAAATCTTGTGAAAATACTTTGACCGAATGGCCATTATTACCTTCACAAACGACTAATCGCCCGTCATGCATGAACGCGCATCCCGTGACACCACTAGTTGGACCAATATCAATGTCTCTTTTTGTCACAGACGCTCTTTGCTGGAAACAGATTCGAGAATCATCCGACGATATTGGATCATCTATTTTGAATGTACCAATTGAGCTAATATCGGACATTAAGGTGACGAGTTGATCGGACTTGTGAAATTCTAACTTGCTTGGTTGTATTTCCTTCATTATATCGTCTGTCGCTTCTTTCCCTTCGTCTAATTTGTGTTTCTCTTTCGTCATAAGAACAAACATGGCATCTGCATTTGCATTCCCAAGACATTCAAATGAATTAATAATTTCTTGTATCTCTTCGTTCAGTTCGTCTGATAACTTAATATCATTTTCGGCATCAACCATTAGTTTCTTTTCTATATCGGAAATAGTGTCTTCCATATCCTTCGCTAATTTCTCAATCCATTTAATGACTTCCAATTTCAATTCAATAACTTCCTGTATAGATTTTCTGCAACTTGTTTTTATCTGTATTTTATCGTTTTCCCTTGAATCCTTTATTTCTTTCATATATGACGATAAGGATCTGGTCTTCTCTAAAAATAATGCAATGTCATTCTGTGTCTGTGCTTCTTGCGCAATTTCCTTCACCGCCTTAACTTTACATCGTCTGTGTTTTGTCCTATTACACCGGTCGCATATGGCTGCATCATGACTTAAACAGAAAATTGTTAAGTTTTCTGTTTCATGGTTTGTGCATTTCATGACGGTAGCGATCAATGCATTCTGTTTAATCGACTTCCTCTTCGACATGTCGAATGGTTTCAGCTCGTGATCCCGTGTAGCTCTTAAACTTCGATGGAATTCTTCACACGCATCGCATAGATATTCTGAACAGACTTTACAGAATGTCCGAACTTGTTTGTTTACTCCTCGGAACTTACAAGGATCACACATCTTTGTGGGGTCTTCGTCGGACATATTTGTGTTTCCAGCCATGGCTTCAGCCATTGTTTGTTGAGTCTGTAATGAAATTTAACAAATATGTTTAATTATAAATAATTACTTTCAAATTAAAACCTTGATAAAGTACACACGTCAAATATACCTACTAAATGTTTTCGTTGCGATAATAAATCTAGATGACTTTAAGTAGTATTATAGTTTTCTTTTAATAAGTTGTTTGTATTATTGATGATGATATGATGGTGTTGATGGTGTAATTGATGATGATGTTGGTGTAATTGATGATGATATGATAATGTTGGTGGTGTAATTTATGATGATATGATGAGGTTGGTGATGTAATTGATGATGATGTTGGTGGTGTAATTGATGATGATGTTGGTGATGTAATTGATGATATGATGATGTTGATGGTGTAATTGATGATGATATGATGATGTTGGTGGTATAATTGATGATGATAAGATGAGGTTGGTGATGTAATTGATGATGATATGATGACGTCGGTGGTATAATTGATGATGATGATAGTGGTGTAATTGATGATGATGTTGGTGGTGTAATTGATGATGATGATTTGATAATGTTGGTGGTGGTTTAATTGATGATGATTTGATGATGTAGGTGGTGTAATTGATGTTGATTTGATAATGTTGGTGGTGGTTTAATTGATGATGATGTTGGTGGTGTTATTGATGATGACATGATGATGTTGTTGGTGGTGAAATTGATGGTGATGCTGATGGTGTAATTGATGATGATAAGATGACGTTGTTGGTGTCATTGATGATGATGATATGATGACGTTGTTGGTGTCATTGATGATGATATGATGATGTTGGTGGTGTAATTGATGATGACATGATGGTGTTGGTGTCATTGATGATGATATGATGACGTTTGTGCCATTGATGATGATATGATGAGATTGGTGGTGTAATTGATGATGATATAATGAGGTTGGGGATGTAATTGATGACGATATGATGAGCTTGGTGGTGTTATTGATTATGTTATAATGATGTTGGTGGTGTAATTGATGATGTTATGATGATGTTGGTGGTTTAATTGATGATGTTATGATGATGTTGGTAGTGTAATTGATGATGTTATGATTATGTTGGTGGTGTAATTGATGATGATGTTGGTGGTGTAATTGATGATGTTATGGGGATGTTGTTGGTGTAATTGATGATGATAGGATGATGTTGATGGTGTAATTGATGATGTTATGATGATATTGGTGGTTTAATTGATAATGTTATAATGATGATGTTGATGTGATTGATAATGATATGATGATGTTGTAGGTGTAATTGATGATGTTATGATTATGTTGGTGGTGTAATTGATGATGATGTTGGTGGTGTAATTGATGATGTTATGGGGATATTGTTGGTGTAATTGATGATGATATGATGATGTTGATGGTGTAATTGATGATGTTATGATGATGTTGGTGGTTTAATTGATAATGTTATAATGATGATGTTGATGTGATTGATAATGATATGATGATGTTGGTGGTGTAATTGATAACTCGATCTAGCGATTCCCCGTCATTTATACGCTTACAGCTTTATACGTAAATATATTGATATTCAAAATTCGGACATCCGTATACATTAAAAAGAATATATGTATTCTTGTTTCGACTTATCGCGATCTACCCGCAGTATATATGCGTATACCTATGCATGTAAATATGTATGTGCTGTACACAGTTAATATGAACCTGACATCATATGTCATATTAAACATAAATTCATTTTGACAAAATGTACAACAATTATTCCGCTTAAATAATCGGTCGAATTACCTCAACAAAATTTAAGTTAAGCATTTCGTGTCCTTGCTAAAGAAATTAAACTTACGCATTTTAATAGATCAGCTAACACTTAATATACATGCGAAACAATATATTAGTAAATTCCTGCCGTTCCCTTTAAATGATTTTGTGTCTTTATCTGTTTGCATTTAATGTGTAAACTTGAGTTTATAAGCTATGTATGAGTATATGTATATAAGATGCAGCGAATCTGTTTGAATAAGAGATGCGTCGATGTAGACTTCCTAGATAAGGGTACGCATTTCACTAGAAGACACACATCTCGTGGGATTTATTTGATTAATATAAATATTAAATATGATGGATAAATATTTTGATTTATATATGTGTGTACCAATTGGTTATTTATTTCAGCCTCGTTATTCATTTATACCTCAGTCGTATTGTTAAAAAAGTGTTTGATGAAAAAACATGTCAAGAAAACAGCACACAGGCAGTTCTGGTTGATTGTATGTTCAATTATAACTGCTACTACGTTATTTTCAAAAGACATTGCCTTTCCCGGAATGGTTTGAGATAAGCGATATATTCGAATATTCGCATGTTCGAGTTAATGTGACTCAACTATTACTGTTCGTAATCATGCATGTGTTTAAGGTATTCACTTAACATGGATTTTTAGTTTTTTACGTGTCGTTATAAATGACAGGAAACTAAATAAACCTCAGATCGAAACTCCATCCCAAAAACAAGAAAAGGGTATCAAACTCTGCAACTATGTGTGTTATGTCATGTTAAGGTTAACATGTAATAACACATACCTGGGAAACCTTGTATCATCATTGTTTGTATTTTCATATTTCGTAAGTAACAGGTATTATATCAATACAAAAGAATGCCATCGACAGAACCATTAACAGACTGTTGACAAGAACGACTGATTAATCACTTAAATTAACCCACATCTTTCGGAAACTTTGGACTTTTTTACAAAACAATTCGACGGCCCTTGTAAGATAAAAATCAGTTATGTTAACTGGAAATCTTCGGAAAGAGTAACTAATATTTGTGCCATCTAAACCCTTTTCAACATACAAACAAATCTGAAACAGACGACTGTGAAAACATCTTGGCAAACATATGGGAAATATATGTAAAAGAGAATATGATAATTACCAAGAGTTGAAAACATTGTGACAAAAGTGGACTTTGTAAAGAAGTAATATGATAATCAAGTAAAACGCGCCGCTTAGTTTTTTTTTTATCACGGTCGATGTCTGATTCGTGGAGACTTAACCAGTACTTGTACCGTTGTTTGAACAAGTCCCAGTGATAGAACCGGCGCATCACGGGATTCGAACCCGGTACAGTTGGTACAAGGGGCCGACGCTCTACAACTGCACAAATGTCTTTCATGTGCAGCTCCTTGAGAGTCAACAAGAATTTTTTAAATTCTGCATAATGACCTAGTTTTTGATAGACTTCCTTTTACGGTTTTAAACCATTTTATACATTATTTCAGTTATGTCAAGGCGACAGCTTACTTATTCATGATACCTGGGTTAAGACACTAGGTTTTGTAAGTGTGCCTTGTCCATGGGCACTCAACCATGACCGCTGTGATTGAGGATCAAACTCTGGACGCTCAGTTCCAAATCCCCGACGCTAACCACTCGGCCTATTTAAAACAAGCCCAGAAATTATCAAGACAAATATTCTGACAAAATTTTAACATGCTTAATACGAAAATCAGGTCTCTGAACTATATTGAAATTTCAATTGAAATATCAAAGCAAAAAATAGACAATTCTGGTTACTAAAATCAAAAAATGGTGGCATATTTGTTTTACCTTGTTTGAAATAATTTATATTTTGAAATTAACATGATTCATTTTATAAACAAAAGAATATTTACACTGTGCTATAATAGAACAATAATGAATGGTCCGTGCCTGGATACATGGGTATTAGCTGGCAACAGTCCATTCATTTTTTAAAAATATTCCACAGATCATCCACTTTCATTGACATTATATACGATCGAGAAACGTAGAGATGATATAGAAAGACAGATGTGAAGTAATTCAATGCCGATATTGTACAACACTAGTCTAGATTCCAGTCTCAAAATGATGAGTGTCTTCGGATTTCGCCTACTATAGCAATTGGCTCTAACGAGCCCCTTGCTAAAAATCGCACGGCCTACGCCGAGATACCGCTTGTCATATTGCCAGATTTTCTACACAATAGCCACTACTATGCCTTCGGCGCTTTGATTTTATATCTTTCGGCGATAGCTGTTTAACCTCAGTTTTGACCTAGATGTTAAACAAATGATCTAGATTGTAGACCAATCAAATGTGGTATTAAATGAATAATGTCGAAGAAATAAAGGAAATGAAAGGTTTTGATTGGTTCATAGTTAAGTTGGCGATCCTACGGGAGGCACTAATAAGATGAAGTTTTAAAATGAAATCTTTTGCATACTAACTTTTAATTGTTTTCTTTAAGAAATAAATTTCAGTGAAAAAAATCTGTGAAAACGTATGATATATAATATTTAAGAGCAAAATATTAATTATTTTTGAAACATGATAAGTTATCAGTTATTTATCGTCAATTAAAACTTATACACTTCTTGGGAACCTCGCGTAATCTCCAGTCATGCCTTGATAATCTATTTATAGAAACTGAAGTTGGATGGAGATGGCCGATTAGCCTTTGGTAAACACATATAGATTATTGCGCAAATTTTATGGAAAATTTATGGAAAATTACTGATTGTTTTGAGTATTATCGCCGTTTATCTTTAATGATCTTTCTTGTTTTCCTTTATAGTTTTTGTCGTCTGCTGCAGATTTCTTGTATGTGGAAAAGGGTTGTATTTTGGAGCTGTTTTCGTTATGAATATTTGAATATATATCACTAAAACGGCACATATGTCTAGGAATATGATTTCCAATGTGCAAGTATACACATGAGGTACTTAGGTTAGGTGCCCACACAGTACTTTTACAATTGTGGACCTTCACTTAAAATTTTCATATGGACAAATTATCAATTTTTAACAGTTAAATAGTAATTACAAATTTATTTTGTGCTCCACTGAACCCATTACCTCATTATGCTCTCTAGCATTTTCTCCGGGTTGAAAACATCTGAAGCATAACTAGCGGATAATATGACCGATACTTAACTACATTATATTGATTTGTGAATATATAGAAATGACTTTTTAACCCTTTCCCACATATCGACGCTTACTGACGTTTCTGGAAGCAGATGACTTTTGAAAACAAACACATTTTGCCACAATCGTTTGAACTGTATTAAATAATTAAACTATTAATTGTAGAATTATTTCCTATGTTCGTCAACATGTCGTCTCCTGCAAAGTGTTGTATGTGGGATAGGGTTAGCAACAAATCTACACCAGACAATTTGAAGCATTCAGGCCAAAATATTTGAAAATTTCTCTAAATTAAGACACTACTATTGAATAGATGTGAATTCAGTGTGAGCAATTTCTCCTTTAGCAACACTGTTTCCAAAAAATCATTATGCTGCAGATGTGTCTTTATGGTGGAAAAGGATAAAAGAAGAATTTGCTATAAAATATTATAGATTTTTTCCACCCTAGCAATAAGTAATAACACCTTGAATGCTGAAGTGCAATACATATACAGTTATACATCGGAGGCAATTGGGTTTATTTCATATCATTGCATTATTGTTAACCTCTTTTGAACCATTGAGTTATAATTTATGTCCCTAACATAAAAATGTCTCAAGGTAATATTTTACCCCTCTGTAATCACTGTACCATTATTATGACTGAAGGTAATATGTAACACCTCTGTAATCACTGTACCATTATTATAACTGAAGGTAATATTTTACTCATCTGTAATCACTGTACCATTATTATGACTGAAGGTAATATGTTAACCCTCTGTAATCACTGTACCATTAGTATGACTGAAGGTAATATTTTAACCCTCTGTAATCACTGTACCATTATTATGACTGAAGGTAATATTTTACCCCTCTGTATTCACTCTACCACTATCATGACTGAAGGTAATATTAAACCCCTCTGTAATCACTGTACCATTATTATGACTGAAGGTAATATGTTACCGCTCTGTAATCACTGTACTGTCTGAAGGTAATAGTTTACCCCTCTTTAATCACTGTACCATTATTATGAGTGAATGTAATATTTAACCCCTCTGTAATTACTGTTCCCTTATTATGTCTATAAGTAATATGATACCCCTCTGTTATCACTGTACCATTATTATGACTGAAGGTAATATTTTACCCCTCTGTATTCACTTTACCATTAGTATGACTGAAGGTAATATGTTACCCCTCTGTAATCACTGTACTATTATTATGACTGAAGGTAATATTTTACCCCTCTGTAATCACTGTACCGTTATTATGACTGACGGTAATAGTTTACCCCTCTGTAATCACTGTACCATTATTATGACTGAAGGTAATATGTTACCCCTTTGTAATCACTGTACCATTATTATAACTGAAGGTAATATGTTACCCCTCTGTAATCACTGTACCATTATTATGAATAAAGGTAATAGTTTACCTCTCTGTAATCTATGTACCATTATTCGATTCTGATACAAAGTTTATTGTAACCAAAGTTTCTAAGATATGATCTGGAATCTGCCTTTCATACGGCTAGTCTTTTATTGCTGTGTGATTAAAAATGCAAGGAAACTATTATTTAGACTACAATATCATGAAGACAAATATTCAGCTTCCAGAGTGTTAACAAGATTGTTCTTCAATTTGGTCTTGTGACCTACTTTTTAACAGACATGACGAATATTCGAACGTGGCCTACATATCATCAAGACAAACATTCTGATAAATGTTCAACATACTTAAATTAAAAATGCAGTATCCAAAGTGTTAACAAGATTTCCATTCAACTTGGCCTAGTGACCTACTTTGTGATCCGACATGACCCATGTTCGAACTTTACCTACATATCATTAAGACCATTCTGATAAAGTTTCAAGATGCTGAAGCAAGAATCGCGGCCTCTAGAGTGTCAACAAGATTGTCCTTCAATTTGACCTAGTGACCTACTTTTTAAACCGACATGACCCATGTTCTAACTTTACCTACATATCATTAAGACAACCATTCGGATAAAGTGTCAACATGATTGAGTTAAAAATGCACCATCCAGAGTGTTAACAAGATTTTCCTTCAATTTGGCCTAGTGACCTAATTTTTTACCCCGGCATAACCAATATTCAAACTTGGCCTAGATATCATTAATATAAACATTCTGACCGAATGTTAAGCTGCTGAAGCAAAATATGCGGCTTCTACAGTGTTAGCAAGATTTCCCTTTAATTTGGCCTAGTGACCTAGTTTCTGATCCAAAAATTGCGACCGCTAGAGTGTAAACAAGATTTTCCTTCAATTTGGTCTAGTGACCTAGTTGTTGACACACCATGACCTATATTCGAACTTGACCTAGATATCTCTAAGACAAACATTATGACAAAGTTCCAACATGCTCAAGTTTAAAGTGCGGCTTCCAGAGTGTTAACAAGATTTTCATTTAATTTGATCTAGTGACCTAGTTTTTGACATCACATGACCCAGTTTGGAACTTGGCCTAGATGTGATAGAGATGTATGTTCTGATAAACTTTCATGATGATTGAATGCAAAATGTTGCCTCTAGAGGGTTAACAAGCAAAGGTTGACAACGAACGACAAACAACGGACGCCGGACAAAAGGCAATCACAATAACTCACCTTGAACACTTCGTGCTCTGGTGAGCTAAAAAAAAAACATGGTGGCAAAAGGACCAATTGGGCAATGTTCAACTCTATTTGATTATTATACGTCGTCTCCGAAAGAATTGTTGTATGTGGGAAAGGATTATTTAAAAGATTTTGCAGTATCCAAGTTTTACTTCAACAGTAGTGAATAGCTGATAGTAATTAAATGTGACTTGTTTAACTTTCCCTTTTTTATATCCATGTTCAGATATTCATTTCAGTTTCCATAATTTATTACTTGTACCTTTTTATGAGCTTAGTGTCATTGGCCAGGCTATTTATTTGAGTTATCAAAGTAATCCCAATGTTTAATAAGCATTCAGACTGTTTAGGATAGGGGTTAACTTGTCTTATTCTTAAAAGTTTACTATACATTTACCTTTATTTCCGTTGCATTGTGTGTTATTGCATATTCAACAACAACTTTTCAGTTAAACAGATGGTCCAGTTATCCTAAGTCTGTCATAATGCTTAAACCTACAATCCGGAACGACAACGAGAAGGGAAAGCCATTGCTACCATTGTTGAAGTATTTGGAACAAATAAACCTCCTATAGTTACATATGATGACAGTAGTGTTAATTCAGACTATTTTAAATCAACAGCCTGTACATATAAGACATTTGATTTATATAAATAATTTCACTCAAAACAGGAACAGTATTTTAGCTATATCACAAGCTGATGTATTTACTATTTAAGCTTGTTTCATTCACACTTGGCTAGCTGCATCCTAATAATGCAAAGATTAGTACTGAGAAAGAATGCTCTTTGTTTAGTGATTGTTTGTATACAGTTGTATTTGTGAGATAAGGTAGCTCCAATATTCGACACTGCTTCTTATGTATTGACTGTAAGATACATGTCCTGACCCAAATGTATTGTCAGAAATGGATATTTTTTTTATCCATTTCAAGATTAAACTTCAAATTTTCCAGATATCTAACTTTATCAAGATGTTTTGAAACCAGATGAAGCTAAACATCATATCAGGTAAACATTTATTTTATATGCTATAAGAGCAAGTTCATAGTTGTGTTGTTAAAAACAATTTTATTTGAAGCTATAAACAAATGCTGAAAGGCTATATGTTATCGTTTTCTTTCATTTCATTGTAAGATTTCTTTTTATAATTGTTATGTTGACTTTCAAATTTTGGTATTTTGCAATTAAGTCTTATTTTGAAATTACAAATACGTTTCAGTAAACATTTTGGACTATTTTGGCCCGTTTTCAAAATGGTCCCAAGCTGGCAAGGGCTGGGTATCATTATTCTATCCAGATATTAATAGCTAACAACCTCAGCATTATTCTAAATAACACTAATGTGTTCACAACATTAAATACAGTATATGAATCAAGGCAGTTAATTATATAATATTTGATTGGCAATTTCTCACATTCAGAAACTTTCTGATGTATCTGCAGCAGATGACTTTTTAAAACAAAGCTATTTCTCCTTTTGTCACAATGTTTTCAACATTTGTCAGTAATTAAACCTTTATTTCCATAGATGTTCCATGTTTTGGCCTACATTCAAAATCGTCTGCTGCAGATTGGTTGTCTGTGGGAATGGCTTAAACAAATTAATGGATGTATGTGACTTTCTATAGTAACGAATGCTTCGTGATCAAGCATGGATTAAACAAAAGGCCCTTGTCATAGAGATTAAAGCTGTAACTAAATCCAACTATTGACATGGATGAACTCTCTCTTGATTTGTAATAGTAAATGAATGTAACGTATTGAATACAAGTATGTTTGTTCTATTGAATAGTTGTAATATATTGTTGTGTTCTGCACTCCTTTTGAGGCTGTGCCTTTTCCATATTATTTCGTGATGAACAAATCTTGTTTAAAGTCCAACAAGATGAAGGTTAGATCCAGTAGTGTAGGTCCTCCCATAATTCCTCACTGTGTCATGATTCGTTAGAGTACTAAAAATGGCTAAGAGGTTGAATTAGGAATAAGGTATATGAAATACGCCCATTATCTACACTTCTGGATACATATTTTATCTTTTGTTTACACAAAACACAAAGTAATAAAAGTCTTATCTAACGAATTCGTCACTTGAATTTGTTATACATTTTAAAAAAGTCCAATGAGCATTAATATTATGAAGTAATACGAAAATATTAAGTCACCATAAAATAGAACATACACTGGGATGAAGTTCATCAACGTGTACATGTATCAACTGATACACAATTTTAAAGAAAGCCCTATTATTATCGACCTCGTATTAATACATTATATTTTGCGATTAATGATTTAATGTTAAGCCCTTAATTATTTCAAGACTGCGTGACTATAGTAACTGTTGCATGTTTTTTCTATTTCTAACAATAGTTTCCTTTTATTATTTAATCATTTATTATCATAGGAAGTTGTTCATGATGATATGATGATGATGTTGTACATTAAGAAGAATGCGTGTATTCATGTATCGACATGACCCGATCCTCCGCGGTTTATACGCATAGACCTATGTACATGTATGTATGTATATATTAAGTCACCATAAAATAGAACATACACTGGGATGAAGTTCATCAACGTGTACATGTATCAACTGATACACAATTTTAAAGAAAGCCCTATTATTATCGACCTCGTATTAATACATTATATTTAGCATTAGTTATTGAATGTTAAGCCCTTAACATTTATTTCAAGACAGCGTGACTATAATAACTGTTGTATGTTTATCCTTTTCTAACAATAGTTTCCTTTTAAATATTATTTAATCATGAATTATCATAGGAAGTTGTTCATGATGATATGATGATGATGTTGTTGGTGGTGTATGTACGTACATATATGTGTAATCAATACTCGGTCAGTCATATACATTAAGAAGAATGCGTTTATTATGACCCGATCCTCCGCGCTTTATACGCGTAGACCTATGTACATGTATGTAAATATGTCTGTGTTGTATCCGTTTAATGTGACCCTGATCTAAACAGCTATATTAAACATTATCTTCCAATGTGATACAAATGTAGGGTATATAAACGTTGAAACATACCTGTTAAACAATTATTCCGTGAACATAATCGGTCACATTGCCTCAACAAAAGTCTAAATTAATGATTTCGTGTCCTTGCTTTATCTTTTACTTCCGCATTTTAATAGGTCAGATAACACTAAATACACCTGCGAAATATAATCTGTTAGAAAAACCTGCCTTTCGCTTGAAAGGATGTTGTTTCTCTGGCTGGTTGCATTATATATATGTAACATTTAGTGTAAAGCTATGTTTACATGTATGTACGTTGTGCATTTGCTTGAATAACCGTTTTAGTAAGAAATTTACATTACACGTACAGTGAATGTAGGAAGGGGGAATAGAAAATGAATTCAATGCTGGCGGGTTTATAGATAAGGGTAATCTGTGTGTATGTATATGTGATAATACAACAATCTGTGTATATGTACATGTATATGTGGTATATCAACAATGTGTGTATATGTATTCGTGGTATAGCAACAATGTGTGTGTATGTATATGTGGTATAAAAACAATATGTGTGTATGATAGAAGCGGTATAGCAATACTATGTGTGTATTTATATGTGGTATAACAACAATATGTGTATGTATATGTGGTATAGCAACAATATGTGTGCATGTATATGTGATATAACAACAATATTTGTGTATGTATATGTGGTATAACAACATTATGTGTGTATGTATGTGTGGTATATCAACTAACTGTGTATATGTTTACGTGGTATAGCTGCACTATGTGTGTATGTATATGTGGCATTAGTGGACGAATGAGCGAACGGTTTAAATTGTTAAAAGGAAGGAATATCTAAAGTAGTCTCGTGCCTAAATATATTTCCCACTACATGCATCTAATGCGTGAAAAATCCATGCTTGTGTTTGATAAAGGGTGTACTGAATATCTAGTTACACACTCTTCACCTCTTTAACTAACATGTCACAGACCCTTCTTTGAAAACATCTGTGTACTATATTCATTGATATTTTTTGTGAACATCTATTGACCGCTAACACATGAATATAAAAACAAACTCGACATATTCAGCAAATACATTTGGGTTCAATAACTCGGTTGCTTAACCTAACGGCTACAGGGATCACAGGAAAACATCTTGTGGGAAGGACAGATTCTTTCCTTTTGAACACTGTTTTCATTGTATCAGTTAAACAGTGGATTTAATTTCTCTGGGTCGATGAGAAAACCACAGTTGAACACTTCACCTCATATAGGCGCATTTAGACAAAACTGCAGAATGAGACTTTTAAAAACGTAAAGGAAAACGGAGAAATTCTTGTATTTACCAAATTATTCCTTTGTAATACTGTTTTGAGCCTCATTTTTTATTCAAAGAAAGTTTCTATACTTTTACTTAGAAGTCAACTGCTAAAAACTTGTAGTTCCTGGAACACTTATTTTTCTACGTATTGACATTTTCTGTTCAAGTTGAACTTGCACTTCATCCTCAGACAAATATCTTGACTGAGATAAATGAAAACTATGCGCTATGGACGCTTGAAAGTTGTATAAAGCCGTGTATAGTCTTTATATGATATGTTTCACCCATTACGTAATATGAACCCAAGATAAATCTCAGTCTACTATCTGAACTTATATGAATATGAATTTATCTACGGCTTACATCAGGGTAAGATCTTGTGTGATATAACCATTTACCACGTGAAGACACATTTGCAATAGAATGAGAAATTGCTCAAAACGAGCAATTTCTGATTTTGCCACAAGTTATTCAACTTTTAATGAATTATACCTTCATTTAGAGAGATGTATCGTGTGTTCGCCAAGCTGAATTGACAGTCGCTTGCTCTAAATTTGTTGTATTTAGGAAAGGAATAAAAGACACTTACTGAACATACCTTCAATATACTGCATATATGAAGAGTTGATGACGATCTTAAATGGTGACTTTAGTCAGCTACATGAATATACACTAATATTTTGGTAAATCATTAGTTTAAACTAGAGACATATAAACACACTGGTAAATCATTAGTATAAATCAGAGACATGTAAACACACCGGTGAGTCCTTAGTAAAGATGGGGTATGCCACTACTACCATTTTCGAAATATTTGGTATGACCCGTTTAGGGATCGAACTCGGAATATCCCGCACCGAGGCGGTTCGCTGTCACTAAATGCTCCCGATTAGCCTGCGTTTCTGCGCGATCCTTGAGCAATGGTTCAGAACGTAAGGTGGAACATGTCGAGTGTGACTTACTCGAAACTAGTCTTGACTCTTTCCGACGATTGTCGCAGGTTCTTGCGACCGTTATTTGGACTTCGATGTACCTTTTGAATGGAGAGTATTTTCTCTGTTTGCCTAAATGTTTTCAACTCAATTTAAGATACATGTAACTATTATTTATAGAGATGTTTCATACCTTTGTCAAAGATGTGTCGTAAGTTGTAAAGGGTTAAGATATCTACCACCGTCTTCCTCATACGTTAATGGTAAATATATCTACCACCGTCTTCCTCATACGTTAATGGTAAATATATCTACCACCGTCTTCCTCATACGTTAATGGTAAATATATCTACCACCGTCTTCCTCATACGTTAATGGTAAATATATCTACCACCGTCTTCCTCATACGTTAATGGTAAATATATCTACCACCGTCTTCCTCATACGTTAATGGTAAATATATCTACCACCGTCTTCCTCATACGTTAATGGTAAATATATCTACCACCGTCTTCCTCATACGGTAATGGTTAAGATATCTACCACCGTCTTCCTCATACGTTAATGGTAAATATATCTACCACCGTCTTCCTCATACGGTAATGGTTAAGATATCTACCACCGTCTTCCTCATACGTTAATTAAGAAATAAACTATCAACAACCGTGGGTTATTGGCGAATAACCAATGGTTTGGAGTTCTGATGCGCAGGAATTAACCACGAAGGCCTACGGCCTGAGTGGTTAATTACAACGCATCAGAACGACAAACCATTGGTTATTCGCCAATAAACCAAGGTTTTTGATGGTTTCATTTCGATTCTAACATGACCCGACACCTTAACAAAGGGAAATAAATGCACTATTTAGCAAACCAGTTTACCCACCAGTTTGCTGTTCCATCAATTGTGACTACCCACTGCATTATACGCATAACTGCAGAAAAAAACGACAAAGAGGGGTAGACTCAGCAACAAGACAATGTAATTTTATTTAATTAATTATTTAGTTTTCATTGTACTATACAAGTTAACAATATGTATAGAATGAGTGTAGTGGAGCAGAATTATTCTATTCTGTTCTGCGGAACGAATGTCTACAGGGCTATGTCCGAAAATTCAGCGATTTGAGGACAAAGAAATTTTGCTGAAATTCCCCACACTTATAGAACTCAATGTGATCTAGGTCTGGGCGTGTTCGTTATATATGGGAAAAATCTAGTTTCAGAGATTTTTGAGGTTAAAACCTGAAAAATCGACATTTTCACAACATATTTCTGTAGATCTCGTACCAGCAAATAACGGAATCAGCTAGAAACCTGAAATTCAACCTAAAACTTGTCCGAGATCCATTGCAAACAACGGTGTGTTTAGATTTCTGATACATTTAGTTTGGATTCTTGGAGAAAGCTTTTAATAGGGGTTCTTAACTTAAACATTTTCTGTGGGCGTGACTAGGAAAGTGACGTCACGTGAGCGGTTTGACGTCATAACGTTACAGTGGTGCAGAGGTAGAGCGTCGGCCTCTCGTATCAAAGGTCCCTGGTTCGCGTCCCGTGATGAGCGGGTCCTGTCTTTGAAATTTTTCCACACAAAACGGCACGAGTACTGGTTAAGTCTCCAGGAAGCAGACATCGAGCATGATTAATCCAAGCTGAAAGCTTGTTTCGCAATCGATGTAAAATAAATAAAAATAAAATAAATAAAATATCGAGTCAGCCATTGCAGACGACGTAGTATACACATGTATGTTTCTTTACATCACGTGACGCTGAATGACAGGCTTATACGCGGGGGGATAACCGGAATAGCCAATGTGAAAAGTAGTGCATTTCCATTGGTTATTGACGAATAATCAACGGTTATTTTCTTCGTTCTCTATAGGCAAGGAAAACAACGTCATGTTAGAATGGTAAATATACCGCGTCACACGTCAACGGACTTATACCATTGTTGATTCATTGGTTGGGTTTAACGCCGTTTTCAACATTTGTTCACAGTCATAACACCGCGGCCAATTCACCTACCCATGTGTTTCCTGGTTTACTCACACCAGTACTCAACACAACAGCAACTGGCTGCTTTTCCACATAGAATGTTAGCCCATTGTTGGAAGACAATTGACGCTTATCTCATTGACTGTTATCAAACGTCGGAAATAATTTTGACCGAGCTGGGGTAGGAACTCACAATCCCTAAATTGACAGCCCGCGACGCTACCGACTGAGCTACCGGGACACGGGTCTATAACATTGTAAAATATGTTTAGTCATTACTGTTATATGAGCCGTTCCGCAAGAAAACCAACATTATGGCCTCTGCGTAATGTATCGACCCAGATCAGCATGCGCAGTCCGCGCAGACTGATCCGCGCCGACACATTTTGTATTAGGGGGATATAGGTATAGAATAATGATTCCTGAAACAGAAAATCCACAGGAGGCGAAAAGTTTCTATCCGGGTATCGGCTCGATAAAAAAGAACGACAATGAGGAAACAGAAAGTGCATGTTAAAGTTGAGTTGAGTTAATACTAACCAGGTTGTAATGTTAACAGTTGTGCAAGACCAGATGCCATAACCTTCCATCGTTTTTCAAGAGGTTAAGGCTAGTGCATACATACAATGCATTTAGAATTTGCATTGAAGACAAGATATATTTTGTGTAAATAATATAGAAAAAGTGTTTGCATATATAGACATAGAAATGCACTGTAACGTTTAAAACTCTGTAATGTCAGTCAATAGCTAATGCTTTCTTTTTTAATCACATTCCAACAATAAATGAAATGGAATATTGAATTTTTCTTGGCCTGTGGTTATGAAATATAACAATACAATACATACTTGACTTTAAGAAAAAATACTTCACCGATATGAAATCACATAAATCACTCTATAAATGTGTAAAAATGCTCAGCAAAACAACAAATACTCAGGAAAACCTTCTTCGGCAAATTGTAGGTCTTCAACAACTGTTGACCTATTTATGATCTCTATGTAATCGTTGATTTAACTCAAAAGAACCTCAATCTAAACAGCCAGTATAAAGCAAATTACAAATATCTAAAAAAAAATCGATAAAAGGAAGTATTACCTCTGCAATCTGTAATTAAAATGCTTTCTTTCAGACTTTTCTGTCGGGGACATATAAATACATGTGTTTTTACGGGGTAATGGTAAATGTGTTAACTGTCACATGTGTTCTTAAAATATCACATCGACGCATCATATATAACAGATCTATGAATGAAAGCATAATTAAAACATTGTAAGAAAAGGAGAATTTGTTCATCATGAACAAATTTTACTTTAGCCATAGTATTCCAGAAGTGCGTTTCTACATAAGCCCCTGCAGGTATGACTTTCAATGCGTTCGCATTTGGAAAAGGAATACAACGATTGTCAAAGCAAATTGGCACACCAGATATAAGCAGATCTATAAATGAAAGCTTAGTTAAAACATTGTAACAATAGGAGAATTTGCTCGTCATGAACAAGTTCTACGTTTGCCACAAACTTTCAAACGTAAATTGATTATAATGGCCTCAAATCACATCAATTCCTTACAAATACGACTTTCAATGCGTCTGCATAAGGACAATGCATGCAACATCTGTCAAAGCATATTCAGACATTATATATAGACAGATCTATAAATGCATGTCGAAAAAGAAGTTGTAAAACGCATATAAAGCTCTATGAATGATTGATTGTTTGGTGTTTGACGCAGCTTTCAACAATATTGCAGTTATATCATGACGTTTCCTGTAAGCTACCAGTACTCCTGGTCTATTTTTCCTGACACCAGCCAGTCAGTCGTAGTGCTAACACCTTGACCTTGAGCGCCAAGGAGGGCAGCCATTGCTACTATTTTTAACGTTTTAATATGACCCGGCAGTGGATCAAACCCGCACCTGTGGCGAACGCTCTACCTCTACACCAACTAGGCGGTCTATGAATGAAAGTATGAGAAATTATAAGGATAGCCTTATCCTTTATTACACTTACATATGATATTTACACATTTAGAGACTTGTAATTTTATTTGCTTATTTTTGCATTCGTAATTCAGTCAAGAATGTTTTGCATTATTTTTTTGGCATACTGAATTTAGTTGAAATGATGTTTACAGCCATTTACATCACGTGATTTCAAAACTTCAACTGAAACTATGGTAGCCTTGCTATCGCAGTTCTACCAATAAACATAAAGAAATAAAGATAACCAAGTCAATCATTGTCAATCAAGCAGTTCAGTGTGTTCTGTAATCTCCTGTGATTCTCCGATGTTACCAGTTTGAGCCATGCACGTGGATTTATAACAATGGTGTGACCGTGGGCTCCAATGAAAAGAGAGCTCGTCGGATAATTCATTTGCTCGTTCCAATCAAAAGAGAGTTGAAATGGCCGGCTAAAGAAACGTGACACTTTCTTAATTTATATAACACTGCATTTACGTAGCTAATTCAGTTCCATTATTAGTGTTTATCATTGCGGATCAAAATGCCTTTACTTTCGCACACACACAGGAGAGACTGCCAGGTAAGTTCATTTTGTTTCGCTTCCTCATAAGCAGCCAATATTGTTTCGCTTTCTCATCAGCATCCGATATTGTTTCGCTTGCTCATCATCATCCAATATATTTTTTGCAACCTTCAGGAAAACTCAATTCTTCTCCTTTGTCTACAATAATCCAGTAATCAAATCATCGCCGGCACAGGCTGTGTTTTTGCCAGTTTCCCACATAAAGTCGCAGATTACAGTCTTACTTGGTATGATTTCTATATGTTAACAACGAAACCCTTTATAATCAAAGTTTGTTTTATTGTGGTTTTACGCCGTTTTCAACATTATTTCAGTTATATCACGGCGACAGTTCACTTATTCATGATCCCTGGGTTAACAAACCAGTACTAGGCTAGAACATGTGCCTTGACCAAGGACACTCCACAATGACTGCCTTCATGATCAAACAATCAATGTAATATATGAATTAAATTCAATAATGAACCTAACTACCTAATCACCTGAAGACTGTTCTGCACGTCCATGTGTCCGTTTGATTTGACTTTAACCCTTTCTTCACATACAGACGTTTTCTGACGCCTCTGCTGCTAACGACTTTTGAAATCATTGGACAAAAGGAGAAATTGTTTTACAATTTAATAGTTGAACCCTCACGTATTAAGATTTTCACTATTTTTATCACTATGTTTGCAAAGTCGTCTGCGCGGAGAATGTGTGATACAATCATAAAGGTTGACATCGTTCATCATACTCACGGAGAATGTGTGATACAATCCCAAAGGTTGACATCGTTCAGCACACTCGTGGAGATTGTGTGATACAATCCCAAAGTTTGACATCGTTCAGCACACTCACGGAGAATGTGTGATACAATCCCAAATGTTGATATCGTTCAGCATACTCACGGAGAAAGTGTGATACAATCCCAAAGCTTGACATCGTTCAGCACACTCACGGAGAATGTGTGATACTATCCCACATGTTGACATCGTTCAGCACACGCGTGGAGAATGTGTGATACAATCGCAAAGGTTGACATCGTTCAGCACACTCACGGAGAATGTGTGATACTATCCCAAATGTTGACATCGTTCAGCACACTCGTGGAGAATGTGTGATACAATCTCAAAAGTTGACATCGTTCAGCACACTCACGGAGAATGTGTGATACTATCCCACATGTTGACATCGTTCAGCACACTCGTGGAGAATGTGAGATACTATCCCAAATGTTGACATCGTTCAGCACACTCATGGAGAATGTGTGATACAATTGCAAAAGTTGACATCGTTCAGCACACTCGTGGAGAATGTGTGATACAATAATAAAGGTTGACATCGTTCAGCACACTCACGGAGAATGTGTGATACAATCCCAAATGTTGACATCGTTCAGCACACTCGTGGAGAATGTGTGATACTATCCCACATGTGTACATCGTTCAGTACACTCACGGAGAATGTGCGATACAATTGCAAAAGTTTACATCCTTCAGCACACTCGTGGAGAATGTGTGATACAATCATAAAGGTTGACATCGTTCAGCAAACTCACAGAGAATGTGTGATACTATCCCAAATGTTGGCATCGTTCAGCACACTCGTGGAGAATGTGTGATACAATTGCAAAAGTTGACATCGTTCAGCACACTCACGGAGAATGTGTGATACTATCCCAAATGTTGACATCGTTCAGCACACTCGTGGAGAATATGTGATACAATTGCAAAGGTTGACATCGTTCAGCACACTCGTGGAGATTGTGTGATACAATCCCAAAGTTTGACATCGTTCAGCACACTCACGGAGAATGTGTGATACTATTCCAAATGTTGACATCGTTCAGCACACTCGTGGAGAATTTGTGATACAATTGCAAAAGTTGACATCGTTCAGCACACTCACGGAGAATGTGTGATACAATCGTAAATGTTGACATCGTTCAGCACACTCATGGAGAATGTGTGATACTATCCCAAATGTTGACATCGTTCAGCACACTCACGGAGAATGTGTGATACAATCCCAAAGGTTGACATTGTTCAGCACACTCGTGGAGAATGTGTGATACAATCGCAAAGGTTGACATCGTTTAACACACTCACGGAGAATGTGTGATACTATCCCAAATGTTGACATCGTTCAGCACACTCGTGGAGAATGTGTGATACAATTGCAAAAGTTGACATCGTTCAGCACACTCACGGATAATGTGTGATACTATCCCAAATGTTGACATCGTTCAGCACATTCGTGGAGAATGTGTGATACAATTGCAAAAGTTGACATCGTTCAGCACACTCACGGAGAAAGTGTGATACAATCCAAAAGTTTGACATCGTTCAGCACACTCGTGGATAATGTGTGATACAATCGCAAATGTTGACATCGTTCAGCACACTCGTGGAGAATGTGTGATACAATTGCAAAAGTTGACATCGTTCAGCACACTCACGGAGAATGTGTGATACTATCCCACATGTTGACATCGTTCAGCACACTCGTGGAGAATGTGTGATACAATCGCAAAGGTTGACATCGTTCAGCACACTCACGGAGAATGTGTGATACAATTGCAAAAGTTTACATCGTTCAGCACACTCGTGGAGAATGTGTGATACAATCATAAAGGTTGACATAGTTCAGCACACTCACGGAGAATGTGTGATACTATCCCACATGTTGACATCGTTTAGCACACTCACGGAGAATGTGTGATACAATTGCAAAAGTTTACATCGTTCAGCACACTCGTGGAGAATGTGTGATACAATCATAAAGGTTGACATCGTTCAGCACACTCACGGAGAATGTGTGATACTATCCCAAATGTTGGCATAATTCAGCACACTCGTGGAGAATGTGTGATACAAATGCAAAAGTTGACATCGTTCAGCACAGTCACGGAGAAAGTGTGATACAATCCCAAGGCTGTGTTTTTGCCAGTTTCCCACATAAAGTCGCAGATTACAGTCTTACTTGGTATGATTTCTATATGTTAACAACGAAACCCTTTATAATCAAAGTTTGTTTTATTGTGGTTTTACGCCGTTTTCAACATTATTTCAGTTATATCACGGCGACAGTTCACTTATTCATGATCCCTGGGTTAACAAACCAGTACTAGGCTAGAACATGTGCCTTGACCAAGGACACTCCACAATGACTGCCTTCATGATCAAACAATCAATGTAATATATGAATTAAATTCAATAATGAACCTAACTACCTAATCACCTGAAGACTGTTCTGCACGTCCATGTGTCCGTTTGATTTGACTTTAACCCTTTCTTCACATACAGACGTTTTCTGACGCCTCTGCTGCTAACGACTTTTGAAATCATTGGACAAAAGGAGAAATTGTTTTACAATTTAATAGTTGAACCCTCACGTATTAAGATTTTCACTATTTTTATCACTATGTTTGCAAAGTCGTCTGCGCGGAGAATGTGTGATACAATCATAAAGGTTGACATCGTTCATCATACTCACGGAGAATGTGTGATACAATCCCAAAGGTTGACATCGTTCAGCACACTCGTGGAGATTGTGTGATACAATCCCAAAGTTTGACATCGTTCAGCACACTCACGGAGAATGTGTGATACAATCCCAAATGTTGATATCGTTCAGCATACTCACGGAGAAAGTGTGATACAATCCCAAAGCTTGACATCGTTCAGCACACTCACGGAGAATGTGTGATACTATCCCACATG
Organism: Serripes groenlandicus; assembly: GCA_031761405.1. Lineage (NCBI taxonomy): Eukaryota > Metazoa > Mollusca > Bivalvia > Cardiida > Cardiidae > Serripes > Serripes groenlandicus. Next base: position 168,105 of record JASEVX010000062.1, read on the forward strand.
TTGACATCGTTCAGCACACGCGTGGAGAATGTGTGATACAATCGCAAAGGTTGACATCGTTCAGCACACTCACGGAGAATGTGTGATACTATCCCAAATGTTGACATCGTTCAGCACACTCGTGGAGAATGTGTGATACAATCTCAAAAGTTGACATCGTTCAGCACACTCACGGAGAATGTGTGATACTATCCCACATGTTGACATCGTTCAGCACACTCGTGGAGAATGTGAGATACTATCCCAAATGTTGACATCGTTCAGCACACTCATGGAGAATGTGTGATACAATTGCAAAAGTTGACATCGTTCAGCACACTCGTGGAGAATGTGTGATACAATAATAAAGGTTGACATCGTTCAGCACACTCACGGAGAATGTGTGATACAATCCCAAATGTTGACATCGTTCAGCACACTCGTGGAGAATGTGTGATACTATCCCACATGTGTACATCGTTCAGTACACTCACGGAGAATGTGCGATACAATTGCAAAAGTTTACATCCTTCAGCACACTCGTGGAGAATGTGTGATACAATCATAAAGGTTGACATCGTTCAGCAAACTCACAGAGAATGTGTGATACTATCCCAAATGTTGGCATCGTTCAGCACACTCGTGGAGAATGTGTGATACAATTGCAAAAGTTGACATCGTTCAGCACACTCACGGAGAATGTGTGATACTATCCCAAATGTTGACATCGTTCAGCACACTCGTGGAGAATATGTGATACAATTGCAAAGGTTGACATCGTTCAGCACACTCGTGGAGATTGTGTGATACAATCCCAAAGTTTGACATCGTTCAGCACACTCACGGAGAATGTGTGATACTATTCCAAATGTTGACATCGTTCAGCACACTCGTGGAGAATTTGTGATACAATTGCAAAAGTTGACATCGTTCAGCACACTCACGGAGAATGTGTGATACAATCGTAAATGTTGACATCGTTCAGCACACTCATGGAGAATGTGTGATACTATCCCAAATGTTGACATCGTTCAGCACACTCACGGAGAATGTGTGATACAATCCCAAAGGTTGACATTGTTCAGCACACTCGTGGAGAATGTGTGATACAATCGCAAAGGTTGACATCGTTTAACACACTCACGGAGAATGTGTGATACTATCCCAAATGTTGACATCGTTCAGCACACTCGTGGAGAATGTGTGATACAATTGCAAAAGTTGACATCGTTCAGCACACTCACGGATAATGTGTGATACTATCCCAAATGTTGACATCGTTCAGCACATTCGTGGAGAATGTGTGATACAATTGCAAAAGTTGACATCGTTCAGCACACTCACGGAGAAAGTGTGATACAATCCAAAAGTTTGACATCGTTCAGCACACTCGTGGATAATGTGTGATACAATCGCAAATGTTGACATCGTTCAGCACACTCGTGGAGAATGTGTGATACAATTGCAAAAGTTGACATCGTTCAGCACACTCACGGAGAATGTGTGATACTATCCCACATGTTGACATCGTTCAGCACACTCGTGGAGAATGTGTGATACAATCGCAAAGGTTGACATCGTTCAGCACACTCACGGAGAATGTGTGATACAATTGCAAAAGTTTACATCGTTCAGCACACTCGTGGAGAATGTGTGATACAATCATAAAGGTTGACATAGTTCAGCACACTCACGGAGAATGTGTGATACTATCCCACATGTTGACATCGTTTAGCACACTCACGGAGAATGTGTGATACAATTGCAAAAGTTTACATCGTTCAGCACACTCGTGGAGAATGTGTGATACAATCATAAAGGTTGACATCGTTCAGCACACTCACGGAGAATGTGTGATACTATCCCAAATGTTGGCATAATTCAGCACACTCGTGGAGAATGTGTGATACAAATGCAAAAGTTGACATCGTTCAGCACAGTCACGGAGAAAGTGTGATACAATCGCAAAGGTTGACATCGTTCAGCACACTCGTGGAGAATGTGTGATACAATCGCAAAGGTTGACATCGTTTAGCACACTCACGGAGAATGTGTGATACTATCCCAAATATTGACATCGTTCAGCACACTCGTGGAGAATGTGTGATACAATTGCAAAAGTTGACATCGTTCGGCACACTCACGGAGAATGTGTGATACTATCCAAAATGTTGACATCGTTCAGCACATAGGTGGAGAATGTGTGATACAATTGCAAAAGTTGACATCGTTCAGCACACTCACGGAGAAAGTTTGATACAATCCCAAATGTTGACATCGTTCAGCACACTCGTGGAGAATGTGTGATACAATCGCAAAGGTTGACATCGTTCAGCACACTCGTGGAGAATGTGTGATACAATTGCAAAAGTTGACATCGTTCAGCACACTCACGGAGAATGTGTGATACTATCCCAAATGTTGACATCGTTCAGCACACTCGTGGAGAATGTGTGATACAATTGCAAACGTTGACATCGTTCAGCACACTCGTGGAGATTGTGTGATACAATCCCAAAGTTTGACATCGTTCAGCACACTCACGGAGAATGTGTGATACTATTCCAAATGTTGACATCGTTCAGCACACTCGTGGAGAATGTGTGATACAATCGCAAAAGTTGACATCGTTCAGCACACTCACGGAGAATGTGTGATACAATCGTAAATGTTGACATCGTTCAGCACACTCGTGGAGAATGTGTGATACTATCCCAAATCGTTCAGCACACTCACGGAGAATGTGTGATACAATCGCAAATGTTGACATCGTTCAGCACACTCGTGGAGAATGTGTGATACTATCCCAAATGTTGACATCGTTCAGCACACTCACGGAGAATGTGTGATACTATCCCACATGTTGACATCGTTCAGCACACTGGTGGAGAATGTGTGATACAATCGCAAAGGTTGACATCGTTTATTACACTCACGGAGAATGTGTGATACTATCCCAAAAGTTGACATCGTTCAGCATACTCGTTGAGAATGTGTGATACTATCCCACATGTTGACATCGTTCAGCACACTGGTGGAGAATGTGTGATACAATCGCAAAGGTTGACATCGTTTATTACACTCACGGAGAATGTGTGATACCATCCCAAAAGTTGACATCGTTCAGCACACTCGTGGAGAATGTGTGATACTATCCCAAAAGTTGACATCGTTCAGCACACTCGTGGAGAATGTGTGATACAATCCCAAAGGTTGACATCGTTCAGCACACTCGTGGAGAATGTGTGATACAATCCCAAAGGTTGACGTCGTTCAGCACACTCCCGGACAATAAGTGATACAATCCCAAAGGTTGACATCGTGCAGCACACTCGTGGAGAATGTGTGATACTATCCCAAAAGTTGACATCGTTCAGCACACTCGTGGAGAATGTGTGATACAATCCCAAAGGTTGAAATCGTTCAGCACACTCGTGGAGAATGTGTGATACAATCCCAAAGGTTGACATCGTTCAGCACACTCGTGGAGAATGTGTGATACAATCCCAAATGTTGACATCGTTCAGCACACTCACGGAGAACATGTGATACTATCCCAAAGGTTGACATCGTTCAGCACACTCGTGGAGAATGTGTGATACAATCCCAAATGTTGACATCGTTCATCACACTCGTGGAGAATGTGTGATACAATCCCAAATGTTGACATCGTTCAGCATACTCGTGGAGAATGTGTGATACAATCCCAAAGTTTGAAATCGTTCAGCACACTCACGGAGAATGTGTGATACAATCCCAAATGTTGACATCGTTCAGCATACTCGTGGAGAATGTGTGATACAATCCCAAAGGTTGAAATCGTTCAGCACACTCACGGAAAACATGTGATACAATCCCAAATGTTGACATCGTTCAGCACACTCACAGAAAATATGTGATACAATCCCAAAGGTTGACATCGTGAAGTCGAGGCTTTGTCTCTAAACAAGGATAGTTTGTAATTGCCCAAGGTTGTCTAAAGAAACATGTCCACATTTTCTAACGGTTTTAACTTTAGTATTCCTAAATGATTCCAATATTATAGGGTTTAAATGTAGCAAATGGTTTTGGGTTTCCAACCCTGTACTTGTTTTATTTTTATTTTCAGGAATGGAAGGCACAAGGATTCGACCTTTCATCAACAAGCAATGAAGCCAGTAAGATGTATGATGCCACATTGGCACAGGTTTGTTTTTGTTTTGTTTACATATTAGCTGCATCTAGCTTACGCACGGTCTCATCAGAGTCTTTACTTTCCAGCTTTATCTATACCTAAATGCAATCTAGGACTGTAGCTCGATTAGTTGATCCAATTTACCTTGATATGATTTCGTTACGAATAGTTCACTCTTTACCACATACAGACGCTTCCAGATGCATCTGCAGCAGACGACTTTTATAAAAAGAAACATTGAGTCAAAAAGCTTTCCAATATAATCTTTACTCTATTTAATAATTAAACTCTCATTTAAGGAGATCTTTCATAGTTTGCCAACTTGTTTTCAATGTCGTCTGCTGCATATTTTCGGTGTGTGGGAAAGGATCAAAAAGACCATAAACTCGCCTGAAGCAGTTCATATTTACCTTACAACAACAACATATAAGAGCAATGCAACAGACGACTTTTGCGGCGGTTTCATCCTTTCAAAAAATATAGATCGCATCATATACATATATCAGTACTCATAAAGTTACAAACATTTAACCTTGAAACGGCCACGCCACTCGACAACCGACCTTCTGTACCTCGCAACCAATGAAGAAGCGCAGATTGATGTCAGGATATTCCCTGTTCGCAAAGTAGCTGCACTTGCACACTGGAAGTATCTGGATATTAATTTGAAAATATTCGACAGACGGTTTTTGTGTGACATGATTCGTGGTAAATAATGGCTGCCCTGCTTCAGAGTTGCAGGATTAGCATTCCGATTGACTGGCTGGTGTTAGGATAAATGGACCAGTAGTATTTGTAACTTACCCAGGAAACGCTGTGATATGACTGAACAATTGTTTTAAGCGGCGTTAAACACCAAAACAACTCCCGGGCGTAAGGCGTTCTTAAAGCAGCTCTTTGTTCGTGACATTGATTAAAGCGTCCGTCTTGGTAGTGGTAGTCAAGGGTTCGATCTAGCTTGAGTATTTTATGTACTTTAAAAATGGTTATCTCCCAAAGGATGATTGTGGAGATAGTATGACGACTGATGTATCAGTATCGGAATACTTGATATCGGTAGTACCTGTAAATTACACAGGTTACGCCGTGATAAAACTGAAATAGTGTTTGGTGCTTACGCCGCTTTCAACAATTGTTCAGTTATATCACGGTGTTTCCTGGGTAAGTTACCTGTACTACCTGAACATTTATCCTGACACCAGCTTGTCTGTCGTAATGTTAACCCCGCAGCCATGAGCGTAAAGGAGGACAGCCATTACTATTTGTCATGACACGGCCGGATATTGATCCCGTGATCCTTACGTCAAGAAATATTTTTCTCTAAGCCTTTCCAACAAATCTGCAGCAAACGACACTGAACATATCGTGCCAAATATATTGAAAAACTCTATTAATGAAAGAGTGTTTATTGAAAACAGTTGAAAACATTGTTGCTTATTGCGGCTAATTCTTTCATTTTTAGATGGTCTCCAGTTATGACGACCCATCCATAGGAAGCATCGAGGGCACCGTGACAAAAATGTTGGAGGCTGACCCGACATTCGGTAAGTCTCTTCTCTTTTAATTAACGTGACTAACTGCAAATACGGATTAGGAACACCATTGCGTTCAGTATAGCAGTATGGTAACTAATGGTTTATAAAGGTGAAAGAGTGAAAACACTGTTATTTGATTGGTGGATTGGCTACCGTTTGCTAACATAAAAATGTCCTTGAAAGCCGGGCAGGTTTTATACTCTATTCTCAAAGAATAGCCCAGAGGCCAGATAAGGAGGCCCAAAATATCTCTCTTATTATCAAACCAAACCCTTTTGAGTACCCACAAAACAGGGTTGGCGGATAAAATAAGGATTTTAGAACAAGGAAAACGCTACTTAACTAGAGCTCTGAATCATATTATCCTTGTACCTTATTAGCCGTACGTTCGAAAATTCAGGAACATTCGTAAGTATGTTATTAAAATGTGAGACATGTCATCTGCATTTTCGCTTGACATATGAAACGATAAATTGTTGAACACATGGACTGCAATTTGCTGATAGGTTATCTGAACTTCTGTCTGCATTTACTTATTATGTTATTTAAAATAGTTAGCGAATTGAACACAAAGAAAGTCCATATCTTGTTTACACCTCTTCCACATATGGTAAAAATGCAGCTTTTTAAAATATCTGAAGAGATTATTATAATTAATGAATACAGTTGAAAACAATGTAACAATAGGAGGCATTGCTCATGATGAGCAAAGGTACAAATTGGCTTTTGTGAACAGTATATATCCAGATCAGCTTGTGCATCCGCAAAGTCTGATCAATATCTACACTGTTTACATATTACTTACACAAGCTCGTTAGAAGATTCTGTCAGCTTGTGTAGATTATGATAAGACTGATAAAGTTTACACTGTGAAATGCACCTACACTGTTAAGAAATGCCAACAAGAACCCTCTTCATGCACAGGCTCAAATTGATAGTATTGTGGTTCAGATATAACAACAGACGTGCACTTGTCGGAAAGGGTTAAATATATTCCATCTGACCAAGAAAAGAAAACATAACGAACAATGTCTTCCTTTTACGCAATGTACTCAATATTGTTAGAGAATTGTCTTTCACTTTTCTAAAACATTATTACATTCCCATCTACTGCTTCAAAAGCAGACAACATATCAACTAAAGTAAAAACAATATTGAGGAAAAACAGAGTTTTTGACCAATTTCTCATTTTACCACATTATGAAATCGTGCCCTATATATGTGTCTGTAAGCTTATTATCGGACCTGCTCAACTATGGCGGTAAACTGTCCCAGAGTAGAAGAACGTATCTGACACTGGCATGTCAAGGGCTAGATTCAAATAAAACACAACCAGTAGAGGTGCATTTATGACCCTCGCTTGTTAAAAGTCAGATTTCATTCTTAAAGTCGATATAAAGTTGACCTTTCACAGGCTAGATTCAAATAAAACCCAAATAGTAGAGGTGCATTTCTGAACCTGCTATGACAAAGGTCAGATTTGATTCTTACACTCGATATAAAGATGACCATTCACATGCCAGATTCAAATAAAAAACAAATAGTAAAGTTGTATTTCTGATCCTGGTATGTCAAAGGTCGTATTTCATTCTAAAACTCGATATAAAGTTGACTTTTCACATGCCAGATTCAAATAAAAAACAAATAGTAAAGTTGCATTTCTGACCCTTGTATGTCAAAGGTCAGACTTCATTCTTAAACTCGATATGAAGTTGACCTTGATCGGGGTAAATCTAAAGGTCATACTATTTCATTCAGTTCAATGTAAAATCGAACTCGATCTGACGGTGGGTGATTAAAATCAGCTGTACTTTCTGTTTTATTACAGTGGCGGGCATTGCGCTCAAACTTGGACTGGCTGGTCAGTTTGCCGGTAAGAGAACGTACAATGATCCAGACATTGCGGAAGCAGCAAAGCATATGATGGTTCTTGCAGAGAAACCGCACGTGACGATGTGGGAAAAAAATCACGCACGTGCGATAAATCCATATCTAAACGGGTACGTTGGAAGTTTCATTAGATAATGTATATTTGCAAAATCTACATCATCCAATGTAGAAGGTTCTCATATAGCATTTTATCATACAAAATAAAAACTTTATTTATAATAGCGACTTGGAAATATAACCATTTCCGACAAACAGACGCTTTCTGATGCCTTTGCAGCAGACGTCTTTCGAAAACATTGTGGCAAAAGGTGAAAATGCTCACAATTAGCAATTTCACATTTTGCTACAATGTTTTCAACTTTACTCAATAATTCCTCTTTTATTTATAGATTTCTTGTCTTTGTTTGACAACATGTTCTCAAAGTCGTCCGCTGCAGAGTTGTTGTATGTAGAAAAGGTTCCGAATAAGTGTCAAATTGTAGCTATAAAATATAGAAATAGTGGACACAGTCAGTAATTCACACTTGTGATCAAAGGGAGGCAACTCTGATGGGATTGCGGTGAAGCCAATTTAGTCTCTTTTAATTTTAGGTGAATATGTAAGATGGAAGTTCTGTCCAAGTGGACTTTATATATTTCATGAAAAGTTTAAAGTGTTTTTAAATTTAGAAATAACCTTGAATATCCTCTCTATGATGTGTAACCCCAAAACTGTTGACTTTTATGCAGTTTTGAAATCTTAAGAGCAATTTTCAAAACATTACGTATTTGCTTTAAAATGAATGTAAATTTCACTGCGGGATAAGGGTTACTTTTAATTAACCTGTTTGCTAGAAACAAAATAACTTTGTAGGTTTGTTTTTTTGCAGTATTGAGTAAGAACTTTAACTTAATACAGGTTTTAAGAATTTTGGAATTGTTAGAAAAGAACGATATTACAGTATGCTATAGAATATGCAATAATTCCCTCTGACCTTTGTCGGAAATGCCCTATGACTTGTTCCTGGCGCTCATCTTATATTCAATCGACGTTTTAGTGTTAATATAAACTAGTATTCGTATCTTAATTGCAATTTATTTAATTAAATCACACATTATGGGATAAATAAAACACAGCGTAAATCTCATGTAAATATATGTGGTCCTGATAATATATATCATTGCACTATGTTGGGGATCATTTGAACCCTTTCAATGCTGTATAGATAACTTATTCTTGTCAAGCTTTGCATCTGGAAGACTCTATATCAAATTCAATGAATACCAATGTAACATTAGGTTGAGTAAACTACAGTACAGAGCCTAACCAGTCAGCGCGGATGCTGCTGATGGCCCGGTTCTATAGGTCTACTGATGACATAGGCTTCATGACATTTGTTCAAGCTGTCAACTGACTAATATTGCCAAATAGTATCTGAGCAAGAAGCGATTCCATGTTCAACAGTTTGTTTGGATACATATTAAACTGTAGACAAGCTATAGCTCTAACATGAGATAATTCGAATATCTCTTTTAACTTAAAACAATATCTGAAAATGATCTGTCTTTTAAAAATAGCGAAGCAGCAATTTTGATTGCTCATGCAATCAATCAGAACTGCTGCTGTGCTGTTTTCTTGGTATGGTGTTATCACTTACTTTTCATCATAAATAGTTCAGTATAAATGAATAACGAAACTGAAAATACATACATCAATTTGGTCTCAATCGAGGGACGCCTCGAACACGCCGATAATTCGAAGTAATAAATGGGTTTCTTACGACTTCGAGTTAAGGCGAGTCCGATTAAAATCTACCTTTAGAGATTTCCTGTCATGGTATGGTTTTGGTTTGGAAGAAACAAACTACTTTCATGAAGCTGAAAAGATGGCAACGAAGGTTACATAGTTATATTTCGTTTTAACATGTGGTGTTCCATTATATTGACACCGTTTTAGCAATACAACAATTCAATTGAGAAAATGATGAATGATGAAAAGGGAAAGTTTATAGCTCATAGAGTTCAAGAAGTTTCCGCCGAACAGTACATAAATGTAGCAAAGACTCACGTGCATATCCTAGTCTTCGTTTGTAACACATGCCAAACGATTGGTTCTTCCTGGATTATTGTTACAATAATGTTGTAATTTATCCAACGTTTCCAACTCAGTTTCATTGTGATAACAAACTAGATATACCGACAGACAATAAACTCATCACCAAAGACGCGCAAATCATACAAGACTGAATTATACTTAGATCATCAAACATATTTCAGATACAATAAAAGATGATAATAATTATGATAATTATAATAAATTGTATAAAAAGCCCTCATTTGGTTGTGTGTTATATAATTTTTAAATAAGCATATATTGGTATAATGTATACTATTGTATAACATTGCCCCTGTGGCTCGGAGATGCTCAATGAGAATGGCAGCCACAGTCTGATCCTTGCTTGAATAGTAAGAACCGACTAAATAGGTATGTACGATTGGAGTCACTGAAACTCTTGAGCTCCATCAGGTGGGATGTAGTTATTGGACCAATTGTATTTTTCCTGTCCACCTTGATATGACCATAGCTGTTGAAAGCAGAGTAAACAAAACCCAAAACAAACAAACAAATCTTATAACATACTTTAATGTAAAAATTATCTATCTGACCCGGAGCGCCAGTTAATTATTTAATTATTCGCATCCATAGCAGACGACGTTTGAAACCATTAGGGCTCATGATGAGCAATTTCTCCTTTTGCTACAATGTTTTCAAATCTATTCATTAATTGCGCTTTAAGTTAGAAAGAAACAACATATTGTTTCCTGACACGCTTCCATTATCTTTAAACAGGCACTGAAGGTAAACCCTAATGATGGTTGGGCGGTTCACTGTATCGCTCACGTCAGAGAGATGAATGGACAGTTTCAACAGGGTTCAGAATTTATGAAATAAACAGAAAATGATTGGAACGTAAGTGTTGCCAACCCCTCTGAAAGGCACATTTCCTAGCCTAGTACTGGTTTATTTACCTTTAGATCGTGTATTAAAAAAGTCCTTCGAGTATCATATATCAAAAAGTCCTTCGCATTGTGTTTTTCCAATGTATTTCTACTTAGTATAATTATTGTCTAAGAAACAAATAAAAAAACATTTATACAAGATTACGCCAGATTTAGCGTCCCGCATGACAGACAGCCCACCTCCTTCGAAACAGCCTGCTCAATCAACAGTTTCTCTCTATCTCGTGCAGGGTGATATTATGTTACATGAACTATCAACGTGATATAAATGACATAATGTTGAAAATGGCGTAAAACCAAAAATACCTCTTCGTCATTCTTTCCCACAACATTCTAGGTTTGAGTTATTAAGTGAGAGGCTTCCATTGTTTCATTTTTTACAATCTTTCGGCTCCGAATTGGCATAATGCTAAGGTCTATGGGAAATCGAGACTAGTTGACATTAAAAGAGAATTGACGTAAAATAAGAATGTTATCTGAAGCCTTTTCTCACAGACTATGTTATTGGCCAATCACTCGCTCTAAAAAGTAATACTGCTTCAGTCTACAGGAAACAGTTACTAATTTACATCACAAGACATTGTTTCACAATTTACGTCAAATTTACAGCTTATTAAAAGCGTTTTCTGTGTTATATGATTCTATCCAACGGCTCTAAATGGTATTAATGCTAAAGTCTCTAAAACATAGTGACTAATTAACATAACTATACATTGTTTAGTAAATGACGTAACATTTAAAAGGCAGCAAAAACGTTGCAAGAATAGAACCTTGACCTTGGGATTACGAAGCCGACGCTCTTGCAACTGTTCTCTCTTTCGCACAACATTCAGACATTCAGGGTTTGATTCACATTGTGAGCGGCTTCCACTTTTGTTTTTCCAATACCTTGGCTCTAAAAAGTGATAATGATCAACTCCAGAAAACAGTGACTATTTTACATATCAACTGGGCGTAAACTATTTATTTTAGTAAAACATTTTTCACAAAGACTATATGTTATACGTTCCAATCCCTCCGCTCTAAATAGTAATACTGTCAAGGACTCTAGGAAACAGTGACTAATTTGCATTACACTACCAAGTGTAACGTACGAATTGACATAACAATTACAGGTTATTAAACGCATTTTCGCAAACACTATGTTATATGTTCCAATTCAGCTGTAAATGGTTATAATGCTAAGACCTCCAGTAATCAGTGACTAATTTACGTTAAAAGGACCTGTTTCATAATTGACGTTAAGTTTAAAAAAGACATGTAGGGCACGCGATGCTTGTTTTGCTTGATTTTTGGTATCTTGTATGTTTATATGTTTATTTAAATGACATTTTACTGTAAATAGGTTTTACCGTCTTAACCCACATGCAAGCGCATTTAGACGAATTTGTAACAGACGACTTTTAAAAACACTGTGGCAAACATCACTCACGATGAGCAATTTCTCTTTTAGCCACAGTTCTTTCAACTTTATACAATAGTTTTTCTCAATTTGTGGAGACTTTCTATATTGTTTTGTAGATGTTTTTGATGCCGTATGCTGCTGATTATCGTACGAGAGGTTTTGTATTTATTTTACAGGAGTCAATGCTGAGCTGTCACAATTACTGGCACTGGGCCCTGTTTAAATATGAAGCCGGCGATTTTGAAACAGCCAGGGGTATACTAGACAGTCAGGTATAATCGGGGAGTAATTAAAACTTCATAAACCCTTTGCCACATGCAACAAATCTGCAGTAGACGACTGCAATAATATTTTTTATAAATATGGATATTTTATATAAATGAAAGTTTAATCATTGAAAACATGGTGGTAAAAGGATTTGTTTGTTTGTTTGTTTGTTTGGAGTTTAACGCCGCTTTCAACAGCTTTGGTCAAATCACGGCAGTCAGTGCACCTACCCATGTTTTCCTGGCTTTCCCACACCAGTACTTACACAACATTCTTTCGAAGCCACTGACTACTTTCTCACATAGATCAGAGGTGAGAGGCAATGGAAAACATCGCCCGAAAGAATGTCGCCGCAACCGGGTATCGAACCCGTGACCTCCAGATCACGAGTCAGATACGCTACCAATTGAGCTACCCGGCCGGGTGTGGTAAAAGGAGAATGTCTCATCATCTTTTGCCAACATGCTTTCAAACACTCTGCTGCAGAGGCGTCAGAAAGCACCTAGATATGGTATTGCACTGCTATTGTAAACATACACGCTGAGTCCATAGTAATAAGGATCTAATTGGTGCAGTGGAAGAGCGTTGACCTTTCGTAGCACAGGTCCCGGGTTTGATTTCCGTCTAGAGCGGCTTTTGCCTTGCGGATTTTTCCACATAAATTGGTTGGTTAAGTATCCTGACAGCAGACATCGAGCCTCATTAACATAAGCCAGAAGCTTATTTCGCAGTCGATATAATGAATAAGTAAAAATTAAAGTATATATCAAGAGTATTTGAATTATATCAACGCTGAAAAAACATAAATGAATTGTGCATACATCGAGGGGTCACTTGAACACGTTACTAAGTCGAAGTAATTGATCGGTCGTTTTCGACTAGACTAATCGGTGTTGTTCAGAACCGTTCTCCAGGACCCCGTGTTATCAAAGGTCCTAAGGACGGTCTTAGTTAACAACGGTCCTGACGCCAGTTGTCACATGACCGGAAATTTACATTCTACTGTGCCATACTGTACTGAACCGTGTTACGACCAACATGTGTGTTTGTTAAGACCGTGGAGTTATGACCGTGTTGATAAAATGGTCTCATTATCGGTCCTAGTTAAGGCGGTCATAATTCCGACATAACGATAAAACGGGAGCCAGATGTTTTCAGGGTGAATGTTGGACTAGATAGCGAACAGGGGAGACATAATGATAAAACGGGAGCCAGATGTTTTCAGGGTGAATGTTGGACTAGATAGCGAATAGGGGAGACACTGATGAGACTGTACGGAGGCTCAGACTTTCTCAGGATCTTTGATGGTCGGTTATCGTGTCACGTGGCTCGTTTCATTCCTACAGGTTCTCCCTCTGATGCGTAAATATAAATCCCCGTTTAGTATGACCGATGTCGCTTCGTTGATGTACAGACTGGAGGCAGAAGGTTGGTAATTTTGTTTCTTAGTTCTCCCCTGCCATGTTATGTTCTGACAGTTGAGACTACCTTACCATTTCCCATATACGACATATCTTGCAGCAGACGTCTTTGAAAACTCCTAGGTATATGTATGGAAAATCTCTTTACATTTACGTAAGATTTTAATCCTTTGCCACAATGTTTTCAAAGGTCGACTGCTACAAATGTGTCTGCATGTGGGTAAGGGTAACCGATGCTTGAACAAGTGTGTTGAGCACTCTCGGTGCATTTTAGCAGGAGATACAATGCAAAGTGTTTCTTTCATAGTGTCGATGTCATATACCAGCGCAATGTGCTATATTTATACTTTTTCTTACAGGACAAAACTAAGCGGGTTGATTTGAAATGCTTTTAACCTTCATGCAATGAAGCTTTGACAGATGTGCGGTCAGGATACACTTTTCTGCTTTTCCGAATATGTTGGGTAATATGTTTGTTGATACATTACAAAATATAAAACAACAAACAATATGTTTATAGCAAAAAAAGAATATAACATGTACATGTACATACAGAGACATGGATTTTAACAGAAAAAATACAAATATTCAACAACGTAAGATTTAATGTTGCTCATTCAGGCAGAACTTGGTTTATTTATGAAAAGGAACATCGGGAGCGATGGACAAACAATTTGATGGCGGAATCCCACCATTCGAATGTTAACGAATGAACCGTGTTTGCCCTTTTCCGAATACAATTAAATATCACAATACCGACACACGTGTTTGTCGTTGATCTATTTAGTTTACATAACGACTTGCTGGCTGGTGTCAGGATAAATAGAGCAGTAGTGCTGGTAACTTTCCCTGGAAACGCCGTGATATAACTGAAATATTGTCGAGGGGGAATAAAACACCAGCATTCAATCAATCAATCTAAAAAAGGAACGTGCTATGAAAACTTTGATTGAATTCTAAGTTTCCCTGTAGGAGGTTGGAATATTGTTTTTGATTGACTTCTAGGTTTCCCCGTCGAAAGTTGGAACGATGTGGCTCACAGTCACATGGGAGACTACGCACGGTCCTATAGTGACATCAACGTGATGCTGGCATGTGCCGGCTCGAAACAGAAAATGGAAAGGGATAAATTCGTGGAGAATATCAAAGATGTTATCAGGTGGTTTTTTTTCTTTTCTGATATAACCTTTTACTTTGACCATAATTCCGCCTTTTAGCTCTCCTGACCAAAAAGTTCTCAAGGTGAGCTATTGTGATCACACAATGTCCAGCATTAATGTTCCCTTTACGTGTTTAGTGAACACCTAAACATTATCTTGTCCAAAAGTACAGGGCCGATTTAAAAATAATCTGGCACAAATGGTTCTTTGGTGACCCTTTACCAAGATTGTTATTAGTATTCAGGTCCCTTTAAAAACATGGCCGTCAGGGTTGGGGGATATTGTTTTCCGTATATGTATATATTGTGAAAACTTAAAATATATTCTCGTACAAAAATGCTGAGCTGATTTGAAAATAATTTCGCAGAAATATTCCTTGGGTCTGTTGTGAAATGAGAAATTGCGTCTTTATGAGGAAAAGGGTTACTTCTAGTTCAGTTGTGCCTCGAATAATTTCGAAAATATTCAAACGAAAAAATGGAAACTCTTTATAAATGAAAGATCAATTTTTGAACAAAGTTGAAATTAGAGTAGCAAAAGTAGCCAAAATGAGTTTTAAAAGTTCAAACGGCCATGGCGGATTGCTTAAGGAGAGAATGATTAATTTCAAATCAATAAATGTTTGTAGAGCTGGAGACAAGGGTGACAATGTCCAAGTCTATAAAGATGCCACGTTAGCGGTGCTATCCAAGCATATGATGACGGTGACTATGACACGGCTGTGGAGTGTTTAAAATCTGTACGCTACGAACTGTACAAGACTGCAGGAAGTAATGCACAGGTACGTGATATTGTGTGATATTCCCTTTTAACCATTTCCAACATACAGACGCTTACTGACACCTCTATAGCAGATGACATTTAAACTTTATTCAATAATTGATATTTCATTTTAGAGTTTACATATGTTTGACTAAGAGTGTTCAATGATCCCTGCTACAGGTTTGTTGCATGTGGGCGAGGGTTAAAGATAGCCACTACATGCATTAAAACCTCTGCCAAACATTGTATTCTACATTGTAAGGGTAAATAAAAATATAATAATCATCATTCGAAATACACAATTTCTAATTAGTGGGAATTCGTGTTTCTTGTTTTGTTCCATTCTACTGATCCAGAGCTAAGATAAAGGTCGTTTTGCTTGTTCTAAATTAGTTATTCAGCCTCCTAGCTCTATGTTGTTTGCACTCAAAAGAATCGTCTCAATGAATTATTTTGAGTGCCCATATCATAGGGTTTTGTTGGAAAACAAGAAAGCTAGCTGGACCTTTGCTAATCATTGGGTACCAGTGCTGCAAGTTAGAAGTGAACCCGCAGAACTAGAATACATACATGTATAACAATATGACAGACATACATATGACATATGATCCTTTAACGACTCTTAGCCTTACAGATAGGCGACACAACACATGTGTAAAAAAACACATAAAGGAAATGTTGGAGCTTTTTTCTTTAATTGTAGTAACATTGCAGTATCTTTCTGAAAATCATCATACTTATATAAAATTTAACTTTCAGCGAGACCTGTTCAATGTCATTCTTATTCAGTCTGCCATTCGATCAAAGAAGTATCAGAAATACGCAAAGTAAGTCCATTTTGAAAAAGCTCTTTAACATGTGATTAAACATTTTGGCGCATCTGCAGCAGCAGACGACGTTTGAAAAACATTGATCAAAAGTTGAAAGGAGTTGAATAAAATGTTTCAAAACATTGTGCTAAACGGCGAACTTGTTCATAATGAGAAATATCTCCATTCGTCAAAATATTACAGCCGTTTTCAATAATGAACAATATATAATTTCGTGTTTAAGAGATTTTCCATGTTTTGCAACCTCATTAAAATCAGACCAGAATACTTCGCCAAGAGAAGCTTGGTTTTAAAGAGATTCAATGTTTGCCTTCATCTTTTAAAATTGTCTACTGCATAATTGTTGTGTGTTGGACAGTTTATAACTTAATACGTTTTCTGTTTTATATGTGTCACAATACAGTCCTTACCAGTAAACTACGTATATGTTATTTTACCATTGAACCTTTACTAGAAAAAGTATATTCCTAGTGAAATGTATGTACACATAACACATGCCGAGCCCTTGTAGCTCAGTCGGAGGCGATGCCGGCTATCAATCAAGGGGTTGTGACTTCCAATCCCAGCTCGGCCAAAATTCTTTCCTACATTTTACAAAAGTCACTGTGACAAGCGTCGTTCGTCTACCACCAATAGGCTTACAGTTTATGTGGGAAAGAAGGCAGATGCTTGGACATACTGTTGTGTGGAGTACTGGTGTGATAAAGCAAGGAGTAAGTAAACGGGCCGCAGTGATAAATATTTTGAAACTCTAAAAATGAAAGAGCATTTATTGAATAAAGTTTAAGGTATTGGATCTGTAATGGTCAATATCACAATATTGCCTAAATGTGTTTCCCTTGCTATCTTCATCCATTGAGACATGTATTTCTGAAATTTTTGAAGGCAAAAAATGTACAACAACTAAACACAATAAAATTGCTTTAATTTTCATACATGTCTTAAAAATGATATATAAAGGGCACGTTTTCTTTAAAAGAACATTGCTGATTAAAATAAACACCAATGAAAATAAAATACATTAAAATAAAAGAAGAAAACTCTTTAATATCACCGTACCCCCTTCTGAACTCTGCTTTTTTAAAATAATGTTTCTTCAACTTTGTAATTTAAAAGTCATCTAGCATTATTACTTTAACAATTAACCATTTATGTTGGATATCATTATTTACTACATTGTTATATTTAAGATATACTTAAATATAAAAAACATTTACCGTCTTGTTTTCTCATAACATGCTATTACATAAGATAGGTGACAAAATAAAAGGCAGCACAATGTGTCTGTATATTGTCTTTTCAACAACTATCATCAGTAAACATGAAAGTTTCTTATTTTAAATTTTGTATTTAGGCACATATTTGTGTTGAAAAAACATCACTGCATACAACAATAACGATTATGCTTAAATATATCTCAAATAGAATGCTTTATCAATAAATATGGAACACCACCCATCCCAAAACAATGCCCCTTTATATAAAAAAAAAACACACCAAAAACCCAACCTGTTCTATTGTATGAGCATCATCAACATACCCCCCACTTAAAAATGTATATCAAAGAATAATACATTATTAAAAGAAGTAATTACATGAAAAGGCGTCTATATGTGGAAATATTGACAAATCTGTACAACAAATCCATGAATTTCAACCTATTTTGACCCTTACAGAATGTTGCATCTTATTTCAATGACCATGCATGAAAATTATGTTTTTTTGACCCTCAGAATTAATTTGGTGTTCTACCTGATACGTCTGTGGTACTGGGCCGAGTCTACACATCTTGCAGAACGGAAGGTTGGACAACAACAAATTAAATTCTTCTAAATTAGTCCTTCCTTCCAACTGTCATTTTCACGGTCTTATCAAATTGTCGAAAACATATGTCACACTTAGGTTTTGTGCATGCGTTTGCTTCACAAACATTACCCGCACAAAGTTTATGATTAATACCAACATTGAATCCATTTTTCTTATCCGGTATATGCATATTTGCAAATCTACTTTATTTTTCCATCGTCGGCCATGTTTGTTTACCGATGTGACGTCACGGCAAGTGGGGAAAAACCTTTTTGTACTATATTTACCTACTATGGACAATTTTCCGACTGGCGGAAATACGTATCGGAAGGTTACGTGTGATCACGGTGAAAGTCGAATTTTACCGAAGGCATTACAGATACGATACCTTAACAGATTTTGGCGAAAAGATCAATTGTTCATTATGAGCAATTTTATCTTTTGCCAAACTTTTTTCAAAAGTCGTCTTCAGCTGAGTCTGAGTCAGTATGTGGGAAAGGGTTGATATTCGTCTAAGCACATGTATATGTTTTGAACAACGTACACAAATTTCATATTGATGGCAATTAGCACATGGTCGGATATCGTAATATTCTACCAAATGATTCTGATAATATTTATTTTTTAATTAAGTCACCTGATTGCAGAACGCCAGAGCCTGAAGGGAGAGACGCCGTTGATGCAAAAGATGCTTCAAACACTCGTGGTTGAGCACTGAACGTTCACAGAATGTAAAACATAGTGGGAACAGCAACAATTGATTTATATTCTGCCACGAATGAACATATATCTCATTATAACATCCTAACAAACATTTACTCTTTGGTTGAGGCATTAAAGGCATGCTGATCTTTTGTAGAAATGTTGCTTAAATTTGGCAATTAAACTTATTTATATTTCAAAACAAAAACGTCTGATTAATTTGATATTTGAAAAGGTATTGGTTTGAAGATTTAATACGACAATCGATATCTGGCTTTATCGATACACCTAAGACTTATGTATAAAGCGAAGAAAAGACTAGCTGGTTAATTTAGTACAATTAGAGTTGTTGTGCCTACTGTCCTAGCAAGGTGACACACAGGGGTCATGTCTCCGTCGTCTCTAAGTGTTTATCGTTCCGTCATGCTGTGATATATCAATACATGAGTTCATCAGATGATCCAAACCTGAGACTTTTGGTAGGCGAGATCGACGATTTAGAAGACTACACCGTTGTTTTCTACAAGGGTCATTGGCCGTGGACTTATGCTGACTACAAGTGCTATATAAATAATGCCATAGGCGTGTAACACGATTCAAACAAAATATTCCATGAATTAAGAGGGCCATGGTGGCCCTTTAACGCTCACCTGGGTATCATGGCTCAGTATCATGAAGTTTTCATAATTGATAGGCCTACTTAAAGAAGTAATATGATAAACAAAAAAACACTTGCAGCTTCTAGATAATCCACAATATTGTTCTTAAATTTGCCCTATTGACCTTGTCTTTGAATTTATATGACCAAACTGAACCTTAGCCTAGACATCAGCAACACATAATTTCTGTATAAGTTTCAAAATGCTCAGCTAAACATTGGCTTATTAACTGTCCACAAGCTTTTGATTATATTTGACCTTGTGACCTAGTGTTTAACCGGTCATGACCCAATTTTGAACTTGGCCCAGATATCATCAGATCAAATGTCCACAAGCTTTTACTTGGCCTAGTGATTTAGTTTTTGATCCGACATGAACCATACTCGAACTTGATCTATATATAATATATTATCAAGGTTAACAAACTGAATATGTTTCATGAATATTGGATGTTAATAGTGGAATCTAGAGTTTTATCAAGCAAATTGTTGACTAAGGACAATAGGCGATCACAATAGCTCGCCTTATTTGGGCTAAAACCCTATATAATAAGTGTCTTTTACATAACTGCCTTGATACAATTTCATACGCATTATTTGCTGTTGTTGTTGTTGTTATTATTAATAATCAGTTGAACCTGCACATTTAATAAGGCATTTTTATATAAATAAATGCTATATAATATATATATATATATATATGGCGTAAATTAAAGTCGCCACGACTAGCAACGCACTTCTACAACTCTTTTCTGATGCAGACATGTGGATACCTTTGCAACAGATGAACGTTAAAAACATTTTTGAAAAAGAAGAAATTCGCTTCGAAAAAACACGCCAAGGTCAAAGGCGATTATTTACAGCTATGCCGATGAATGAAACTAAAATCTCTGATTTCGTTGTTGACTCAGAGACCGTAGATAAGTATATAAAGTCTCTGGTTGTCACAATTCGGTATAGTCATATGTTTTGTGACTTTCAGCAAAATACTGCTTTGTGTTCGATTAATTTCGTTTTTAAGCCGCTTTCAACATTATTTCACTTAATCATGATATGCATCTACATTTCTCAAACAAAATAAGGAAGTGTGAAAAATCCAGTCCCCCCAGCTGTGGGGAGTGTTCAGAAGTCAAGGGCAGAATAATGACCAAAAACATTGGAATGTGACACAAGTTCATTTTTTGAAAAAAATTGTTAAAGGGACTGAATCCCATATGAGAAAAAAGCGAAAAAAAAAGAAAATTGTTAAAAATTGCTATTACTTTGATGTTTTTGCATGTAAGGCATTGAGATTTGCTGACTGATGTACTACAATATATGCACACTATTAATATTGCGGAGATTTTTCGTTATTTTGCATTGTAAAATCTACTGGGTTAGTAACCCAGTAAATCTAAAAATATCGCTGTATATTTATCACGTTATCACTACAACCGAATTGACAATCTCCTTCCCAGAGTTGTTGTTCCTTACACTCACGCATACATGAATGTAATGAGTCGATAGTGTAAGAGAATGCCGAATTGAATCCACAAATTCAAATGAGCAAGAGGAAATTCCACGGTATTTTTAAACGGGAAAACACGGAGCGGACGTTTTTTTAACTGCTTATTTCCTATGAAATAATGAAAAACAAGAATTGTACGACCTTCTACAATATTCCGTTACATATATATATAGACGTATTTTGGATTAATTAGAATAAGTATAAAATATAACGATTTTGGACCATTATGGTGTTCAGTCCCTTTAACTCCGGATGTGAAAAATAAGATATGACCCGGACATGTTTTTTTCTTTCTTTCAACAGGGTCAGAGGTTAAGGTAACTGTGATCCAATTTTGGTACGTGACACAATTCTTTTCAGAGATGCATTTTCAGATTAAATTTGCTGACTCCATGTTAGATCAAATGAGATATGACGAGGGTTTTTTCTTTAAACAGGGTCAGAGGTTAAAGTCAATGTGACCTATTTTGATACGCAACACACCGTCTTCCGGAGATGCGGGTGCATGCCAAATTTGGTTACTGTAAAATGGTACAGGAGATATTGCCCGGACAAGGTTGTGCAATACTTTTCTTGGCCAAAGTCGAGTGACCCAATTTTAGTTTGCGACACATTCTCTTTCCAATATGCCCATTCAGACCAAATTTAATGACAAAAAATAATATTTAATAATGCTTCGGCAATTAACGATAAATACCTATATGCCTATAATATACATGACATGTAAAGTAACTCATGACGGGTCTAGTTGCCAGAAATTGGGACCAAGTGTAGATCGTGCGTGTAATTCCTCTGCAGCAGAAGCCTTAGCAGTGGTCTGAATCAGTGATGGTGACAGTGAGCTATCGAAGCAGCCTATATATACATACATTATACCTATATCATCATATGTGGTCTAATTCAGTGTTGATGACAGATAGCTATCGAAGCAGCTTATATACATACCTTATACCTACATCATCATATGTGGTCTAAATCAGTGATGATGACAGTGAACAATCGAAGCAGCTTATATACATACCGTATACCTACATTATCATATGTGGTCTAAATCAGTGATGATGACAGTGAGCTATCGAAGCAGCTTATATACATACCTTATACCTACATTATCATATGTGGTCTAAATCAGTGATGATGAGCTAACGAAGCAGCTTATATAGACATGTACATACCTTATACCAATATCACCATATGATCCCGTCTATGAGGAAAGGTACAAGTGTAAATTTCTAAACAGTGTATGTTCATGTGTACATATCCTCCTTATTACCAGAACCTTCACAAGTTGTCAGGCTGCTGATCTTGATCAGACTGGATGCACAGACACACAAGAGAAAAGGTGTACCTTTTCCTATGGATAGGTGCATATATTCTTGTATACACCTAACCTAGGAAAAATGATGAATAGATGGAGAGGAATCCCTTAGATGAAAGGTGAGAGAGACAGCAGATAGTAGTGATTTGACATTGGAGTATATCGGTAGATTACTAAGAAGGTGTGAAATTATTGAGAATGATTTGATTCACTCTAAAACACATGTGTGACAACGAGTTACGGAAATGTGCTAATGTATTTGGGGTATGAAGAGATTTGAGACGACCTGTGTGTATTTATGAGAAAAGGCGCGTGTATTTTACCATCAAATGCAATACCAAGTGAGGATCAAGCTACTGCTAAACGTATGTGTCACGTGAATGATGGTGAATTCGCAACTGCCGTTAAGAGTAAAGCTAGCGTACTATTCTTGTTTCACAGGTCTCGCACCTCTATGTTTACCCCTGGTGCAATTCAATGTCTCAAGGGTCATGTACATGCTACTGACAGGTGTGTTTCTTTATACTCCAGCTATATGGCAGGCTGTTGTTAAGTTCTTTTATGTCACTTTACACAATTACAGTGAGATTATTAAATAATTGTGGAAAGTGCCATAAAACAACGTTATAAATAAAAACAAAACACCCGGGAGTATTGTTGAAAGTTGCATAAAACACAATTGAAAACAAACAAACATGACAATAGCATGTACATGGCCCTTGAGACACAGTTATATGTCTGAATAATTGTGTAAAGTAACATCAAAGAAAATAACAACAGCCTGCCAGTATCATGATCATTGCCCGTGAGACAAAATCAGATAAATGGAGTATAGAGAAATACAAGGGTTAACAGCATGTGGACATGCCTGTTAAGTGCAGAGGCGTTAGAGAGCGCCTAGATGCGGGAAAGGGTTAACAGCATGTATCCATGCCTGTTTAGTGCAGACGTGTCAGAGAGCGCCTAGATGCGAAAAAGGGTTAACAGTATGTAGCTCTGCCTGTTTAGATTTGGAAACTCAGACCTTCATACAACTGAGGATGAAACACAAATTGAAATTCACGAAGAAGATGAAATAATTTATACCGTATGCATTGTTATTGTAAACACAAATTAAAATACACGCAGAACACAAATCAATTTCACCGTATGCACTGTTATTGTAAACATAAATTAAAATTCAGGCAGAACACAAATCATTTATAGCGTATGCACTGTCATTGTAAATATAAACGCTGAGCCCACTGTGATTGCGTTGACCTGTCGTACCGAAGGTCGCGGGTTTGATTCCCGTCACGAGCGGCTTTTGTCTTTAGGATTTTTCCACACAAACGGCGCGAGTAATGGTTAAGTCTCCTGGAAGCAGACATCGAGCCTCATAAATATAAGCCGAAAGCTCGTTTCGCAATCGATGTAAATAAGTATGCTTAAAGTTTAAACTAAAGTATATATTAAGTGTATATGAATTTCATAGCTGAAAACACATAAGTGAATTTAGCATACATCGAGGGGTCACTTGAACACGTTGCCAAGTCGAAGTAATTCATCGGTCCTTTTCTGAATAGTCGGAGTTGTTCAGAACATTATTAAGACTTTAACAAGTGTAATAATGGCTGCCCTCTTTGGCTCAGGGTAGCGGGGTAAGCATTACGACGCTGACTGGCTGATGTCTGTAGTATTGGTCACTTACCCAGGAAACGCCGTGATACAACTAAAACATTGTTGAAAGCGGCGTAAAGCACCAAACAATCAATCAGTTAATCAACCAGAACCATTCTCCAGATGTTTTCAGAGTGAATACTTGACTAGATAAGCGAACAGGGAATATCTGGACTTCTCTGGATCCTTGATGATCGGTTATCGTGTCACGTGACTCGTTTCATGCATACAGCCCTGCCTCTGATGCGTGAATATACATCCCCGTTTAGTATAACCGATGTCGCTTCGTTGATCATTTCTTTATATTTACAAAAATGTTGTATTCACAGTTGAAATGCGAAACCCTATTTTAGCCTAATAAGTATACTAGATCTGGCTCTACACTAGTCGCGAATGTTTTAAGGTTGGTATTCGCAAATCCCCTTATCAATTATAATATATGATAAAACATAGATAATGATGACGCTGCTTTTCTTATTGCATTTGCAATGTTATTTTAATAACAATTAATGGTATATCAGTATTTCAGATGGTTTTGGTGATTTCTCGTTCCACGCTGCAATACAAAGTGTATGGTCGGGTTTAGAATTAAAACATTTTAATACATCTTACTAGATATGTAATTGGCCATAAACACCATTGGTGATTTTGATGCTGTAACCTGTCCTATAATAAGAGTCTTATCACTGGGTCTGTACGCAAGACAATACGGATCGTCCATTCCCTCCTTAGATGTTGAGATAATATTCTGCTTGGTACCGTCAGTATTCACCACGTGTAGATTGTTAGACCATTGTCCACACACCATGAAGTTGTCATCCGCGTCAAACAATAAACCACGACTACCCTTAAGCTGACTGTCAGAATATGTATACAGTGTAGTTCCAGTGCTGTCAATACACTGCACGTCAGTAGTAGTACTAACAACGATTCTGTCACCGGTACTGTTGACAGCTAGGTAGTAAGGATATCCCTGCCTAACGTTAAACGTGTTCACGGTGTCACCAGTAATTGTCAGTACCATTACCTTCCACCCGCGTCCTGTTTCATCACGACAAGTGACGTATATTCTATTACTGTTATAGTCAACACCCCAACACTGCATTCCGACTTGAATGTTGTTACCCTTCTCAATGGCACCGGAAACATTCAATAATTGAAGGCAATTTTCATTTCTTTGAGACACAATGACCTGGTTCTCTGATACAACCGCTACATCCCAAACAAGGTTAATTTTCATCTCGAATTTCATTTTGAAATCTTGTGAAAATACTTTGACCGAATGGCCATTATTACCTTCACAAACGACTAATCGCCCGTCATGCATGAACGCGCATCCCGTGACACCACTAGTTGGACCAATATCAATGTCTCTTTTTGTCACAGACGCTATTTGCTGGAAACAGATTCGAGAATCATCCGACGATATTGGATCATCTATTTTGAATGTACCAATTGAGGTAATATCGGACATTAAGGTGACGAGTTGATCGGACTTGTGAAATTCTAACTTGCTTGGTTGTATTTCCTTCATTATATCGTCTGTCGCTTCTTTCCCTTCGTCTAATTTGTGTTTCTCTTTCGTCATAAAAACAAACATGGCATCTGCATTTGCATTCCCAAGACATTCAAATGAATTCATAATTGCTTGTATCTCTTCGTTCAGTTCGTCTGATAACTTAATATCATTTTCGGCATCAACCATTAGTTTCTTTTCTATATCGGAAATAGTGTCTTCCATATCCTTCGCTAATTTCTCAATGCATTTAATGACTTCCAATTTCAATTCAATAACTTCCTGTATAGATTTTCTGCAACTTGTTTTTATCTGTATTTTATCGTTTTCCCTTGAATCCTTTATTTCTTTCATATATGACGATAAGGATCTGGTCTTCTCTAAAAATAATGCAATGTCATTCTGTGTCTGTGCTTCTTGCGCAATTTCCTTCACCGCCTTAACTTTACATCGTCTGTGTTTTGTCCTATTACACCGGTCGCATATGGCTGCATCATGACTTAAACAGAAAATTGTTAAGTTTTCTGTTTCATGGTTTGTGCATTTCATGACGGTAGCGATCAATGCATTCTGTTTAATCGACTTCCTCTTCGACATGTCGGATGGTTTCAGCTCGTGATCCCGTGTAGCTCTTAAACTTCGATGGAATTCTTCACACGCATCGCATAGATATTCTGAACAGACTTTACAGAATGTCCGAGCTTGTTTGTATACTCCTCGGAACTTACAAGGATCACACATCTTTGTGGGGTCTTCGTCGGACATATTTGTGTTTCCAGCCATGGCTTCAGCCATTGTTTGTTGAGTCTGTAATGAAATTTATCAAATATGTTTAATTATAAATAATTACTTTCAAATTAAAACCTTGATAAAGTACACACGTCAAATATACCTACTAAATGTTTTCGTTGCGATAATAAATCTAGATGACTTTAAGTAGTATTATAGTTTTCTTTTAATAAGTTGTTTGTATTATTGATGATGATATGATGGTGTTGGTGGTGTAATTGATGATGATGTTGGTGTAATTGATGATGATATGATAATGTTGGTGGTGTAATTTATGATGATATGATGAGGTTGGTGATGTAATTGATGATGATGTTGGTGGTGTAATTGATGATGATGTTGGTGATGTAATTGATGATATGATGATGTTGGTGGTGTTATTGATGATGATATGATGATGTTGGTGATATAATTGATGATGATATGATGAGGTTGGTGATGTAATTGATGATGATATGATGACGTTGGTGGTATAATTGATGATGATGATAGTGGTGTAATTGATGATGATGTTGGTGGTGTAATTGATGATGATGATTTGATAATGTTGGTGGTGGTTTAATTGATGATGATTTGATGATGTAGGTGGTGTAATTGATGTTGATTTGATAATGTTGGTGGTGGTTTAATTGATGATGATGTTGGTGGTGTAATTGATGATGACATGATGATGTTGTTGGTGGTGAAATTGATGATGATGATTGATGATGATAAGATGACGTTGTTGGTGTCATTGATGATGATGATATGATGACGTTGTTGGTGTCATTGATGATGATATGATGATGTTGGTGGTGTAATTGATGATGACATGATGGTGTTGGTGTCATTGGTGATGATATGGTGACGTTGGTGCCATTGATGATGATATGATGAGATTGGTGGTGTAATTGATGATGATATAATGAGGTTGGGGATGTAATTGATGACGATATGATGAGGTTGGTGGTGTAATTAATGATGATATGTTAATGTTGTATCATTGATGATGATATGATGACGTTTGTGCCATTGATGATGATATCATGAGGTTGGTGGTGTAATTGATGATGATATGATGGTGTAATTGATGATGATATGATGACATTGGTGGTGTCATTGATGATATGATGACGTTGGTACCATTGATGATGATATAATGAGGTTGGTGTAATTGATGATGATATGATGAGGTTGGTGGTGTAATTTATGATGATATGATGAGATTGGTGATGTAATTGATGACGATATGATGAGGTTGGTGGTGTAATTGATGATGATATGATGACGTTGGTGTCATTGATGATGATATAATGAGGTTGGTGTAATTAATGATGATATGATGAGGTTGGTGGTGTAATTTATGATGATATGAGGAGGATGGTGGTGTCATTGATGATGATATGATGAGGTTGGTGGTGTAATTATAAAGATTATGATGATGTTGGCGGTTTAATTGATGATGATATAATGACATTGGTGGTGTAATTGATGATGATACGATGGTGTTGGTGATGTAATGGACGCAGTTATGATCATGCTGTTGTAGTTATTGGTAACATTACTATGAAGTTGTCGGTTTAAATGATGATGTGATAATGATGCTATTGGTGTCATTGATAATGATATGATGATGTTGGTGGTGCAATTAATGATGTATGATTATGTTGGTGGTGTAATTGATGATGTTACAATGATGATGTTAATGGTGTAATTGATGATGGTATGATGATGTTGGTGGTGTAATTGATGATGTTATAATGATTATGTTGGTGGTGTAATTGATGTTGTTATGATTATGTTGGTGGTGTAATTGATGATGGTATGATGATGTTGGTGGTGTAAATGATGGTGTTATGATGATGTTGGTGGTGTTATTGATGATGTTATAATGATGATGTTGGTGGTGTAATTGATGGTGTTATGATGATGTTGGTAGTGTTATTGATTATGTTATAATGATGTTGGTGGTGTAATTGATGATGTTATGATGATGTTGGTGGTGTAATTGATGATGGTATAATGATGTTGGTAGTGTAATTGATGGTGTTATGATGATGTTGGTGGTGTTATTGATGATGTTATGATGATGTTGGTGGTGTATATGATGATGTTGGTGATGTAATTGATGATTTTTATAATGATGATGTTGGTGGTGTAATTGATGATGTTGGTGGTGTAATTGATGATGTTGGTGGTGTAATTGATGGTGTTATGATGATGTTGGTAGTGTTATTGATTATGTTATAATGATGTTGGTGGTGTAATTGATGATGTTATGATGATGTTGGTGGTGTAATTGATGATGGTATAATGATGTTGGTAGTGTAATTGATGGTGTTATGATGATGTTGGTGGTGTTATTGATGATGTTATGATGATGTTGGTGGTGTATATGATGATGTTGGTGATGTAATTGATGATTTTTATAATGATGATGTTGGTGGTGTAATTGATGATTTTATAATGATGATGTTGGTGGTGTAATTGATGATGTTGGTGGTGTAATTGATGATGTTGGTGGTGTAATTGATGTTGTTGTGATTATGTTGGTGGTGTAATTGATGATGATATGATGATGTTGGTTGTGTAATTGATGGTGTTATGGGGATGTTGTTGGTGTAATTGATGATGATATGATGATGTTGATGGTGTAATTGATGATGTTATGATGATGTTGGTGGTTTAATTGATTATGTTATAATGATGTTGGTGGTGTAATTGATGATGTTATGATGATGTTGGTGGTGTAATTGATGATGGTATAATGATGTTGGTGGTGTAATTGATGGTGTTATGATGATGTTGGTAGTGTTATTGATTATGTTATAATGATGTTGGTGGTGTAATTGATGATGTTATGATGATGTTGGTGGTGTAATTGATGATGGTATAATGATGTTGGTGGTGTAATTGATGATGTTATAATGATTATGTTGGTGGTGTAATTGATGTTGTTATGATTATGTTGGTGGTGTAATTGATGATGGTATGATGATGTTGGTGGTGTAAATGATGGTGTTATGATGATGTTGGTGGTGTTATTGATGATGTTATAATGATGATGTTGGTGGTGTAATTGATGGTGTTATGATGATGTTGGTAGTGTTATTGATTATGTTATAATGATGTTGGTGGTGTAATTGATGATGTTATGATGATGTTGGTGGTGTAATTGATGATGGTATAATGATGTTGGTAGTGTAATTGATGGTGTTATGATGATGTTGGTGGTGTTATTGATGATGTTATGATGATGTTGGTGGTGTATATGATGATGTTGGTGATGTAATTGATGATTTTTATAATGATGATGTTGGTGGTGTAATTGATGATGTTGGTGGTGTAATTGATGATGTTGGTGGTGTAATTGATGGTGTTATGATGATGTTGGTAGTGTTATTGATTATGTTATAATGATGTTGGTGGTGTAATTGATGATGTTATGATGATGTTGGTGGTGTAATTGATGATGGTATAATGATGTTGGTAGTGTAATTGATGGTGTTATGATGATGTTGGTGGTGTTATTGATGATGTTATGATGATGTTGGTGGTGTATATGATGATGTTGGTGATGTAATTGATGATTTTTATAATGATGATGTTGGTGGTGTAATTGATGATTTTATAATGATGATGTTGGTGGTGTAATTGATGATGTTGGTGGTGTAATTGATGATGTTGGTGGTGTAATTGATGTTGTTGTGATTATGTTGGTGGTGTAATTGATGATGATATGATGATGTTGGTTGTGTAATTGATGGTGTTATGGGGATGTTGTTGGTGTAATTGATGATGATATGATGATGTTGATGGTGTAATTGATGATGTTATGATGATGTTGGTGGTTTAATTGATAATGTTATAATGATGATGTTGATGTGATTGATAATGATATGATGATGTTGGTGGTGTAATTGATGATGTTATGATTATGTTGGTGGTGTAATTGATGATGATGTTGGTGGTGTAATTGATGATGTTATGGGGATATTGTTGGTGTAATTGATGATGATATGATGATGTTGATGGTGTAATTGATGATGTTATGATGATGTTGGTGGTTTAATTGATAATGTTATAATGATGATGTTGATGTGATTGATAATGATATGATGATGTTGGTGGTGTAATTGATAACTCGATCTAGCGATTCCCCGTCATTTATACGCTTACAGCTTTATACGTAAATATATTGATATTCAAAATTCGGACATCCGTATACATTAAAAAGAATATATGTATTCTTGTTTCGACTTATCGCGATCTACCCGCAGTATATATGCGTATACCTATGCATGTAAATATGTATGTGCTGTACACAGTTAATATGAACCTGACATCATATGTCATATTAAACATAAATTCATTTTGACAAAATGTACAACAATTATTCCGCTTAAATAATCGGTCGAATTACCTCAACAAAATTTAAGTTAAGCATTTCGTGTCCTTGCTAAAGAAATTAAACTTACGCATTTTAATAGATCAGCTAACACTTAATAAACATGCGAAACAAGATATTAGTAAAATTCCTGCCGTTCCCTTTAAATGATTTTGTGTCTTTATCTGTTTGCATTTAATGTGTAAACTTGAGTTTATAAGCTATGTAGATATAAGATGCAGCGAATCTGTTTGAATAAGAGATGCGTCGATGTAGACTTCCTAGATAAGGGTACGCATTTCACTAGAAGACACACATCTCGTGGGATTTATTTGATTAATATCAATATTAAATATGATGGATAAATATTTTGATTTATATATGTGTGTACCAATTGGTTATTTATTTCAGCCTCGTTATTCATTTATACCTCAGTCGTATTGTTAAAAAAGTGTTTGATGAAAAAACATGTCAAGAAAACAGCACACAGGCAGTTCTGGTTGATTGTATGTTCAATTATAACTGCTACTACGTTATTTTCAAAAGACATTGCCTTTCCCGGAATGGTTTGAGATAAGCGATATATTCGAATATTCGCATGTTCGAGTTATTGTGACTCAACTGTTACTGTTCGTAATCATGCATGTGTTTAAGGTATTCACTTAACATGGATTTTTAGTTTGTTATGTGTCGTTATAAATGACAGGAAACTAAATAAACCTCAGATCCAAACTCCATCCCAAAAACAAGAAAAGGGTATCAAACTCTGCAACTATGTGTTTTATGTCATGTAAAGGTTAAAAAGATATAACACATACCAAGGAAACCTTGTATCATCATTGTTTGTATTTTCATATTTCGTAAGTAACAGGTATTATATCAATACAAAATAATGCCATCGACAGAACCATTAACAGACTGTTGACAAGAACGACTGATTAATCACTTAAATTAACCCACATCTTTCGGAAACTTTGGACTTTTTTACAAAACAATTCGACGGCCCTTGTAAGATAAAAATCAGTTATGTTAACTGGAAATCTTCGGAAAGAGTAACTAATATTTGTGCCATCTAAACCCTTTTCAACATACAAAAAAATCTGAAACAGACGACTGTGAAAACATCTTGGCAAACATATGGGAAATCTATGTAAAAGAAAGTATGATAATTACCAAGAGTTGAAAACATTGTGACAAAAGTGGACTTTGTAAAGAAGTAATATGATAATCAAGTAAAACGCGCCGCTTAGGTTTTTTTTATCACGGTCGATGTCTGATTCGTGGAGACTTAACCAGTACTTGTACCGTTGTTTGAACAAGTCCCAGTGACAGAACCCGCGCATCACGGGATTCGAACCCAGTACAGTTGGTACAAGGGGCCGACGCTCTACAACTGCACAAATGTCTTTCATGTGCAGCTCCTTGAGAGTCAACAAGAAATTTTTAAATTCTGCATAATGACCTAGTTTTTGATAGACTTCCTTTTACGGTTTTAAACCATTTTATACATTATTTCAGTTATGTCACGGCGACAGCTTACTTATTCATGATACCTGGGTTAAGACACTAGGTTTTTTAAGTGTGCCTTGCCCATGGGCACTCAACCATGACCGCTGTGATTGAGGATCAAACTCTGGATGCTCAGTTCCAAATCCCCGACGCTAACCACTCGGCCTATTTAAAACAAGCCCAGAAATTATCAAGACAAATATTCTGACAAAGTTTTAACATGCTTAATACGAAAATCAGGTCTCTGAACTATATTAAAATTTCAATTGAAATATCAAAGCAAAAAATAGACAATTCTGGTTACTAAAATCAAAAAATGGTGGCATATTTGTTTTACCTTGTTTGAAATAATTTATATTTTGAAATTAACATGATTCATTTTATAAACAAAAGAATATTTACACTGTGCTATAATAGAACAATAATGAATGATCCGTGCCTGTATATATGGGTATTAATTGGCAAGTCCATTCATTTTTTAAAAATATTCCACAGATCATCCACTTTCATTGACATTATATACGATCGAGAAACGTAGAGATGATATAGAAAGACAGATGTGAAGTAATTCAATGCCGATATTGTACAACACTAGTCTAGATTCCAGTCTCAAAATGATGAGTGTCTTCGGATTTCGCCTGCTATAGCAATTGGCTCTAACGAGCCCCTTGCTAAAAATCGCACGGCCTACGCCGAGATACCGCTTGTCATATTGCCAGATTTTCTACACAATAGCCACTACTATGCCTTCGGCGCTTTGATTTTATATCTTTCGGCGATAGCTGTTTAACCTCAGTTTTGACCTAGATGTTAAACAAATGATCTAGATTGTAGACCAATTAAATGAATAATGTCGAAGAAATAAAGGAAATGAAAGATTTTGATTGGTTCATTGTTAAGTTGGCGATCCTACGGGAGGCACTAATAAGATGAAGTTTTAAAATGAAATCTTCTGCATACTAACTCTTAATTGTTTTCTTTAAGAAATAAATTTCAGTGAAAACAATCAGTGAAAACGTATGAAATATAATATTTAAGAGCAAAATATTAATTATTTTTGAAACATGATAAATTATCAGTTATTTATCGTCAATTGAAACTTATACACTTCTTGGGATCCTCGCGTAATCTCCAGTCATGCCTTGATAATCTATTTATATTAACTGAAGTTGGATGGAGATGGCCGATTAGCCTTTGGTAAACACATAGATTATTGCGCAAATTTTATGGAAAATTTATGGAAAATTACTGATTGTTTTGAGTATTATCGCCGTTTATCTTTAATGTTTTCCTTTATAGTTTTTGTCGTCTGCAGATTTCTTGTATGTGGGAAAGGGTTGTATTTTGGAGCTGTTTTGTTATGAATATTTGAATATATATCACTAAAACGGCACATATGTCTAGGAATATTATTTCCAATGTGCAAATATACACATGAGGTACTTAGGTTAGGTGTCCACACAGTACTTTTACAATTGTGGACCTTCACATAAAATTTTCATATGGACAAATTATCAATTTTTAACAGTTAAATAGTAATTACAAATTTATTTTGTGCTCCACTGAACCCATTTCCTCATTATGTTCTCTAGCATTTTCTCCGGGTTGAAAACATCTGAAGCATAACTAGCGGATAATATGACCGATACTTAACTACATTATATTGATTTGTGAATATATAGAAATGACTATCTAACCCTTTCCCACATATCGACGCTTATACTGACGTTTCTGGAAGCAGATGATTTTGAAAACAAAGACATTTTGCCATAATCGTTTGAACTGTATTAAATAATTAAACTATTAATTGTAGAAATATTTCCTATGTTCGTCAACATGTCGTCTCCTGCAAAGTGTTGTATGTGGGATAGGGTTAGCAACAAATCTACACCAGAGAATTTGAAAGCATTCAGGCAAAAATATTTGAAAATTTCTCTAAATTAAGACACTACTATTGAATAGATGTGAATTCATTGTGAGCAATTTCTCCTTTAGCAACACTGTTTCCAAAAAATCGTTATGCTGCAGATGTGTCTTCATGGTGGAACAGGATAAAAGAAGAATTTGCTATGAAATAAGCAAGATTTTCTCCACCCTAGCAATAAGTAATAACACATTGAATGCTGAAGTGCAATACATATACAGTTATACATCGGAGGCAATTGGGCTTATTTCATATCATTCCATTATTGTTAGCCTCTTTTGAACCATTTATTTATAATTTATGTCTCTAACATAAAAATGTCTGAAGGTAATATTTTACCCCTCTGTAATCACTGTACCTTTATTATGTCTGAAAGTAATATGTTACCGCTCTGTAATCACTGTACCATTAGTATGTCTGAAGGTAATATTTTACCCCTCTGTAATCACTGTACCATTATTATGACTGAAGGTAATATGTAACCCCTCTGTAATTACTGTTCCCTTCTTATGTCTGAAAGTAATATGATACCCCTCTGTTATCACTGTACCATTATTATGACTTAAGGTAATATTTTACCCCTCTGTAATCACTGTACCATTATTATGTCTGAAGGTAATATTTTACCACTCTGTAATCACTGTACCATTATTATGTCTGAAGGTAATATTTTACACCTCTGTAATCACTGTACCATTATTATGTCTGAAGGTAATATTTTACCACTCTGTAATCACTGTACCATTATTATGTCTGAAGGTAATAGTTTACCCCTCTGTAATCACTGTACCATTATTATGAGTGAATGTAATATGTAACCCCTCTGTAATTACTGTTCCCTTCTTATGTCTGAAAGTAATATGATACCCCTCTGTTATCACTGTACCATTATTCTGACTGAAGGTAATATTTTACCCCTCTGTAATCACTGTACCATTAGTATGACTGTAGGCAATATTAAACCCCTCTGTAATCACAGTACCATTATTATGACTGAAGGTAATATGTTACCGCTCTGTAATCACTGTACCATTATTATAACAGAAGGTAATATTTTACACCTTTGCAATCGATGTACTATTATTATGACTTAGAGTAATATGTTACCCCTCTGTAATCACTGTACCATTATTATGACTGAAGGTAATAGTTTACCCCTCTGTAATCACTGTACCATTATTATGACTTAAGGTAATATGTTACCCCTCTGTAATCACTGTACCATTATTATAACTGAAGGTAATATGTTACCCCTTTGTGATGACTGTACCATTATTATGACTGAAGGAAATAGTTTACTCCTCTGTAATCACTGTTCCATTATTATGACTGAAGGTAATATGTTACCCATCTGTAATCACTGTTACATTATTATGTCTGAAAGTAATATGTTACCCATCTGTAATCACTGTACCATTATTATATCTGAAGGTAATATGTTACCGCTCTGTAATCACTGTACCATTATTATAACAGAATGTAATATGTTACCACTCTGTAATCACTGTACCATTATTATGTCTGAAGGTAATAGTTTACCCCTCTGTAATCACTGTACCATTATTATGAGTGAATAAAATATGTAACCCCTCTGTAATTACTGTTCCCTTATTATGTCTGAAAGTAATATGATACCCCTGTGTTATCACTGTACTAATTTTATGACTGAAGGTAATATTTTACCACTGTGTAATCACTCTACCATTATTATGACTGACGGTAATATGTTACCTCTGTAATCACTGTACTATTATTATGACTGAAGGTAATATTTTACTCCTCTGTAATCACTGTACTATTATTATGACTGAAGGTAATATGTTACCGCTCTGTAATCACTGTACCATTATTATGAGTGAAGATAATATTTTACACCTCTGCAATCACTGTACCATCATTATGACTGATGATAATAGTTTACACCTCTGTAATCACTGTACCATTATTATGACTGAAGGTAATATGTTACCCTTATGTAATCACTGTACCATTATTATGAGTGAAGATACTATTTTACACCTCTGCAATCACTGTACCATTATTATGACTGATGATAATAGTTTACACCTCTGTAATCACTGTACCATTATTATGACTGAAGGTAATATGTTACCCCTATGTAATCACTGTACCATTATTATGACTGAAGGTAATATTTTACTCCTCTGTAATCACTGTACTATTATTATGACTGAAGGTAATATTTTACCTCTCTGTAATCACTGTACCATTATTATGACTGAAGGTAATATTTTACCCCTCTGTAATCACTGTACCATTATTATGACTGAAGGTAATAGTTTACCCCTCTGTTATCACTGTACCATTATTTTGAGTGAAGGTAATATGTTACCCCTCTGTAATCACTGTACCATTATTTTGACTGAAGGTAATAGTTTACCCCTCTGTTATCACTCTACCAATATTTTGAGTGAAGGTAATATTTTAAACCTCTGTAATCACTGTACCATTATTATGTCTGAAGGAAATATGTTACCTCTCTGTAATCACTGTACCATTATTATGACTGAATGTAATATTTTACAACTCTGTAATCACTGTACCATTATTATGACTGAAGGTAATATGTTACCCCTTTGTTATCACTGTACCATTATTATGTCTGAAGGTAATATTTTACCCCTTTGTAATCACTGTACCATTATTATGACTGAAGGTAATATGTTACCCATTTGTTATCACTGTACCATTATTATGTCTGAAGGTAATATTTTACCCCTTTGTTATCACTGTACCATTATTATGACTGAAGGTAATATTTTACCCATCTGAAATCACTGTACCATTATTATGACTGAAGGTAATAGTTTACCCCTTTGTAATCACTGTACCATTATTAGGACTAAAAGTAATATTTTACCCATCTGAAATCACTGTACCATTATTATGACTGAAGGTAATATATAACCCCTCTGTAATCACCTGTACCATTATCATGACTGAAGGTAATATTTTACCCCTTTGTAATCACTGTACCATTATTCGATTCTGATACAAAGTGTATTGTAACTAAAGTTTGTATGATGTGATCTGGAATCTGCCTTTCATACGGTTGGTATTTTATTGTTGTGTTATTGATTATGCAAGGAAACTTCTATTTAGACTACCATGCTTTTAGGTTTAGACTTTGCTTTTCCTTTAAGCATTTAAACTTAATTTGTAGTTGTAATTCATTGACTGATAAATCGTTCCATCATGCATTTTCCAAAGTAAATGTTAAATCTAGACCATCATAATTATGATTTTAAAATTTGAAAACTAGGGAAGCCAAGAAATTGTTTTCTCCCAAGCAATTTCTGATCATCCTGCAATGTTTTAAAAAGTTTTTTCTGCAGCTGATATATGAAAAAATGTTTCCAATCAGGGAAATGTTTAAACACCTCTGCACTTTTGGACACATTTTGAAGCATCTGCATCAAACAACTTGCTACCATTGTTGAAGTCTTTGGACAGTAGTGTAAATAGAGACTAGCATGTTCATCAGAATGATCAGATCCTTAAAACAATCATATTTATGCTGGTCCACTTGCTTATTACATAAATATCAGACAGTGATTATTTTAAATCAACAGCCTGTATATGTAAGACATTTGATCCCTGTGGAAAAAATCTCTCCAAACATGAAAAGTATTTAAGCTATTTCACATCTTGATGTATTTACTAGTTTAGTTTTGTTTAACTTGTTTCATTCACATTTGGCTAGCTGCATCCTTATATTGCAGATTGTTTGTATACAGTTTTATTTGTGAGATAAGGTAGCCTGACCCAAATTGGATTTGTGTTTAATTCCTTTCAAATTTCCCAGATATCTAACTTTATCAAGATGTTTTGAAACCAGATGAGGCTAAACATCATAGCATGTAAACATTTATTGTATATGCTATAAGAGCACATTTGTAGTTATGTTGTTAAAACCAATTTTATTTGAAGCTATGAATTAATACTGAAAGGCTATATGTTATCATTTTCTTTAATTTTCAATGTAAGCATTTTTTTATGATATTTATGTTAACTTTCAAGTTTTGGTATTTTGCAAATAAGTCTTATTTTGAAATTAACCCTTTCCCCCATACGACAATTCTGCAGCAGAAGACTTTGAACATATTTTGTCAAAAAATAAAAAATCTCTATAATTGAATGGATAACCTATGACTAAAAGTGGAAAACATTGTGTCAAAAGGAGAAATTGCACGTTTTGTGCAATTTCTTCTTTTGTCACTATGTTTTCATAAAGCCGTTCAAATTCAAAGCTTGGCCCTTTCAGAGGTGGCCCCCATCTGGCAAGGGCTGGGCATTATTAATCTATTCAGATCTTAATGGCTAAAACATCAGCAAACTTCTAAATAACAATAATGTGTTCTTTTCAATGTTTTTGCTCATATTCAAAACTGTCTGCTGCAGATTGGTTGTATGTGGGATTTGAGCGTGATCTAACACGCGGTATATCACTTTAATCACTCATGCCATTCGGCCGTCGTGATTAATTACTACACACATGAACTCCACATCGTGATATACGATCCGGTATATCACTCAAAATAAGATACATTTCATAAATATATTTGTAATCAAGACTCGGTCAGTCGTATACATTAAGAAGAATGCGTTTATTCATGTATCGACATGACCCGATCCTCCGCAGATTATACGCGTAGACCTATGTACATATATGTAAATATCTAATGTGACCCTGACCTAAACAGCTATATTAAACATTATCTTTCATTGTGATACAAATGTAGGATATATAAACGTTCAAACATACCTGTGAAACAATTATTCCATGAAAATAATCGGTCACAATGCCTCAACAAACGTCTAAGTTAATTATTTCGTGTCCTTGCTATATCTTCTACTTCCGCATTTCAATAGGTCAGATAACACTAAATACACCAGCGAAATAATCTGTTAGAAAAACCTGCCTTTCGCTTGAAAGGATTTTGTTTATATCTATCTGGCTGGTTGCATTATATATGTAAACTTCAGTATATACTCTATGTTTACATGTATGTACGTATTGCATTTGCTTGAATAACCGTTTGAATAAATTACACGTACAGTGAAGGTGGAATAGAAAATAAACTCAATTATGGCGGGTTTAAATATAAGGGTAATCTTTGTCTTGTTTTGTTCTATAACAAGAAAGTATGTATATGTATATATGGTATAGCAACAATCTGTGTATATGTTTATATGGTATAGCAACAATCTGTGTATATGTATATGAGGTATGTCAACAATATGTGTATATGTATAAGTGGTATATCAGCAATATGTGTATATGTATATGAGGTATGTCAACAATATGTGTATATGTATAAGTGGTATATCAGCAATATGTATATATATATATATATATATAGGGTATATCAACAATATGTGTATATGTATATATGGTATAGCAACAATCTGTGTATATTTATATGTGGTATGGCAACAATTTGTGTATATGTATAAGTGGTATATCAGCAATGTGTGTATATGTATACGGGGTATAGCAACACTATGTGTGTGTGTGTGTGTGTGTGTGTGTGTGTGTGTGTACATGTGGTATAGCAGCAATATGTGCATATGTATATATGGTATAGCAACACTATGTGTATGTATATATGGTATATTAACTATCTGTCTATATGTATATATGGTATATTAACTATCTGTCTATATGTATATGTGGTATAGCAACAATGTGTGTATGTTTGCGTGGTAAAGCAACTATATGTCTATACGTATAGGTGGTATTTTAACAATCTGTGTATGTAAATGTGGTATAGCAACAATATGTGTATATGTATATATGGTTTAAGAACAGTATATGTATGTTAATATGATATATTAACAATCTGGCGATACGTATAGGTGGTATAGCAACACTATGTGTATGTATATGTGGTATAACAACAATATGTATGTACGTATATGTGGTATTGAAACAATTTGTGCGCATGTATATGTGGTATAGCAACAATATGTGTGTATGTATATGTGGTATAGCAACAATATGTGTATATGTATATATGGTTTAAGAACAATATGTGTATGT
The DNA here is from genome assembly GCA_031761405.1 of Serripes groenlandicus. Taxonomy (NCBI): domain Eukaryota; kingdom Metazoa; phylum Mollusca; class Bivalvia; order Cardiida; family Cardiidae; genus Serripes; species Serripes groenlandicus. The sequence goes on from JASEVX010000062.1 coordinate 208,346, forward strand.
TTATATGATATATTAACATTCTGGCGATACGTATAGGTGGTATAGCAACACTATGTGTATGTATATGTGGTATAACAACAATATGTATGTACGTATATGTGGTATTGAAACAATTTGTGCGCATGTATATGTGGTATAGCAACAATATGTGTGTATGTATATGTGGTTTATCAACAATATGTGTGCATGTATATGTGGTATAACAACAATCTGGCTATATGATTAGGTGGTATAGCAACAGTCTGTGTATATATATGTTGGTATATATATATATAGGGTATATCAACAATCTGTGTATATGTGTATGTGATAAAGCAACAAACTGTGTGTATGTATATGTGGTATAGCAACACTATGTGTGTATATATAATTGGCATGCAACAATCTGGATATATGTATATATGGTAAACCAACAATATGTGTGTATGTATATGTGGCATTAATTAACGAATGAGCGAACGAATGAACGATAGGATCGAACGAACGATCGAATGAACGACCGAACGAATTAACGAAGGACAGGCGGGCGTACGAAAGAACCCACAAATGAACGAGCGAATCACTGAATTAATTCATTAATTATGGGTTTAAGAAGTATCGACAACTAGAATCAGTCAGTTCTCAAGTATGCATGATCAGGAATGTAACAGCGTTAACATTCAAAACGACATAAAGAAGGAATATGTTAAGTAGTCTCATGCCTAAATATAGTTGTTCCCACTGCATGCTTTTAATGCGTGAAGTAATCCATGCTTGTGTTTGATAAAGGACGTACTGAATATCTAGTTATACACTCTTCACCCCTTTAACTAACATGTCACTAATAACAGAACCTTCTTGAAAACATCTGTGTACTATATGTATGGATATTGTTTGTGAACATCTATTGACCGCTAAAACATGGATATAATCAAAGCACTGAAAGGTCTGCCGGTCTGTAGGCTGCAAGAAAGTTGTAGAAGAAGGGAAATTGAAAGGAAGTAACAATAGCAGCTTACATCTATGTTTTTATTGTTAGGAAATTGAAAGATCATATCAAAAATAGTAAATATTATGAAAATGCAATTAGAAAACAAGAATACCTTGTTGGCCCTATATCGCTTACCTGAGTGCAAGAGCTTACAAGTATACTAGTTTAAGACATGTAGAATCAAAGGAAAATTTGACAGCAGGTTTAGGCAGAAACATTTTGAAGTGTCTGCATTATCATATTGAGTAATATGTCAATGTTAAATCAATTTCCATCAAATAGTTTCTGCGTGTTTTACAAAGTGTACCCACTCGAGCAAACTTTGTGGAGTTCCAGAGAGGTTCAGTCAAGGAACATGTCAGAGAAATTATATTGAAATCCGGCTGGGCCAGTAGTTTCTGACAAGAAGAATTTAAAAGTCTTCTTTTTTTTCGCAAACACGTTGTACACTAAATGAAATTATGTGAACTACTGTAAACGTGGGGCCTTGCAAAGAACATCCAAGACAAGTTTTATCAACTTGCAGTCAGTTGGTTTTTTAATGAGAGCTACGTGCAGTGAGTGAGTCCAATAGATCATCTAAAGCCTTTGGCCCAGGTGATCTTAACAAACTTAGGTTACAGGACCACACACACACTAGTATATTGAATACATACTTTCTTGTAGTCGAAATAGATAAGTGTAATTTAGCGTAGTATTGGATAAACAAGAAAATATGTATGCAATTGGATCCAGCAACTAACATAATGAAAACATTAAAAGACATACACTATTACTTACATCTAGTTACAGAAAAAGGTGAATAAATGAAAACTAAGAGGTTTCACAAACAGCATTATGCTGCGCTCCATAAGCATGTGTTATTCTTACACATAGAAAGTGCAAATACACCATGCTTCAGTTATGGAATGATTGGCTCCACTTTTACGGACATGTTGGAATACAATGGAGTAAGAGTTCCAAAACATAGGAACACGTGCTGTTAAGGGATTTGGAAAATGTGTATTTATGGAGCACAGGGTTATGTAGCATTTGTGTAAAAAAATGCACCATGGTCAACTAGTCCCCATGAACAATTATAATGCTTTGACAAATGACCTCGTTTGATCATATTGGACAGTTTTGAACAAGGCCCAAAGTACATGAGAAGAAAATAGTATGAAAAAGTTTCATGCTGATTAAATAGAAAATTAAATTCTGCATAAATGCAATAAACTGAACTGGTAATGATGTTGGACAAAAAGGTTTGAAAGAAAATAATTATCTAAACCATGGACTAGGCTGGGAGAAAGTGTTGGATAATGACTATACTGAGCACAAATAACATTTGATAACAATTAACAGCACATAGTGAACGAATTAATACAAGAGAAGCACATGAGAGCACATAAGCATACAATTGTAAAGAAACAAACAAAAAATCATTTAAATAAGACAAAAGGAACCTTGCTTGGACGCCCTGTCAATAGCAACTGCAAGAACATACTCGACTGAGGGTCAAAGGAACATTTGTGCCAAATTATATTGAAAGCAGTTACCGTTTTCAGACAAGGAGATTTTTCAATAGCACTAGAGCAATATAGCACTGGAAGAAAACCAGCCCCAACTCCACAGACCTTTGTTTTTGGAGGATTTGCACCAGCTTGAGCGAACTTGTAAAATGAACAAAGAAGGAACATTTCGGCGGTATTTACAATGGACAAGTAGTTTCTGAAAAGACCCTTTGTATTTCTTTTGTGCGATATTTACCATAGCAACAAAGTTATGCATTGAATGCAATCCAACTCTTGGCACATATTTGGAAGGGGACCATCCATGGAACAATATCGATATATAGAAACAGCCCTGATAGCCACGTTTTAATGAACCCCAACGGATCAAGCAAACCGTGAAAATGTTTCAAAACTGGGCCATCAGTTTGGCTTAGATCACTATAATTCAAGAACCAGGGTCCATTCGCATATTTTACCATACCAGTCTCACAGGGAGTACTTATTAACTTTAGTGTAAATTAAACCTTGTTCCTGCTCAACATATAGCCAGTTGGCATGACTTCTATTCAACATATGTCCGATTTTGAACGACATTGCTACCAGTTCTTTCAAGTTATATTGATTTTGAGAGTGCAATTTGTGTATGAGTTCTCCTGTAGACTGTAGATCTACTATTGACTTGAAAACTTATGACCAAAAAGAAAAGGCGGCTTTGGAACAAGAGGCCCAGTCCCATAGATGTAATATTATATCTTTGATATCAAACTTACCACTGATCAAGAAGTGCAGGACATCTGTAATTTTAAACCTATATCGCCATGTCTTGCCGTCAGTACATTATACCAGAACTCGACTAGACTCGTGTAAACACGTAGAAAAGTCTTCGAATGTTGAGAAAATGTCGTACTCATATTGTAAAGATGTTGCCTAAACTCGTTGCCTAAGATTATCTTACTATTCTCATTTCAATGTGGAAGAGAACTCGAATAGGAGTCGAACGGATGTCCCCATCATCAAAAACTATCACAAATTTATGGCAATTTCGGCGAGTTATAACTCAGCAGCACTCGTATCACAAAATCGTGCTCAGGTGAGCTAAAACAAAATGAAATTCGAATCTGTCAATTTTCTTGTGTTGACGGTAGCCCCGGTAACTCAATCAGTAGCGACGCTGGCTGCCCATCAAGGGATTGTGAGGCCCAACTCGGCTAACTTTCTTTTCGACGGTTGACTCAAGTCACTGTGAAATGTGTTATTCGTCTTCCACCAATGGGTTAACAGTCTATGTCAAAAAGCAACCAATTTCTTGGAAACTCTTGTCTAGAGTACTGGGGATGGAAAGCCATGACACACATGTGTAGGTGTACTGACTACCGTGATGTGACTGAAAATGATTGAAAACTTCGTTAAACCCCAACCAACCAACCAACCAATCAATCGTTTATGTTATTCTGTATACTCGACCTTCAGCGAAATACCTCGATACTCGCTGTATAGAATGATTCCAAATGAATGTTTGCATCGTGCTCCTGGAAAACCAATATAAACGTATTTACAAGTGTAGATGAAGATCTGCCTGGGAAATCAAGTAATGTAATCCCAATTTACAATGTTGTAAACTTGCTGATCAGTTCAGAGCCAGCCAAGATGGCTCTACATCGATCACCTGAGTGATAGTAAATTTAAAACAAATATTTCACTGCAATTATATCTGGGAAAATCTTATCAGGAGTGCAAATGAAACTGCGATGAGTGGACACAGTTAAAGAAATAGCTTATCAGTAAAAAACATTTGTATCTTGAAATCTAACATCAACTTTAAAAGAATGGAATTATAAAGTTTTGTCATTTTGCCGCTTTCCTGATGCCGCCTTGCTGCCCTGTTTTTCAACGAAATCAATATGGCTTGAACAGCTTTTGTAGATGATCACTCAAGGAACATTTCTACCAAATTATCTTGCAATGGGACAAGTAGATTATGGAGGAAAACAATTTGATTTAGGTATTTTTCTCACTTTCTGATGCCGCAGCAACCAAAGTTCTACACAGAATGTAAGTTTTTGAACAATTTTGAAAGAAGACCAACAAAGGAACATTCCTGTGAAGTCAAGTTGAAATTGGTCGAGTGGAATGGTAGTAGTTATCATTTGTAGCTAAAAGTTCAATTTACCTCTTTTGTGTTGACGCCTGGTTGCTTTGATTTTGTAACAAACCAATCAATACGGCTTGAACAAATTAAGAAGAGGATCACTGAGGTAAGATGTAAGATTCCTATTCAATTTTCTTAAAATCAGACAAGCACTTTCATAACAAGAGGCCCTAGAGGGCCAGTATCGCTACATGGCCATAAGGCAAAAAACAAATCTTTTACCAACCACCATGTTTCTGCAAAATTATTTGAAAATCGGCCTGACACTTTCGGAGGAGAGGATATTTTAAGTTTTCACTATAGCCATATAATGCAAATAGCCCCACCACTTGGCGGCCATTTTTTTTGCAAGCAATCAACATGGCTTGAAGGAATCTAGCCTAGGAACATTTCTACAAAATTATTTGAATATCAGCTAGACACTTTCGGAGGAGAAGATTTTTAAGTTTTCTCTTTAGCCATATAAGGCAAAATAGCCCCGCCCTCTGGTGGCCATGTTTTTTTACCAATCAACATGGCTTGAAGGAATCTGATACCCAAGAAACATTTTTACAAAATTATTTGAATATCTGCTCAACGCTTTGGGAGATGAAGATTTTTTAAGTTTTCACTATGGTCATATAAGGCAAAATAGCCACGCCCTCTGGCGGTCATGTTTTTCGACCTATGAACATGGCTTGAAGGAATCTGATAGAGGGTTACCCAATGAACATTTCCACAAAATTATTTGAAAATCGGCAGAACACTTTCGGAGAAGATTTTTTTTTAAGTGTACACTATAGCTATATAAGTCAAAAAAATATTTTTTTTGGTTGACATGGCAACCAGAATTTTGGATGGATCAAAAAAATTGAAGGAATTCAATAGAGGACATTGAGAGGATGCTTCCTATGAAGTTTCAACCAAATTGGCCAAGTGGTTAAGGAGAAGTTGTTTAAAGGAAAAGGTTAACACACGACGGACAATTCGCCATGACATAAGCTCGACTGGCTTTCAGCCAGTGGAGCTAAAAATGGAATGTTGTCATTTTGCCCCTTTTCTGATGCCGCCTGACTGCCATGTTTTTCGACCAATCAGTATGGCTTGGACAATATTTGTGGAGTCACTCAAGGAACACTCAAGGAACATTTCTACCGAATTCAATTGGAATCTGACAAGCAGATTCGGAGGAGTAGATTTTTAAAGTTTGGACATTTTTCCCCCTTTCTGATGCCTTAGCAACCAAAGTTCTGAATGTAATTTAAATTTTTGAACAATTTTGAAAAATTTACCACCAAAGGATATTCCTGTGATATTTTGTGGAAATTGTTCCTGTGGATTAGGAGGAGATGATGTTTAAAGCTAAAAGTTAATGACGGACGGACGACGGACAGAGAGTGATCAGAATAGATCACCTTGAGCCTTTGGCTCAGGTGATCTAAACAAGAAGCCCATGAGGGCCTATGCTCTACTGGCATGGTTCTTTGGTCATTTTCAAAAGGAACTACAAGCTGTATTATAGCAATTTTGACAATTTCAAGGGCCGTAATCCAGTCATGCATGGATCTGGCTGGTTTTCAAAAGTAACCAAGCTGTCATCAATATTTAACTACCATCTAAGTTTGGTGAATATCGGATAGTAAATGGAGGCTCTATTGTGTTCACAAGCTGTATTTTAGCAATTTTGACAATTTCAAGGGCCATAATCCAATCATGCAGGAACTCATCTGGCTAGTTTTCGAAAAGAACCGAGCTATCATCAATATTTAACTACTGTCTAAATTTGGTGAAGTTCAGATAGTAAATAGAGCCTCTATTGTGTTCACAAGCTCTATTATAGCAATTTTGACAATTTCAAGGGCCTTAATCCAGTCTTTCATGGTCGGATCTGGCTGGTTTGCACGGACACAACGCCATGGCATAAGCTGTTCTGGCCTTTGGCCAGTAGAGCTAAAAACCATAGAGTTTGTTTTCTCGGTTCTCTGTGTATTTGGTAGATATATGCTCGCTCATTTTAGCTGTGTCGGGTAGAACCAAGTCATTCATGCGGAGTGACGTCGCATGACGATCTCACTAATGAACACTCGGATATGTGTTTGGGGTTTAACACCGTTTTCATCGGTATTCTAGTTATATAATGGTTATCTGTTTAACACATATTAACAAAGAAGGCATAATGAGAAGGTATACAATGTAGGTTATCAAACAACATCAGTTAAAACATAAGAGTTTACATACAAGAAATTTTATTTGATGTCTGTCCATACAGTTTCTCTGTCGACAGGTAAATATAGTTGAATGATAAATCTATAGTACATAATGATGCTAAAGTGCTTTAAGTTGTACATGTACAAAATGAGATATTTCACAATGTGTTTGTTTAACCCCCCAAAAATATACAGACATAATTTATTTTTACAAGGTATAAATAGCAGATGAGATTGCAACCTTTGCTTACAAACTGAAAATTCATTAACTGTTTACACGATATGTCATACTAAGGAGACCTCTGCTTTGAAAACATGAGTTGAAGTATTATGGGAAAAGGAGGAATTGCTTGAAACCAGCCATTTCCACTTTTCTTGCAATGATTTCACTTTGTCTGGAGCATAAGTCCTCCAGTTGTGTCTGTTTTAAGGATTTAACTGTTAATAATGTTTGAATTATGATAATGATATCCTCATCTAAACATACTTTCCTAAAACCAAACGGAATTTTAAATCAAGAATATTTTTGGACATGAACATTATAAAATAATGTAAAACTATCTCAACTAAGTGTAAACATGATAGGAATGGACCAGTCCAATATCAGCATCTTGACACTTCGAGATGCTACCATTTGATGAGTTTAAATCTACCATTTGATGCCTTAAAATCATTGTGGGAAAAGGAGATAGTAATCACAATGGGCTTCTTCAGACGATGTGAAAGCTGTTTTCACTTGTGTGTCGAAACATCCATTGTTCCAGCTCTAATGATTTCAACTTTCAATTGTCTTCGAAGCACGTGACAGTAGACAGTGAATATCAGGTAAACGATCAATGTGTATCCAAGCTTGTTAAAACTTTCCAACATGCAGAAGTCCCACACATTTGCAGCAGACGAGATTTAAAAACATTGTGAGAAAAGGAAAAAATGTCTCATAATGACCAATTCTCCTTTTGCCACTCTGTTTTAAATAATTATACTGTTATTGCTAGAGATTCTCCATACATTAGCCAAGTTTTTTTCAAAGTCACCAGCTGCAGATGTCTTGTATGTGGGAAAGAATTAATAAAGGATATAATTTCAAATGCCTTTTAAAAAGTGTTCCCCAAATATTCTGAAATATCATTCAGGTTTTAATAATAAATTCTCTCTTGGAAATATTTGTTATTTGAATGAAGAATGTTTTAACTTGCAACACAGAAATACATGACAAAAAACTTCAAGCAAAGCATTTAAAACGCAGAAAAGTCTCCCCGGAAATAGACTGTTCTATCATTGTACTTGGTAACAGCAAGTCACATTGTAAGTATAAGTTTCAGCAACGTTTTCTTATTTAGGGACAATTTCTCTTTTCCACAATGTTTTCAAAAGTTGCCTGTGTAGATATCTTCAAATGGGTACAGGACCCTTACCATTAAGTAGACGACCATAGTGAATAAACAGCAGAAATTTTACAAAAACATTGTGGATAAAGCAGCAATTGACCATACTTTTTCTCTTTTCAAAAGGAGTGCATACCTACCCCATCAAGCTCCTGTTCAATTGTTGTTATGGCAACAAAACAAAAGTACACAGAATATCCCAGCCTACATGAAAATAACTGACAATTACATTTCCTTCAGACAAGACATTATCCTACAATAATCCACGGGACCAGACAAGTTATCATAAAGCATTGAATAAAAAACTACTATGTTACATCAGTTCCTTGGGATTATTTTTTGTTTTTATTACACTGTAAAAAAAACGGGTCCTTTAATAGCTTTACATTGACCAACTTGGCTCTGTACAGTTTTAGTTTCTATAATTACAATTTAGCACCAGAAGATCTTCTAACCCTGATACCCGATAAATGTAAGTCTTCTAAGTTGAAAACAACAAGATTGGTAGCTTTGCAGTAAAGAATATTCAAGTCCAACTTTGAGAAGCATTTGAAAACATAGTTGGAATAGGGAAAATGGGCCTATCAATGGTTTCATGCAGAACAGCTGAAAGTACAGTTAATAACAATATGTAGTTTCTAACATGAAACCAACGAAAAAACATTGTTTCACATTTCCCTGCTATGTTTTCCCAAGCCATCTGCTACAGACTTCTATGGGTTTTACCAGAGTACAGGGTTAAATTCAGTCTATACACTTTGTACATCAAACATCCGTAGAAACGCAAATCAAAAACAAAATCCTTATTTAGCACATTTTTAACAATTTGTCACCACCAACAAATTAACACTTTCCTACATAAAGACGCATTCCAGCGCCTCTGCAGCAGATGACTTTTGAAATCATTGTGGCAAAAGGAGAAATTACTCAATATAAGCAATTTCTCCTTCATCCGCAATGTTTTCATTATACCTTCAATAACAGCCATTTTTCTCGCTTTGCCTAAATCGCTTTAAAGTCGTTTTGCGGCTGATATGTTGAATGTGAGATAGGGTTAATTGCCACGCACTTTGTAAGTTCAACAGTCTTGTGTTGAATACATGGAATATTAATCTGGGGAGAGTGATAAACATATGCATGAGAAACATGGTTTTGGCAGTAGAGCTCAATAATGATTTATCTATCTATAGGGAAAATTTACCGCAGACACATGAATACATAATTAAGACAACTGCCCTTAAGCATAGCTGTGTACAATACTTTATGAACGACTGTATAACGATTCATTATGTAAACGAACACTAGAACAGTCACAAAAGAACTGTATCTGCCCAATTTCGATGGCAGTTGTCCTATGATGTATTCACACGTTCGTGATAAATATATAGATTTTCAGTATCTCATTTACACAACTGAAGGATTGTTTACTAAATAAGGATTTTATATTATTAGGCAACAGCTTGTTCCACACTGGTGTTGCTACCTCATATCATGAGATGTATTTACACTTGTATGGAACTCTGCCAAACGATGTGATACATGAATTAAGTATTTTTACATCTACATCCATCTTCTTTGTACATTACTTTACAAAACGTGCTGAGATCCTTTGGCTTATCTTCCATTTCATTTTGTACATTAAACGCCCTTTCCCACATACAGATGCATTCTGACGAATCTGCTGCAGACGACTTTGGAAAACATGGTGCAAAATAATGAGCAATTTTTCTATTCGCCTGAATGACTTTTCAACATGGAATTGTTTTCTATATATTTGTCCATGTCTTTTTGCAGTCATCTACTGCATATGTTTTTCCGTATGTGGGAAAGGATTAGCCCATAGCGGTAAATATAAGGAGTAGAATGAAAGCAACATAAACTCATGTACAAAGGTTGCAAGCTGCTGGAAACTTTATGTCTTACTGTCTGAACGCACAATATAACCCTATTCCACTTACAGACGCAATTTGATGCACATGCAGCAGTCAACTTTTGAAAACAGTCTAACAAAAGGAGTAATTTTCTATTTTGCCTAAATGTTATTAAAGTCGTCTGCTGCAGAATTGTTGTATTCGGGGAAAGGTTACTTATATGCCACAACATCATGATGGATTCAAGCAAAACAGCTGTAACTTCATATAGTAACAAGATGTAGTTACAACCTTCTTGCATGATGACCAATTTTGTGATCAATTTAGATAGATATGCAATCCAATAAATATGCAATCTATACAGAGTTCATGTTGTGAAGTAAACTCTCCCTATATCTACCTCCATGTTGAGGCTGTTTGATTATCTTTACAGGATAGTTTCCATTTATACAGGGTGAACAGCAAAAAAACTGTTATTAAAAAAACTTTATACAAGTTAGATGGAATGATCATTTATCATGCAATATAGAACAAATTCGGTTTTATACCCGCAACCTGTCAAACACGGCTAAGAAATAAAAACGTTCCGGAAATATCTTAATGGAAATCCACAAAAATGAAGATTTTAACAGGTTTCAAATCTTATTACCCCTGCTTTGCTTTTCTTTTTGATGGAACTCGGATGTCACTACCTACTTATTTTTCCCTGCATAAGTGGGGGCCAAAAAGGTACAACACAGACCAAACGAATAACTCCCAAGATTCATTTTCCTAGGTACACCCGACACTAAGTTCTAATTGAGAGCTGTTTACGAGGTTGTGGGCTGTCTGTGTGAAAAGATTCAAATGGATTATTTGTACAGTTTGTTCAGTGGGTCTTTGTAACCAAAGACAGAAGTATATACATGAACAGCCCTCACCTATATATTGATCCGCGTCAAGCGTTACATCTACATACTGTGAAGACTCGGGTAAACCTGTGCATCTGCAATCTCATCAGAGCCTTCTCAGCCTGCCTTTCTACTGATAATTTTAGGTTTAGTTTCTGGTGAAAAGCTATAAGTGAAGCCCACCTTATTTTACACACATGAGCTGTCATGTCATGAAAGAAATGGAAACTCTATATTGCGCAATCTTCATACGCATCATCAGAAAATGTAGCACGTTTCTTAATGCAAATACCTATAGATCAGTGATTGTATTTTCTGTCATAGCTCACTTTAAATAGACTTAGTAACACATAGGTTGACCTTAACACATTTAAGTTACAGAAGCAGGAACATAATACATATAGGTGGGCAGAGTAAAATGGTCAAGTCTATACACTAAAGAGTAGTTGTGACATCAATGCTGATAACTTTTCTGTTTCCCTAACAACAAATAACAGACTGAAGTATCCCAATGCTTGTTTATCCCTTACAATCTCCGGCTTAATAAGGCCTATGCTGGTAGGATTTATATATCATGATCTTAAACCTTACATGACTTACAAACCCTATGTTATGGGTACTCCCCAAGATGATTCTTTCGAGTACCCATAAAATAGGGTTTAGATAAGTAATAAGAGAGAGAGAGATAAAGTTGGGATAAAGACATGTATGTTACTCCTTATTTAAGCCTATGATCAATCTACTAGGGCAGTTGCTCAAAATATTAGAAGGGTGAACACTGCTTTTAACAGAGTTAAGTCCTGATATAGCCAGTGACGTAATGAGATATAAAAACCGATACTCTACAATTTTGGTATATATTTAGCACTTATTGACAAATCACTATATACAGCGTTTTTCACTTTATACAGGTCATGATTGTTTCTTATAAAAAAAAAATGTCCTATGTACATTCCAGAAAAGGCTATATCAGGACTTTTTCCACATTGAAAACGGTTCAACCCTTTTTCCTGTTGAAGACCAGTTTTGAAAACATTGTACGGAAAAAAAAAATCATTCATTCAAAGCAATTTCTTCTTTCCTCACAAAATTCTTACTCTCTTGATATTTTTATTCAAATTATTTTTAATTTGAAGATAGCCGAGTAATGAAATACTCAGATTCAAAGTATCCAAAATGGTTCAATCAAGGGTCTACATGGAAATTTAAGGAATTTTAAAACAAACATCTAAAACTATTTCAGTCATTCTCTGCATGAAAGATCATCACTGTGTAGTTACAATTGATAATGTTTGTATAGATTTTCCTGATCCGTCTTTAACGAAATGCCATGATTTTTATATAAATTACTGGACATAGTGGTATTGGATCATTCAGACATTCATGAACGTACCATTCTACCTCCTTTCGAGTGCATTGGTCAGAATAATGGTTTCAGTTGTCCATGGACAGTTTATTTTCATTATAACAATGATTTGAACCCTATAATGATAGATCATCCTGGGCCCTTCTAGGGCCTCACATAAGTTTGTATCATTTTAGGTTTGATGATACAAGGTGCTGGCATTGAACTGGATAATGGTAACTAGATTGCCCCGAACTCGGTAGAAACCTTTTTCACCTCCAATCATAAAACAGCAATTCAAGCTTCATGACAGAGAATGGCTTCCCCCCTTCATCTTTTTACAATTTGTACAAGTTTGTTTACAACCTCGGCAAAAATATATAAATGAAAAATGTCCCATGACTTTTATTTTTTACAGAATATGCACATGAAAAAACTTTAGTAAAATGCACTTTTTTTAATAGGATTATGCTATCATATGTTTCAATTCTACAGCTATAGACAAAACAAGAGGGGTTTCTATACAGATTATGGTTCTATTTTACAAGTTAAATTTGATTCAGCTCTTCTAAATAGTTAATTGTTATTCTATACAAAGGAGACAAAACTAAGACCAACCCCTTTCCAACATAATCTGACCTTTTTTCTGGCCTCATGTCCATACAATCTTTTGTATACATATTCAATAAGACATGCATGCCAGTTCTTTTATAGTGATCTTGCACAACTTCAGAAACAGACTTCTTCTTCACATCTGCAACAGACACATTTTTACTTATTTGCATCAGAAAACTGTCATATTACCAGTAGTACTGGATTGTTTACTGAGGGATCATGAATAAGTGAACTGTCGCCGTGATATAACTGAAATAATGTTGAAAACGGCGTAAAACCCCAATAAAACAAAAACAGTAGGAAAAAGAGAAAACGCTCATGATGAACAGTTTCTCCTTTTCCTTCAACATTTTCCCCTCTTTTCTTAAAAAATACCTTCACTCACACATTTCATTAATTTGTCTACCTTGAAAACAACTCTATATCGGTCCAGATTATTATTTAAAGTTTTGATGTAAGTGGTGCAAGACGGCAATCTAGTGTACTTATTATAATCAATTTGCTTATAAACTAGACCAAAAAAACAGTCAGTTTATAATGGAAACAGGTTCTCGATACTGTTAACCATGTACAACTGTAGATATATATTACAAGTTATCACCCAAAATAATGCAAAACAAAGAGAACACAGTTAATAAATACAATAATAAAGTGAAAACGGAAATAACAAAAAGATTCAAACAAAGTCTATACAGCAAAGTATATAATATAAAGCAATTACATTTTGCTCAACAAAATTTAATACACTGAATAATATGTAAACCAATCACTAAGTAATAATGCTTCGGCAATTAACGATGAATACCTACATGCCTATAATATACATGACATGTAAAGTAACTCATTATCGGTCTAGTTGCCAGAAATTGGGACCAAGTGTAGATCATTGGCTTAGAAATGGTTTCCCAATCTAGTTCAAGAATGTTAAAGGACTTTTAAAGTTGCTAAGGAAGATTGGAAAAACATGATTTAACCAATTACACGACGTGTTACTTTTAACCCTTTCTCCCATACATGACGTTTCTCTCATCATGAGCAATTCCTCCTTTTGCAATGCTTGTACTCGTTTTAGGGCTTACCACCATCTTCAACCTTCTAGAGCTCAAGTTTGACATGACCATTACAAAAGTTGTCTGCTGCAGAGAGAACAAAAGATCACCTGTAGTTTACGGCCCACAAACAATTAGACCGCTAATGAGTAACAATCCCCATAATGTTTTAACAGAAATACCAATGCTTTCAACTCTTGGAGGCTTTTTCTTTCGCCTTCAGAAATTTATTACAAAACATCACAGGAAAAGTAGGCACTACTTTTTGCAAGCAGTCTATCCATCATTTCCTGTCAATGTTTTCAACTGTATTTTGCAAGTTTAACCAATCACTACCATCATCATTAATTCTGTTCATCTTGAATCGTGAAAGCAAAGGTTAAATGTACTCGTAAAATAAGGGCAATTGTTTAACCCTTTCCCACATATAGTCACTATCCAACACCTCTGCAGCAGACGGCTTTTGACAGTATTGTGGCAAAAGGAGAAATTGTTCATAATGAATTATTTCTCTATTTTGCAACAATGCAGTCAACTTAATTCAATAATTGTTTTCCAATTTATGATTTTTCCCAGATTTGTTGCATGTGAGAAAGGGATAAGGAAAAATCAAGAACAATATATAATTATAGTGAAATGGGAATACATAAAGCTATACATAGTTTACATGATACAAAATGGTTCTACTTACAGGCTACATACATACACTTACAACTATGTACAAAATGTCACTTTTACAGACTGTTCAAAAACCATAGACCCCTCTCCCAAATACAAACGCTTTCTGACACTTCTGCTGCAGACAACTATAAGAAAACATTTTGACAAAAGGAGGAATTGCTCGGGATGCACACAATCCACTTTGTTTATCACAAAATGGTTTGATGCAGAGATATTGTAAGTTGTCTGTGTCCCGGAGGTTTTATCTTTTAACATCTCAGCTGGAGAACACTTTTGAAAAGGTCTTTCTCATAGTAATCTCTTTTTCTTACAAGTTTTAAAATGGTTTCAAAATAATGTTTAAATACTTTTCTTTCCATGGTTTGTCTCTCACTGCATCTGTACAGGCCTAAATAGTTCTCTAGTTTTACCCTGTACATGGTTTTCCAAAATGAACATCTAAAACAACACAAACAAAAACAAAAGCAAAGAAAATTATAATGTGGGCTAAATCAGTGATGATGACAGTTAGCTATCGAAGCAGGTTATATATAAACACCTTATACCTATATCATCATATGATCCCTTCCATGGGGAAAGGTACAAGTGGAAATTTATAAAGTGGAAAACATTGTGGCAAAAGGAGAAATTGCACGTTTTGTGCAATTTCTTCTTTTGTCACGATGTTTTCAAAAAGCCGTCTGCTGCAGAAAAGGTACAAGTGGACATTTAGAAACAGTATGTTCAGATAAGCCTGTACATGTGCTCCGTATAAAGAGAACCTACACAAGCTGACATGCTGCTATCTTATGAATGTAATATGTCAAAAGTGTAGTTCTTGATCAGACTGGATGCACAGGCTCACAAGAGAAAACTTTTACCCTTTTCCTATGGATGTGTGCATTTGTGGGTTTTTTATACAACTAAACAAGGAAAGATGTCTAGAAAAAAGTTTGCTTGGTCGATTTGAATGAATTTACAACTTATGACTGAAGCTTGAATTGAGTTTCAGAGATAAATAAACATCAACATACTATTCCCACAAGAAACTTTATCGTTCCTACTACATAGTTTCTCGTTCCTACAAGATAGTTTCTCGTTCCCACACGATAGTTTCTCGTTCCCACAAGAAACTTTCTCGTTCTCACAAGAAACTTTCTCGTTCCCACAACATAGTTTCTCGTTCCTACAAGATAGTTTCTCGTTCCCACAACATAGTTTCTCGTTCCTACAAGATAGTTTCTCGTTCCCACAATATAGTTTCTCGTTCCTACAAGATAGTTTCTCTAAAAACAAAGAACTACCATGTTATGTCTTTAGAATAATTGGATTTACTCTAAAATAAAAATGTGTGAGACCGGGTAACGAAAATGTGCGAATGTGTATTTTGGGTGATTATATTTTGTTTAGACGACATGGGTGTATTTATGAGAAAAGGCGTGTGTATTCCCACATCAAATGCAATAACAGTCAGGATCAATATACTGTTTAACGTGTGTGTCAAGTTAATAATGGCATACTCGCAACTGCGGTTAACAGCTAGCGTACTATTCTTGTTTCACAGGTCTCACACCTCTACGGTTACTCCTAAAGCATCACTATAATTCAATGTCTCAAGGGCCATGTACATGATACTGACAGGTGGGTTTCTTTATACTCCAGTTATATAACTGTGTCTCACGGGCAATGGCCATGATACTGGCAGGCTGTTGTTATGTTCTTTTATGTCACTTTACACAATTATTCAGTCATATAGCTGTGTCTGAATGGCCATGTACATGCTATTGACATGTTTGTTTGTATGTTTCATTACTGAGTAGTGTGTTTATATGCAACTTTCCACAATACTCCATTCAATTCACTGGGTCTCAGTCTGTGATAATTGTCATTTCTGTGAAATATCAGTCTTGAATAAGTATTGCTCATGGTTAGCATCAAACTGTGATAATGATTGTGTTTTGTTAAACATAAGTCTGTGATCATTGATGTTGTTTTGTAAACATCAGACTATGCTGAAGCACCATGCTTTCAAAACTCAATCTATAAAAGCGATTGAAACTCAGAACTTCATACAACTGAGTATGAAACATAAATTAAACTTCACGCAGAAGGTGAAATCATTTATACCGTATGCACTGTTATTGTAAACACAAATTGAAATTCAAGCAGAAGATGAAATCAATTATACCGTATGCACTGTTATTGTAAACGCAAATTGAAATTCTGGCAGAAGAATCATTTATACCGTATGCTCTGTTATTGTAAACATAAATTGAAATTCACGCAGCAGATGAACTCATTTATACCGTATGCACTGTTATTGTAAACACAAATTGAAATTCACGCAGAAGTTGAACTCATTTATACCGTATGCACTGTTATTGTAAACACAAATTAAAATTCACGCAGAAGTTGAACTCATTTATACCGTATGCACTGTTTTTGTAAACATAAATTGAAATTCACGCAGCAGATGAACTCATTTATACCGTATGCACTGTTATTGTAAACACAAATTGAAATTCACGCAGAAGTTGAACTCATTTATACCGTATGCACTGTTATGTTGAACAAAATTAAATTTCACGCAGAAGATGAAATAATTTATACCGTATGCACGGTTATTGTAAACATAAACGCTTAGCCTACTGTGATAGGGAACAAAGTGGTGCAGTTGTAGAGCGTTGACTTCTCGTACTAAAAGTCCCGGGTTTGATTCCCGTCACGAGCGGCTTTTGCATTTAGTATTTGTTCACATAAATGGGGCGAGTACTGGTTAAGTATCCTGGAAGCAGACAAAGAGCCTCATTATAGAAGCCGAAATCTTGTTTCGCAGTCAATGTAAATAAATATGATTTAAGTTTAAACTAAAGTAAATATTAAGTGTATATGAATTTCAAAGCTGAAAACACATAAGTGAATTTAGCACATACATCGAGGGGTCACTTGAACACGTCGCTAAGTCGAAGTAATTTATTGGTCCTTTTCGACTTGAATAGTCGGTGTTGTTCAGAACCATTCTTAAGACTTTAAAAAGTGTAGTAATGGCTGCCCGTAGCGGGGTTAGCATTACGACTCTGACTGGCAGATGTCCGGATAAATAGACCAGTAGTACTGGTCACTTACCCAGAAAACGCCGTGATATAACTGAAACATTGTTGAAAGCGGCGTAAAGCACCAAACAATCAATCAGTTAATCAATCAATCAGAACCGTTCTCCAGATGTTTTCAGGGTGAATGTTTGACTAGATAGCGATCAGCGAATATCTGGACTTCTTTAGATCTGTTCAGGGTGAGCGTTTGACTAAATAAGCGAACAGGGAATATCTGGATTTCTCTAGATCTGTTCAGGGTGAATGTTCGACTAGATAAGCGAACAGGGAATATCTGCACTTCTCTAGATCTGTTCAGGGTGAATGTTCGACTAGATGAGCGAACAGGGAATATCTGGACTTTTCTAGATCTGTTCAGGGTGAATGTTTGACTAGATAAGCGAACAGGGAATATCTGGACTTCTCTAGATCTGTTCAGGCTGAATGTTTGACTAGATAAGCGAACAGGGACTATCTGGACTTCTCTAGATCTGTTCAGGGTGAATGTTTGACTAGATAAGCGAACTGGGAATATCTGGACTTCTCTAGATCTGTTCAGGCTGAATGTTTGACTAGATAGCGGACAGGGAATATCTGGACTTCTCTAGATCTGTTCAGGCTGAATGTTTGACTAGATAGCGGACAGGGAATATCTGGACTTCTCTAGATATGTTCAGGCTGAATGTTTGACTAGATAGCGGACAGGGAATATCTGGACTTCTCTAGATCTGTTCAGGCTGAATGTTTGACTAGATAAGCGAACAGGAAATATCTGGACTTCTCTAGATCTGTTCAGGCTGAATGTTTGACTAGATAAGCGAACAGGGAATATCTGGTCTTCTCTAGATGTGTTCAGGCTGAATGTTTGACTAGATAGCGGACAGGGAATATCTGGACTTCTCTAGATATGTTCAGGCTGAATGTTTGATTAGATAGCGGACAGGGAATATCTGGACTTCTCTGGAACTTTGATGATCGGTTATAGTGTCACGTGACTCGTTTCATTCCTACAGGCCCCCTGCCTCTGATGCGTGAATATAAATCCCCCGTATAGTATAACCGATGTCGCTGATGTACACACTGTGGGCAAAAGGTCTCCAAT
Source organism: Serripes groenlandicus (assembly GCA_031761405.1). Taxonomy (NCBI): domain Eukaryota; kingdom Metazoa; phylum Mollusca; class Bivalvia; order Cardiida; family Cardiidae; genus Serripes; species Serripes groenlandicus. Next base: position 227,153 of record JASEVX010000062.1, read on the forward strand.
GACATATTATATTCTGACAGTTTAGACTACCTAACCCTTTCCCATAAAGGACACCAAATCTCTGCAATGTGTCAGCATGTGGGTAAGGATAACCCATGCTGGTAAAAGTGTTTTGAACACTCACGGTGCATGTTAGCAGGATATACAATACAAAGTGTTCCTATCATAGTGTCGATGTCATATAACAGCGGACAAGTTTTCAGTTATATCACGGCTATTTTAAAGAAAGTTACCCGTACTACTGGTCCATTTATCCTGACACCAGTCAGTCAGTCTTTATGCTTATCCCTCAACCCTGAGCGGCCCAATGCTCTTTCGCCGTGATATAACTGATATGATGTTGAAAAACGGCGTAAAAACCAAATTAAACAATATACTGTGATATCAGAGCTCTAGATAAGGGGCTTGCTATGATAACTTTGATTGACTTATTCTACCTACCGCCTTGGTGGTGTAGCTGTAGAGTGTTCGCCTCGGGTGCGGGATGTCGCGGATTCGATCCACAACCAGGCCATTCATACCAAAGACTTTCAAAATGGTAGCAATGGCTGTCCTCTTTGGCGCTTAGTGTTGCAGGATTAGCATAACGGTTTACTGACTGGTGTCAGGTAAAATAGACGAGTAGTACCATTAACTTTCCAGGGAAACGCCATGATATAACCAAAATATTGTTGAAATCTGCGTAAAACACCAAGCTATCAATCAATAAATCAATTAATTGACTTTTAGGTTTCCCTCCAAGGTTGGAATTATGTTTTTGATTGACTTCTAGGTTACCCTCGTCCCACGAAGGTTGGAATGATGTTTTTGATTGACTTCTAGGTTTCCCTGTCGAAGGTTAGAATGATGTTTTTGATTGACTTCTAGGTTCCCCCGCAGAGGGTTGGAATGATGTTTTTGATTGACTTCTAGGTTTCCCCGTAGAAGGCTGGAATGATGTTTTTGAATGACTTCTAGGTTATACTCGAAGGTTGGAATGATGTTTTTGAATGACTTCTAGGTTTCCCTCGAAGCTTGGAATTATGTTTTTGATTGACTTCTAGGTTTCCCCATAGTAGGCTGGAATGATGTTTTTGATTGACTTCTAGGTTACACTCGAAGGTTGGAATGATGTTTTTGAATGACTTATAGGTTTCCTTCGAAGCTTGGAATGATGTTTCTAATTGACTTCTAGGTTTCCCTTGAAGGTTGGAATGATGTTTTTGATTGACTTCTAGGTTTCCCCATAGGATGATGGAATGATGTTCTTGATTGACTTCTAGGTTTCCCCGTCGAAGATTGGAATGAAGTTTTTGATTGACTTCTAGGTTTCCCCGTCGAAGATTGGAATGAAGTTTTTGATTGACTTCTAGGTTTCCCCGTCGAAGGTTGGAATTATGTTTTTGATTGACTTCTAGGTTTCCCCGTCGCAGGTTGGAATGATGTTTTTGATTGACTTCTAGGTTTCCCCGTAGAAGGCTGGAATGATGTTTTTGAATGACTTCTAGGTTATACTCGAAGGTTGGAATGATGTTTTTGAATGACTTCTAGGTTTCCCTCGAAGCTTGGAATTATGTTTTTGATTGACTTCTAGGTTTCCCCATAGTAGGCTGGAATGATGTTTTTGATTGATTTCTAGGTTACACTCGAAGGTTGGAATGATGTTTTTGAATGACTTATAGGTTTCCTTCGAAGCTTGGAATGATGTTTCTAATTGACTTCTAGGTTTCCCTTGAAGGTTGGAATGATGTTTTTGATTGACTTCTAGGTTTCCCCATAGGATGATGGAATGATGTTCTTGATTGACTTCTAGGTTTCCCCGTCGAAGATTGGAATGAAGTTTTTGATTGACTTCTAGGTTTCCCCGTCGAAGATTGGAATGAAGTTTTTGATTGACTTCTAGGTTTCCCCGTCGAAGATTGGAATTATGTTTTTGATTGACTTCTAGGTTTCCCCGTCGAAGGTTGGAATTATGTTTTTGATTGACTTCTAGGTTTCCCCGTCGCAGGTTGGAATTATGTTTTTGATTGACTTCTAGGTTTGCCCGTCGAAGGTTGGAATGATGTTTGTGATTGACTTCTAAGTTTCTCTTGAAAAACGATGTAAAAACCAAATTAGACAATGAACTGTGATATCAGAGCTCTAGATTTGCTAACTTTGATTGACTTCTTCATCAGCATTGCTGGTGTAGCTGTAGAGCGTCCGCCTCGGGTGCGGGATGTTGCGGGTTCGATCTCCGGCCGGGTCATTCATACCAAAGACTTTCAAAATGGTATAAATGGCTGCCCTCCTTGGCGCTTAGTGTTGTAGGGTTAGCATAACGGTTTACTGACTGGTGTCAGGATAAATATACCAGTAGTACCGGTTACTTTCCTGGGAAACGCGGTGATATAACTGAAATATTGTTGAAATCTGCGTAAAACACCAAACTATCAATCAATAAATCAATTTATTGACATCTAGGTTTCCCCGTCGAAGGTAGGAACGATGTTTTTGACACCTCTCACAGTCACATGGAAGACTGAGCGTGGTCCTATATCGACATCCACGTAATGCTGGCATGTGCGGGCTCCAAGCAGAAAATAGAAAGAGATAAATTCGTGAAAAATATCAAAGATGTTATGAGGTGTGCGTTTTTTTCAGGTACATCCTTTTTTCTTTGACCCTGATTTTTGACTTTGATTATGCATATGTGTAATATGTTTGTGGTTTTATTAATAACTGTTCTTATACTTAAAAATATTCTTAAATTTATTAGGTTTTTTATTTTATTAGTTACAGGAGTGATTTCGCCAAAATATCCTATCTAAAATATGCTGGACAAATGGTCCAATTCCTTATCGAAACGTCCGTCTGCCAAAACGTCCGTTCACCGGGAATATCACAGACATGTTTTCCTCCCGCATAAAACTCAATGTTTACAGTTATGAAAAAGAAGATCATACAACATATAATGATGATTCTGTATATATTTCTTATTGTAAAAAGTCCATTTATTTAAATTTGATGTCGATGAATTTATGTTTCTGTTAATATCCAGTATCAAATAACTCAATCATCGCACGCATCACAGACAATATCATTATGATGCATTTGCATTTTCTTTATATTTACAATAATTTTCTATTCACAGTTCAAATAAAAAATCACATGATTGAGCGGTGCTCTGCGAAACCTTTTTTTAGGTGTACTAGATCTGGTTCTAGACTTGACGCGATTGTTTTAAGGTTGGTATTCGCATATCCCTCCTATCAATTACACTATATGAACAAACATAGATAATGATGACACTGTTTTTCTTATTGCATTTGCAATGTTATTTTAATAACAATTAGTGGTATATCAGTATTTCAGATGACTTTGGTGAAAATACTTAAACAGATTTCTCTTTCGACGCTGCAATAGAAAGTTTATGGTCGGATTTCGAATTAATACATTTTTAATACATCTTACTGGATAATCAATTGACCATAAACACCATTGGTACTTTTAGTGACGTTAACTGTCCTATAATAAGAGTCTTATCAATGGGTCTGTACGCCAGACAATACGGATCGACCGTTCCCTCCATAGATGTTAAGATAATATTCCGCTTGGTACCGTCACTATTCACCACGTGTAGATTGTTAGAGTCTCGTCCACACACCATGACGTTGTCATACGCGTCAAACAATAAACCACGACTACCCTTAAGCTCACCGTCAAAATATGTATACAGTGTAGTTCCAGTGCTGTCAATACACTGTACGCCCTTTTTCGTACTTACAACGATTCTGTCACCGGTACTGTTGACAGCTAGGCAGTAAGGATTACCCTGACTAACGTTTAACGTGTTCACGGTGTCACCAGTCATTGTCAGTACCTTTACCTTCCCCCCGCGTCCTGTTTCATCATGGCAAGTGACGTATATTCTATTACTTTTATAGTCAACACCCCAACACTTCATTCCGACTTGAATGATGTTACCCTTCGCAATGGCACCGGAAACATTCAATACTTGAAGGCAATTTTCATCTCTTTGGGACACAATGACCTGGTTCTCTGATACAACCACCACATCAAAAACTCGGTTAATTTTCATCTCGAATTCCATTGTGAAATCTTGTGAAAATACTTTGACCGAACGGCTCTCGTAACCGTCACAAACGACTAATCGCCCGTCAGGCATGAACGCACATCCCGTGACACCCCTAGTCGAACCAAATGTAATGTATCTTCTTGTCACAGACGCTATTTGCTGGAAACATATTCGAGAATCATCCGACGATATTGGATCATCTATTTTGAATGAACCAATTGAGGTTATATCGGACATTAAGGTGGCGAGTTGGTCGGACTTGTGAAATTCTAACTTGCTTGGTTGTATTTCCTTCATTATATCGTCTGTTGCTTCTTTCCCTTCGTCTAATTTGTGTTTTTCTTTCGTCATAAAAACAAACATGGCATCTTCATTTGCATTCCCAAGACATTCAAATGAATTAATAATTTCTTGTATATCTTCACTCAGTTCTTCTGATAGCTTAATATCATTTTCGGCATCAGACATCAGTTTATTTTCTATATCAGAAATAGTGTCTTCCATATCCTTCGCTAATTTCTCAATCCATTCAATGACTTCCAATTTCAATTCATTAACTTCCTGTATAGATTTTCTGCAACTTGTTTGTATCTGTATTTTATCGTTTTCCCTTGAATCCTTTATTTCTTTCATATATGACGATAAGGATCTGGTCTTCTCTAGAAATAATGCAATGTCATTCTGTGTCTGTGCTTCTTGCGCAATTTCCTTCACCGCCTTAACTTTACATCGTCTGTGATTTGTTCTATTGCACCGGTCGCATATGGCTGTATCATGACTTAAACAGAACATTGTTAAGTTTTCTGTTTCATGGTTTGTGCATCTCAGGACGGAAGCGATCAATGCATTCTGTTTAATCGACTTCCTCTGCGTCATGTCGAATGGTTTCAGCTCGTGATCCCGTGTAACACTTACACTTCGATGGAATTCTTCACACGCATCGCAAAGATATACTAAACAGACTTTACAGAATGTGCCTGCTTGTGTGTTTACTCCTCGGAACTTACAAGGATTACACATCCTTGTGGTGTCTTCGTCGGACATATTTGTGTTTCCAGCCATGGCTTCAGCCATTGTTTGTTGAGTCTGTAATAAAATTTAACAACTCTGTTTAGATTCATTAAATAATTACTATCAAATTAAAACATTATTAAGGTAAGCACGTCAGATATACCTACTATATGTTTTCGTTGCGATAATAAATCTAGGTGACTTTAAGTAGTATTATAGTTTCCTTTTAATAAGTCAGTTGTTTGTATCATTGATGATGATATGATGGTGTCGGTGGTGTAATTGATGATGATATGATTATGTTGGTGGTGTAATTGATGATGATATGATGATGTTGGTGGTGTAATTGATGATGATATGGTTATGTAATTGATGATGATATGATGATGTTGGTGATGTAATTGATGATGCTATGATGATATTGGTGGTGGTGAAATTGATGATGATGGTGATGGTGTAATTGATGATATGATGATGTTGGTGGTGTAATTGATGATGATTTGATAATGTTGGTGGTGTAATTGATGATGATGATAGTTGTGTAATTGATGGAGATATGATGATGATAGTGGTGTAATTGATGATGATATGATGATGTTGATGGTGGTGTAATTGATGATGATGTTGGTGGTGTAATTGATGATGATGTTGGTGGTGTCATTCATGATGGTTTGATGATGGTGGTGTAATTGATGATGATATAATGATGATGTTGGTGTCATTGATGATGATATTGGTGGTATTGGTGGTGTCACTGATGATGATATGATGACGTTAGTGGTGTAATTGATGATGATATGATGACGTTGGAAGTGTCATTGATGATGATATGATGACGTCAGTGGTGTCATTGTTGATGATATGATAACGTTAGTGGTGTCATTGATGATGATATGATGACGTTGTTGGTATAATTCATGATGTTATGATGAAGTTTGTGGTGTCATTGATGATGATATGATGAAGTTGGTGTCGTTGATGATGATATGATGACGTTAGTGCCATTGATGATGATATGATGACGTTGATGGTGTAATTGATGAAATTATGATGTTGGTGGTGTAATTGATGCTGATATAGTGTCATTGATGATGATATGATGATGTTGGTGGTATAATTCATGATGTTATGATGATGTTGGTGTCATTGATGATGATATGATGATGTTGGTGGTGTCATTGCTGATGATATGATGATGTGGGTGCTATAATTGATGATGTTATGATGATGTTGGTGTCATTGATGATGATATAATGATTTTCGTGACATTGCTGATAATATGACGATGACATTGGTGACATTGATGATGATATGATGATGTTTGTGGTGTAATTGATGATATTATAAGGATGATGGTGGTCTAATTGATGATGCTATGATGATGTTGGTGGTATAATTGATGATGATATGATGATGTTGATGTTGTAATTGATGATGATATGATGATGTTGGTGCCATTGATAATGATACGATGATGTTGGTGGTGTAATTGATGATGTTGGTAGTTTAATTGATGATGATATGATGACGTTGGTGTCATTGATGATGTTGCTGGTGTAATTGTAAATATTATGATGGTTTTGGCGGTTTAATTGATGATGATATAATGACATTGGTGGTGTAATCGATGATGATATGATGATGTTGGTTGTGTTATTGACGAAGTTATGATCATGCTGTTGTAGTTATTAGTAATATTACTATGAAGGTGTCGGTTTAAATGATGATGTTATAATGATGCTATTGGTGTCATTACTCATGATATGATGATGTTGGTGGTGCAATAGATTATGTATGATGATGTTGGTGGTGTAATTGATGATGATGTTGGTGGTGCAATCGATGATGTATGATGATGTTGGTGGTGTAATTGATGATGCTATGATGATGTTGGCGGTGCAATAGATGATGTATGATGATGTTGGTGGTGGTGCAAAAGATGATGCATGATGATGTTGGTGGTGTTATTGATGATGTTATAATGATGATGTTGGTGGTCTAATTGATGATGAATGATGATGTTGGTGGTGTAATTGATGAATGTATAATGATGATGTTGGTAGAATTGATAATGATATGATGATGTTGGTGATTTAATTGATAATGTTATAATGATACTGTTGGTGTCATTTATTATGTCATGATGATGTTGGTAGTATAATTGATGATGATATGATGGTGTTGGTGGTGTAATTGATGATGATATGATGACGTTAGTGGTGTCATTGATGATAATATGATGACGTTGTTAGTATAATTTATGATGTTATGATGAAGTTTGTGGTGTCATTGATGATGATATGATGAAGTTGGTGTCGTTGATGATGATATGATGACGTTAGTGCAATTGATGATGATATGATGACGTTGATGGTGTAATTGATGCTGGTATAGTGTTATTGATGATGATACGATGATGTTGGTGGTATAATTCATGATGTTATGATGATGTTGGTGTCATTGATGATGATATGATGATGTTGGTCCTATAATTGATGGTGTTATGATGATGTTGGTGTCATTGATGATGATATAATGACGTTGGTGACATTGATGATAATATGATGATGACGTTGGTGACATTGATGATGATATGATAATGTTTGTGGTGTAATTGATGATGTTATAAGGATGATGGTGGTCTAATTGATGATGCTATGATGATTTTGGTGGTGTAATTGATGATGATATGATGATGTTGGTGTTGTAATTTATGATGATATGATGATGTTGGTGCCATTGATAATGATATGATGATGTTGGTGGTGTAATTGATGATGGTTTACTTGATGATGATATGATGACGTTTGTGGTGCAATTGACGAAGTTATGATCATGCTGTTGTAGTTATTAGTAATATTACTATGAAGTTGTCGGTTTAAATGATAATGTTATAATGATGCTATTGGTGTCATTAATCATGATATGATGATGTTGGTGGTGCAATAAATGATGTATGATGATGTTGGTGGTGTAATTGATTATGATATGATGATGTTGGCGGTGCAATAGATGGTGTATGATGATGTTGGTGGTGCAATAGATGATGTATGATGATGTTGGTGGTGTAATTGATGATGTTATAATGATGATGTTGGTGGTCTAATTGATGATGAATGATGATGTTGGTGGTGTAATTGATGAATTTATAATGATGATGTTGGTAGAATTGATGATGATATGACGATGTTGGCGTCATTGATAATGATATGATGATGTTGGTGATTTAATTGATAATGTTATAATGATGATGTTGGTGGTATAATTGAAGATGTTATTATGATGTTGGTGTTATAATTAATGATGAAATGATGATGTTGTTGTCATTGATAATGATATGATGATGTTATTGGTTTAATTGATGATATTATAATGATGCTTTTGGTGTCATTATTGATGATATGATGAAGTTGGTGGTGTAATTGATGACTCGATCTAGCGATTACCCGTCATTTATACGCTTAAAGCTTCATACGTAAATATATTGATAATCAAGATTCGGTCATCCGTATACATTAAAAAGAATATAAATATTTATGTTTCGACTTGACGCGATCTACCCGCGGTTTATATGCGTATACCTATGTATGTAAATATGTATGTGCTGTACACAGTTAATATGAACCTGACATCATATGTCATATTAAACATTATCATTCATTTGGACAAAATGTACAAATTAAACGTTCAAAAATAACTGTTAAACAATTATTCAGCTTAACAAATCGGTCGCAATACCTCAACAACAATTGAAGTTAAGCATTTCGTGTCTTTGCTAAAAATATTAAACTTCCGCATTGTAATAGGTCCGCTAACACTTAATATACCTGCGAAATAATATATCAGTAAAAATCCTGCCGTTCCCTTTAACTAATTTTGTTTCTTTAACTGTTTGCATTTAATGTGTAAACTTGAGTTCATAAGCTATTAACGAGTATATGTATTTAAGATGCAGCGAATCTGTTTGAATAAGCTATTTTGTAAGACTGGTGCCTTCAGCGTACATGGAAGTTAGGGATAGGGGGAAGAAATCGGGTCAAGTTCTGTCGAGTTTCTAGATAAGGGTACGCATTTCACTAGAAGACAAACATCTCATGGGCTTTGTTTAATTAATATAAATATTAAATCTGATGGATTTATATATTTGTATACTAATTGGTCACTTATTTCAGATTTGTTTAATGTTGGTGTGACGTTTGTCTAATATTTTGACATTTAATTTATAATCGGCCAGAATTAATAATCGTGTCGGGTTTCGGACCTCTGGACTGATAGACCTCGTGGTTGAGAGCTGAGTTTTGACCTCCAAACCCATTTGTTTTAATTGATTGATTAATTGGGGTTTAACGCCGTTTTTAACAATTTCTCAGTTATATCACGGCGGCCAGTTCACTTACTCATGCATTTCCTGGTTTTCTCACACCAGTACTCCACACAACAATATTCCCAAGCAACTGGCTGCTTTTCCACATAGACTAAGCCCATTGGTGGAAGACGAATGACGCATGTCGCATTGACTTTTGTCAATCCTCGGAAAGAAAGTTGGCCGAGCCGGGATTCGTCCTCACAACCACTGAATTGACAGCCCGCGTCGTTACCGACTAAGCTACCGGGGCTCGACCCATTTGTTTTAAAGACACACCACTTTATGATGTTGTTTGATAATTAAAAACACGATAGATGCATATTTCCAATAACATATGTCTATCATTTGATCATGTAGGGCTAAATGAATGAATGAATGCATACACGAACTAATGACGGACAAATGGACGGACGATCGAACGGTTGAACGGTCCTATGGATGTATCCATTGATGTATTAATAATGGTTTTAAGAAGCATCTATAACTGTTATTAATCAGTAATGAATATTATAATAAATTATTCGTGATGAGGAATGTTTGAGTAGTTTAAAATATAATGTTCATAAGGACGAAATAAAGAAGGAATACATTAAGTAGTATCGTACCTAAAGTTTACCCCCGTATACATTTATATATGCGTGAAGAAATCAATACTTGTATAGGATAAACGGCACTTATCTAATATTTCAATCTTTACCCTATTATCTTACATGACGTTCATAACATATCAATCTCTCATATGTGCTATATGTTATTTTGTGAACACCAATTGACATCTGACATATGAATATGAAAACCAAACTGGACCGACATATTCAGGAAATACATTGATTTGATGACGTGGTCCCTTAACCCAAGGAATGCAGGTAAAGCATAGAACAATCGTGTGAGAATGACAAAATCGTTCGTGTTGAACATTTGTTTCGTTGTATCAAAGAAATGGTTGAAACACGTTATCTCAGGTCGAAAATAAAATGGGCTTTAACCCTTTCCCTCATGTATACGCATTATTTACGCATCTGCAGTAGACAATTGTGGGAACATTCTGACAAAAGGAAAAAATTATTATATTAAACACTTTCCTTTTTTGCACTTACATGTACATGCTTGTTTTCATCTCTTTTCAATATAATTTTTTAAATTTAAAAACATTATACTTTCATTTTAAGAGGTTGTCTATACGATAACGTTGAAGTCATCTGTTGGGTTATTTTTCTACTTTGCGGTTTTCGGTACCTTTGTTTACTTTGCGGCCAAAGAGGTTTCACCGTAATCGTAACCGTATTACAGTAGACTCTCGATAACTCGACTTCGCAATGGATCCATCAATTACTTCTAGTTATCGACGTGTTAATGCTTAACTCATTTAAGCTTTATCTGTCTCGTTATTCATTTATACTTCAGTCTTATTGTTAATTGATTGATTGATTGATTGATTGATTGATTGATTGATTGGGGTTTTACGCCATTTTTAACAATTTCTGAGTCATATCACGGCGGCCAGTTCACCTACTCATGTGTTTCCTGGTTTTCGCACACCAGTACTCCACACAACAAACTTCCCAAGCAACTGGCTGCTTTTCCACATTAGCCCATTGATGGAAGACGAATGACGCATGTCTCAATGACGTTTGTCAAACGTCGGAAAGAAAAAGTTTTAACATGCTCAAGCCAAACATGTGGCTACAAGATTTTCCTTAAATTTGGCCTAGTGACCTAGTTTTTGACCGGTCATGACCTATATTCAAACTTAGCCTAGATATCACTAAGACAAACATTCCGTCATAGTTTCATCATGCTCAAGCCAAACATGTGGCTTCCAAAGTGTTAACAAGATTTCCCTTAAAGTTGGCCTAGTGACCTAGTTTTTGACAGAATATAAACTATATTCGAACATGGCCTAGATATTATTAGGACAAACTTTCTGATAAAGTTTCAAAATGCTCAAGTTTAAAATGCGGCTTCCAGAGTGTTGACAACAGTTTCCTTCAATTTGGCCTTGCAACCTAGTTTTTAACCTGACATGACCTATATTCAAACTTTTGCCTAGATATCACTTAAACAAATATTCTGACAAAGTTTCAACATGTTCAAGCCAAAAATGCGGCTTCCAGAGTGTTAACAAGATTTTCATTACATTTGGCCTAGTGACCTAGTTTTTAACCTGACCTGACCCAGTTTCAAACTTGGCCTAGATATCATGAAGACAAAAATTCTGACAAAGTTTCAACATGCTCAAGCCAAAAATGTGACTTCCAGAATGTTAACAATTTGGACCCAGTTTCGAACTTGGCCTAGATTTGATGGAGATATATGTTCTGATAAACTTTCATGAAGATTGGATGCAAAATGTTTCCTCTAGAGTGTTAACAAGCAAATGTTGACGACGGACGACTGACGGCGGACGACGGACGACTGACGACGGACGACGGACAAAAGGCGATCACAAAAACTCACCTTGAGCACGTTGTGCTCTGGTGAGCTAAAAAGGGGTATTAAACTCTGCAACTATGTGTTTTATGTCATGTAAAGTTCAAAATGTAATAACACATACATGTACCAGGGAAACCTTGTATAAACATTTTGTGTATTCTTATATTTCGTAAGTATTAGGTATTATATCAATACAAAAGAATGCCATCGACAGAACCATGTATATAACAGAATGTTGACAAGAACGACTGATTAATCACTTAAATTAACCCACATCTTTCGGTCCAACTTTGGACGTTTCTACAAAATAATTCGACGGGCCTTGTAAGACAAAAGTCAGTTATACTAATATTTGTGCCCCCTAAACCCTTTTCAACATACAAAAAAATCTGGAGCAGACGATTGTGAAAGCATCTTGACAAACAAATGGGAAATCTCTGTAAATGAAAGTATAATAATTGAAAAGAGTTGAAAACATTGTGACAAAACTGAAACTTGTAAAGAAGTAATATGATAATAAAGTAAAACGCACCACTTAGTTTTTTTTATCACGGTCGATACTTAACCAGTGCTTGCACCGGTGTTTGAAAAAGTCCCAATGACAGAACCCGCGCATCACGGGATTCGAACCCGGTACCGTTGGTAAAAGGGGCCGACGCTCTACAACGGCACCAATGTCTTTCATGTGCAGCTCCGTGAGAATCAACAAATATTGTCTTCAATGTTGTATAGTGACCTAGTTTTTGATAGACTTCCTTTTACGGTTTTACAACACTTTCAACATTATTTCAGTTCTATCATGGCGAGAGTTTACTTATTCGTGATTCCTGGGTTAGGACACTAGGTTTTGTAAATGTACCTTGTCCATGGGCACTCAACCATAACCCCTGTGATTGAGGATCAAACTTTGAACGCTCAGTTCCAAATCACCGACGCTAAACACTCCGGTCTCTAAACTATATTGAAATTCCAATTAAAATATCAAAGCAAAAGATAAACAATCTGTATCTACATTTTCTGGTTACTAAAAACAAGAGGCCCAAGAGGGCCAGTATCGCTCCACGGCCATAAGTCAAAAATAAAATCTCCAAACAGCCCTGCCCCCTGGTGGCTATTTTTTTACCAACCACCATGGCTTAAAGGAATCTTGTAGAGTGTCACGCAAGGAATGTTTCTGCAAGATTATTTGAAAATCGGCCTGACACTTTTGGAGGAGAGGATATTTTAAGTTTTCACTTTAGCCATATAAGGCAAAATAGCCCCACCCCCTGGCAGCCATATTTTTCAACCAATCAACATGGCTTGAAGGAATCTGATAGAGGGTAAGCCTAGGAACATTTCTACAAAATTATTTGAATATCAGCCAAACACTTACGGAGGAGAAGATTTTTTATAGAGGATCACCCAATGAACATTTCTACAAAATTATTTGAAAATCGGCTGAACACTTTCGGAGAAGAAGATTTTTTAAGTTTTCACTATGGTCATATAAGGCAAAATAGCCCCGCCCTCTGGCGGCCATGTTTTTCGACCAATCAACATGGCTTGAAGGAATCTGATAGAGGGTCACCCAATGAACATTTCTAAAAAATTATTTGAAAATCGGCTGAACACTTTCGGAGAAGAAGATTTTTTAAGTTTTCACTATAGCTATATACGGCAAAATAGCCCCGCCCCCCTGGCGGCCATGTTTTTCGCCCAATCAACATTTCTTGAAGGAATCTGATAAAGGGTCACCCAAGGAACATTTCTACAAAATTATTTGAAAATCAGCTGAACACTTTCGGAGAAGAAGATTTTTTAAGTTTTCACTATTGCAATATAAGGCAAAATAGCCCCGCCCCCCTGGCGGCCATGTTTTTCAACCAATCGACATTTCTTGAAGGGATCTAATAAAGAGTCACCCAAGGAACATTTCTACAAAATTATTTGAAAATCGGCCTGACACTTTTGGAGAAGAAGATTTTTTAAGTTCTCACTATTTTTTTCTTTCGGTTGCCATGGAAACCAGAATTTCGAATGGATCAAAAAATATTGAAGGAATTTAGTAGAGGACATTGAGAGGATGCTTCCCATGAAGTTTCAACCAAATTGGCCAAGTGGTTAGGTAGAAGAAGTCGTTTAAAGGAAAAAGTTTACGCACGCACGCACGCACGCACGCACGCACGCACGCACGCACGCACGACGGACAATTCGCCATGACATAAGCTCGACTGGCTTTCAGCCAGTGGAGCTAAAAACCAAGAGCTGTCGGAGGACAGCGCGCTCGACTATTTCAGCGCTTATTTAAGTTACTGAGATAATGGACTCTAATGTAGTTGCATGCAAAACATTAACCAAATTTCTTAAAGCATTATATGCATGATAGAGTTATTTAACTTGATTATTTTGATAGGTGTGATGGTTGGGAAGGGTTATATAACTTTTCAATGGAATGCATCAAGTAGTTACTAAGATATTGACTCTTAATGTAGTTGCACGCAAACCTTTAACCATAATTTCTAAGTAAAAAAAAAGGGCAACAATTTGCACCATATGCATGATAGAGTTATCTTAATTGGTTGTGTATCTAGTTTTGAAAGGTTGTATAAAGTTTCAATACAACGCTTCAAGTTGTTACTGAGATTACACTCTAAATGTAGTTGCAAAACTTTAACCAGAATTTCTAAGTTCAAAAAGGGCCATAACTTGCATAAAAGGCTGGATAGAGTTATCGTACTTAATTGTTTACATAGGTGTGATGTTTGGAAAGGGCTGTATAAAGTTTCAATGCAATGCATCAAGTAATTACTATGATATGGTCTCTTAATGTAGTTGCATGCAAAACTTTAGCCAGAATTTATAAAATGCAGGATAGAGTTATTTAAATTGAAAGGCAACATAGGTATGATAGTTGGGAAGGGTTGTATAACGTTTCAAAGCAATGCATAAAGTAAATACTAGGATATCGACTCTTAATGAAGTTGCACGTAAAACTTTAACCAAATTTCTAGTTAAAAAAGGGCCATAACTTGCATAAAATGCAAGAGTTATCTAACTTGATAATCTACAAAGGTGTGATAGTTGGGTAGGGTTGTAGAAAGTTTCAATGTAATGCATCAAGTAAACACTGAGATATGGACTATTAATTTAGTTGCACGCAAAACTTTAACCAGAATTCCTAAGTGAAAATAGGGCCATAACTTGCATATAATGCAGAATAGAGTTATCTAAATTAATAATCTACACAGGTGTGATAGTTGGGTAGGGTTATATAAAGTTTCAATGCAATGCATCAAGTAAATACTGAGATATGGACTGTTAATTAAGTTGCACGCAAATCTTTAACCAGAATTTTTAAGTAAAGAAAAGGACCATAACTCGCATAAAATGCCAAATAGAGTTATCTTACATAATCTACACAGGTATGATAGTTGGGTAGGGTTGTAGAAAGTAACAATGCAATGCATCAGGTAAATACAGAAATATGTACTCTTAATTAAGTTGCACGCCAAACTTTAACCATAATTTCTAAGTTAAAAAAGGGCCATAACTTGCATAAAATGCCGGATAGAGTTATTTAACTTCATAATGTACATAGGTGTGATAGTTGGGTAGGGTTGTATAAAGTTTCAATGCAATGCATCAAGTAAATACTGAGATATGGACTCTGAATTAAGTTGCACGCAAAACTTTAACCAGAATTTCTGAGTAAATAAGGGCCATAACTTGCATAAAATGCAGGATAGAGTTATCTAACTTGATAATCTACATAGGTTTGATGATTTGGTAGGGTTGTAGAAAGTTTCAATGCAATACATGTAGTATTTAAGTACTTGCATGCAAAACCTTAACCAAAGACGCCGACGCCAGGGTGAGTAGTATAGCTCTCATATTCTTCGAATAGTCAAGCTAAAAAATGGTGGCATATTTGTTTTACCTTGTTTGAAATAATTTATATTTTAAAATTAACATGATTCATTTTATAAACGAAAGAATATTTACACTGTGCTATAATAGAATAATAGTGAGTGGTCCGTGCCTGGATACATGGGTATTAGCTGCTAACAGTCCATTCATTTTTAAAAAAAATATTCTACAGATCATCCACTTTCATTGACATTATATACGATCAAGACATCTCTCTGAACCCATCTCTGGTGGTGTTCAGAAACGGAGAGCTGATATAGAAAGACAGATGTGAAGTAATTCAATGCCGATATTGTACAACACTAGTCTAGATTCACGTCTCAAAATGATGAGTGTCTTCGGATTTTGCCTGCTATAGCAATTGGCTCTAACGAGCCCTTTGCTAAAAATCGCATGGCCTACTGAAGTTAATAGTTTATCCCCTCTGTAATCACTGCACCATTATTATGTCTGAAGGTAATATTTTACCCTTCTGTAATCACTCTACCATTACTATGACTGAGTATAATATTTTACCCCTCTGTAATCACTGTAACATTATTATGACAGAAGGTAATATTTTACCCCTTTGTAATCACTGTACCATTATTATGACTGAAGGTAATATTTTACCCCTCTGTAATCACTGTACGATTATTCGATGCTGATACAAAGTTTATTGTAACCAAAGTTTGTAAGATATGATCTGGAATCTGCCTTTCAAATGGTTGGTCTTTTATTGCTGTGTGATTGAAAATGCAAGGAAACTTCTATTTAGACTTCCATGCTCTTAGGTTTTGACTTTATTTATCTTTTCAGCATTCAAACTTAATTTGCAGTTGTAATTCATTGACAGATTAATTGTTCCATCATGAAATTTTCCAAAGGAAAAGAAATTAAATCTAGATCATCATAATTATGATTTTAAAATAAAATTTGAAAACTAGGGATGCCAAAACATTTTTTTTTTTTCACAAACAATTTCTGATCTTCATGCAATGTTTTAAAAAGTTTTTTCTGCAGCTGATATATGAGAAATGTTTCCCATCATGGAAATGGTTAAACACCTTCGCAATATTGGAAACATTTTGAAGCATCTGGATCAGACAACTTTAAACAAGAGGGCCATGAGGACCTGGATCGCTCACCTGATAATTGGCTATTTAAGACTTAACTCTTTCAGCGCCAATGGTAATATCATCAAGACAAACTTTCTAACAACATTTCAAGCTGCTCAAGTCAAAAATACGATCTCCAAAGTGTTAACAAGATTGTTCTTCATTATGGCCGAGTGACCTATTTGTTAACAGACCTTACCAATATTCGAACTTGGCCTACTTATCATCAAGACAAACATTCTGATAAAGTTTCAACAAGCTCAAATTAAAATTGCAGCATCCAGAGTGTTAACAAGATTTCCCCCCAACTTGGCCTAATGACCTAGTTTATGACCCAATATGACCCATATTTGAACTTGACCTAGATAGTATTAAGACAAACATTCTTACAAAATTTCAAGCTGCTGAAGCAAGATTCGCGGCTTCTAGAGTGTTAACAAGATTGTTCTTCGATTTGACCTAGTGACCTATTTTTGACCCGACATGACCCATGTTCGAAATTTACCTACATATCATTTAGACAACCATTCAGATAAAGTTTCAACATGCTCAAGTTAAAAATGCACCATCAAGAGTGTTTTCAAGATTTCCCTTCAATTTGACCTAGTGACCTTGTTTCTGACACAATATGGCCCAGTTTCAAACTTGACCTAGATATTATTTAGGTAAATATTCTGAAAATATTTCAAGCTGCTGAAGCGAAAAATGCGGCCTCCAAAGTATTAACAAGATTTTACTTCAATTTGGCCTAGTGACCTAGTTTTTGATTTGGCATAACCAATATTCGAACTTGGCCTAGATATCATTAAGATGACCTAGTTGTTGACCCACCATGAGTTATATTCGAACTTGGCCTAGATATCACTATGATGTTCATTTAATATGATCTAGTGACCTAGTGTTTGGAACTTGGCCTAGATTGTATACAGTTTTATTTGTGAGCTAAGGTAGCTCCTATATTCGACACTGCTTCTTATGTATTGACTGTAACATACATGTCCTGACCCAAATGCATTAACATAATTGATTTTTCTTTTATTCGTTACAAGTATTAACTTCAAATTTCCCAGATATCTAAATTCATCAATATCTTTTGAAACCAGAAGAGGATAAACATCATAGCATGTACACATTTATTGTATATGCTATAAGAGCAAATTCATAGTTGTGTTGTCAAAACAAATTGTATTTGAAGCTATAAATTAATAATGAAAGGCTATATCATTTTCTTTCATTTTCAACGTAAGCTTTTTTTTTTATAATATTTATGTTAAGTTTCAAATTTTGGTATTTTGTTTTGTTTAAAGTTTATGTTAGATAATTCCTCACTGTGTCATGATTCGTTAGAGTACTAAAAATGGCTAAGAGGTTGAATTAGGAATAAGGTATATGATATACGCCCCTTATCTACACTGCTGGATACATATTTTATCTTTTGTTTACACACAACAAAAAGTAATAAAAGCCTTATCTAACGCTTTCGTCACTTGAATTTTTAAACATTTAAAAAGAGTCCAATGAACATTAATATAATGAAGTAATACGAAAATATTAAGTCACCATAAAATAGAACATACACTGGGATGACGTTCATCAATATGTACATGTATCAACTGATACAACATTTTAAAGAAAGCCCGATTATTATCGACCTCGTATTAATACATTATATTTTGCGATTAATGATTTAATGTTAAGCCCTTAATTATTTCAAGACTGCGTGACTATAGTAACTGTTGCATGTTTTTTCTATTTCTAACAATAGTTTCCTTTTATTATTTAATCATTTATTATCATAGGAAGTTGTTCATGATGATATGATGATGATGTTGTACATTAAGAAGAATGCGTGTATTCATGTATCGACATGACCCGATCCTCCGCGGTTTATACGCATAGACCTATGTACATGTATGTAAATATGTCTGTGTTCTTATGTGACCCTGACCGAAACAGCTATATTAAACATTATCTTTCATTGTGATACAAATGTAGGATATATAAACGTTCAAGCATACCTGTTAATCAATTATTCCGTGAAAATAAACGGTCACAATGCCTCAACAAAAGTCAAAGTTAATTAGTTCGTGTCCTTGCTATATCTTCTACTTCCGCATTTTAATAGGTCAGATAACACTAAATACACCAGCGAAATAATCTGTAAGAAAAACCTGCCCTTCGCTTGAAAGGATTTTGTTTATCTGGCTGGTTGCATATATATGTAAACTTCAGTATATAAGCTATGTTTACATGTATGTACGTAGTGCATTTGCTTGAATAACCGTTTTAGTAAGAAATTAAATTACACAGACAGTGAAGGTGGAATAATAGAAAATAAACTCAATTATGGCGGGTTTAAGGATAAGGGTTATCTTTGTCTTGTTTTGTTCTATAACAAGAAATTTTGTATATGTATATATGATATATCAAAAATCTGTGTATATGTATTCATGGTATAGCAACAATATGTGTATATGTATATATGGTATTGCAACAATATATGTGCATGTATATATGGTAAAACAACAATTTGTGTATGTATATGTGTTATAACAATAATATGTGTGTATGTATATGTGGTATAGCAACAATCTGTGTATGTATATGTGGTAAAACAACAAAGTGTGTGTATGTATATGTTTTATATATATGTATAATTTGTGTGTGTGCATATTTGGTATAACAACAATATGTGTTCATGTATATGCGGTATAACAAAATATGTGTGTATGTATAAGTGGTATTTCAACAATATGTGTGTAGGTATATGTGGTATAGCAACAATATGTGTGTATGTAAACGTGATATTGCAACAATCTGTGTGTATGTATATGTGGTATAGCAACACTATGTGTGTATGTATACGTGGTATTGCAAAAATATGTGTTATGTATATGTGGTATAGCAACAAACTGTGTATATGTATACGTGATTAAGCAAATAATTTGTGTTATGTATATGTGGTATTGCAATAATATGTGTATATGTATATGGTATAGCAACAACATATGTATATGAATATATATGATATAGCAACACTATGTGTATATATATATATATATATATATATATATATATATATGTGGTAAAGCAACACTATGTATATATGTATATGTGGTATAGCAACACTATGTGTATGTATATGTGGTATAGGAACAATTTGTGAGTATGTATATTTTGTGTAGCAACAATTTGTGTGTATGTATACTTGGTATAGCAACAATATGTGAATACATATATGTGGTATAGCAACAATATGTGTATGTTTGTGTGGTATAGCAACAGTATGTGTGTATATATAAGTTGTATTGCAACAATATGTGTGTCTATGTATTTGTGGTATAGCAACAATATGTGTGTATGTATACGTGGTATTGCAACAATATGTGTATATGTATAAGTGGTATTGCAAGAATCTGTGTGTATGTATATGTGGTATATTAACAATATGTTTGTATGCATACGTGTTATTGCAACAGTATATGTGGTATAGCAACAATATTTGTTTATGTTTATATGGTATGGCAACAATATGTGTTATGTATATGTGGTATTGCAACACTATGCGTGTACGTATATGTGGTATAGCAACAATACGTGTACATGTATACGTGGTTTTGCAACACTATGTGTTATGTATATGTTTTATAGCAACAATCTGTGTATATGTATAAGTGGTATAGCAAATATATGTGTTTATGTATACGTGGGATAGCAAGAATATGTGTGTACGTGTATGTGGTATAGCAACACTATGTGTGTACGTCTAGGTGATATATCAACAATCTGTGAATATGTATATGTGATAAAGCAACAACATGTGTATATGTTGTAAAGCAACAATCTGTGTATATATATATATA
Source organism: Serripes groenlandicus (assembly GCA_031761405.1). Taxonomy (NCBI): domain Eukaryota; kingdom Metazoa; phylum Mollusca; class Bivalvia; order Cardiida; family Cardiidae; genus Serripes; species Serripes groenlandicus. The sequence goes on from JASEVX010000062.1 coordinate 247,889, forward strand.
TATATATATATATATATATATATATATATGTGGTATAGCAATAATATGTGTATATATATGTGGTATAGCAACAATATGGGTGTATGTATACGTGGTATAGCAACACTATGTGTTATGAATATATGGTATAGCGACAATATATGAATGTATATGTGGTATAGCAATAATGTGTATGTTTACGTGGTATAACAATAATATTGCAACAATCTGTGTGTACGTATATGTGGTATAGCAACAATATGTGTGTACGTATACGCGGTATAGCAATAATATGTGTGTATGTATATGTGGTATTGCAACAATCAGTGTATACGTATATGTGGTATAACAACAATCTGTGTGTATGTATACGTGGTATAACAACAATCTGTGTGTACGTATATGTGGTATAACAACAATCTGTGTGTACGTATATGTGGTATAACAACAATCAGTGTATACGTATATATGGTATAACAACACTCTGTGTGTATGTATACGTGGTATAACAACAATCTGTGTGTACGTATATGTGGTATAACAACAATCTGTGTGTACGTATATGTGGTATAACAACAATCTGTGTGTACGTATATGTGGTATAAATGCAATATGTGTATATGTATACGTGATATAGCAACACTATGTGTGTATGTATATGTGGTATATCAACAATCTGTGTGTACGTATATGTGGTAAAACAACACTATGTGTGTACGTATATGTGGTATAACAACAATCTGTGTGTACGTATACGTGGTATAGCAATAATGTGTATGTTTACGTGGTATAACAATACTATTGCAACAATCTGTGTGTACGTATATGTGATATAGCAACAACATGTGTGTACGTATATGCGGTATAGCAATAATATGTGTGAATGTATATGTGGTATTGCAAAAATCGGTGTATACGTATATGTGGTATAACAACAATCTGTGTGTATGTATATGTGGTATAACAACAATCTGTGTGTATGTATGTGTGGTATTGCAACAATCGGTGTATACGTATATGTGGTATAACACAAATCTGTGTGTATATATATGTGGTATTGCAACAATCGGTGTATACGTATATGTGGTATAACAACAATCTGTGTGTATGTATATGTGGTATAACAACAATCTGTGTGTATGTATATGTGGTATAACAACAAGCTGTGTGTATGTATGTGTGGTATTGCAACAATCGGTGTATACGTATATGTGGTATAACACAAATCTGTGTGTATGTATATGTGGTATTGCAACAATCGGTGTATACGTATATGTGGTATAACAACAATCTGTGTGTATGTATATGTGGTATAACAACAATATGTGTGTATGTATACGTGGTATAACAACAATCTGTGTGTACGAATATGTGGTATAACAACAATCTGTGTGTACGTATATGTGGTATAAATGCAATATGTGTATATGTATAAGTGATATAGCAACACTATGTGTGTATGTATATGTGGTATATCAACAATATGTGTACGTATATGTGGTATAACAACACTATGTGTGTACGTATATGTGGTATAACAACAATCTGTGTGTACGTATACGTGGTATAGCAACACTATGTGTGTATGTATATGTGGTATAGCAGCAATCTGTGTGTACGTCTATGTGGTATAACAACACTATATGTGTACGTATATGTGGTATAGCAACACTATGTGTGTATGTATATGTGGAATAGTAACACTTTGTGTGTACGTATATGTGGTATAACAACAATCTGTGTGTTTGTATATGTGGTATAACAACAATCTGTGTATATGTATACGTGGTATAACAACAATCTGTGTGTACGTATATGTGGTATAACAACAATCTGTGTATATGTATACGTGGTATAACAACAATCTGTGTGTATGTATATGTGGTATAACAACACTCTGTGTGTACGTATATGTGGTATAGCAACACTATGTGTGTATGTAGATGTTGTATAACAACAATCTGTGTGTATGTATATTTGGTATATCGGCAATCTGTGTATATGTATATGTGGTATACCAACAATATGTGTTATGTATATGTGGTATTAATGGACAAATGATTGAACGAACGAACGATAGGATCGTTCGAACGAACGCATGAACGATCGAACGGACAGCCAGACAATTCACAATTGAACGAACGAATCACTGAATTAATTAATTAAATATGGGTTTAATTAAGAAGGATCGACAACTGGAATCAGTCAGTTCTCGAGTATTCATGATCAGGAATGTATCAGTGGTTTAACATGTAAAATTCAAAACGACATAAAGAGGGAATATTTTAAGTAGTCTCATGCCTAAATATATATTTCCCAATACATGCATCTAGTGCGTGAAGGAATCCATGCTTGTGTACTGAATATCTAGTTACACACTCTTCAACCCTTTAACTAACATGTCACTAATAACAGACCCTTCTTTGAAAACATCTGTGTACTATATTCATGGATATTTCGTGTGAACATCTATTGACAGCTAACACTTGAATATAAAAACAAACTCGACCAACATATTCAGGAAATACATTTGGGTTCAATAACTCGGTTGCTTAACCTACTACAAGGATCTAAGGAGAATATCGTGTGGGAAAAGACTCGTTCGTTTTGAAGACTGCTTTCATTGTATCATGTTAACAGTGGATTTAATTTCTCAGGGTCGAGGAGAAAACCACAATTGAACACTTTCCCTCATATAGGCAAATCATCCGAATGAGAATTTTAAAAACATCAAGGAAAACAGAGACATTTCTCGTATTTACCAAATTATTCCTTTGTAATACTGTTTTGAGCCTCATTCTTTTATTCAAAGAAAGTTTCTATACTTTTACTTAGAAGTCAACTGCTAAAGACGTGTTGTTCCTGGAACACTTATTGACTTCTTGACATTTTCTGTTCAAGTTGAACTTGCACTTCATCCAATCAGACAAATATCTTGACTGAGATAAAGGAAAACTATTCGCCATGGAAGCTTAACAATTGTAAACAGCCGTATATATATAGTCTTTATATAATATGTTTTACCCATTACGTAATATTAATGTCAATAGTTGAGCACGTTAAAAAAAGGTTACTTAGCCCGAGATTGATCTCAGTCTACTATCTGAACTTATATACATGTGAATTTATCTACGACTGACATCAGGGTACGATCTTGTGTGATATAACCATTTCTAACGTGAAGGCAGTCTCCAACGCATTTGCAATCGACGACTTTTGAAAACATTGTTATAGAGTGAGAAATTGTTCAAAACCAGCAATTTCTCATTTTGCCACAAGGTTGTCGACTTTTAATGAATTATACCCTCATTGAGAGAGAGATTGTTCGTGAGTTCGCCAAGCTGAATTGACAGTCGCTTGCTCTAGATTTGTTGTATTTAGGAAAGGGATAAAAGACACTTACTGAACATGCCTTCAATATACTGCATATGTGAAGAGTTGATGATGATCTTAAATGGTGACTTTAGTCAGCTGCATGTATATAGACTAATATTTTGGTAACTCATTAGTTTAAACCAGAGACATATAAACACACCGGTGAGTCATTTGTAAAGATGGGGTATGCCACTACTACCATTTTCGAAGTCTTTGGTATGACCCGTTTAGGGATCGAACCCGGGATATCCCGCACCGAGGCGGTTCGCTGTCACTAAATGCTCCCGATTAGCCTGCGTTTCTGCGCGGTCCTTGAGCAATGGTTCAGAACGTAAGGTGGAGCATGTCGAGTGTGACATACTCGAAACTAGTCTCGACTCTTTCCGACGATTGTCACAGGTTCTTGCGACCGTTATTTAGACTTCGATGTACATTTTGAATGAAGAGTAATTTCTCTTTTTTGACTAAATTCATTATACATGTAACTATTATTTATAGAGACGTTTCATACCTTTGTCAAAGTCGTCTGCTGCAGATGTGTCTTATGTGACAAAGGGTTAAGATATCTACCACCGTCTTCCTCATACGTTAATGGTAAATATACCGCGTCACACGTCAACGGACTTATACCATTGTTGATTCATTGGTTGGGTTTAACGCCGCTTTCAACATTATTTCACAGTCATATCACGGCGGCCAATTCACCTACCCATGTGTTTCCTGGTTTTCTCACACCAGTACTCAACACAACATCAACTGGCTGCTTTTCCACATAGACTGTTAGCCCATTGGTGGAAGACAAATGACGCTTGTCACATTAACAGTTATTAAACGTCGGAAATAATGTTGACCGAGCTGGAGTAGGAGCTCACAATCCCTATATTGACAGTCCACGACAATACCGACTGAGCTACCGGAACACGGTTCTATAACATTGTAAAATATGTTAAGTCATTTCTGTTATATGAGCCGTTCCGTGAGAAAACCAACATTATAGCCTCTGCGTAATGTATCGATCCAGATCAGCCTGCTCAGTCCGCGCAGAATGATTCGCGCCGACACATCCCGTATCAGAAGAATAGAGGTATAGAGTAATGATTCCTGAAACAGAAAATCTACAGGAGGCGAAAAGCGTTTATCCAGGTAAGCCTGCGCGGCATGCTTAGGCTGATCCGGGTCGATACTTTACGCAGAATCCACACCGTTGGTTTTCTCGCGAGACGGTTTATGTAGTGTTTAAATGGTGAACAGGGGAGATCCTTATACGGTTGCACTAAGTGGCAGACTGATCTGGATTTTCATTAGTCGTCGCAAGGTTCGTAAGATCGGTGTTCGTGTGGTGTGGCTCACATTATGTTGTTTATTGTAGATTATTTTCCTTACTTCCTGTGTAGAATACTTTCCACCTAACTATAGAGAGTATAAATACCCATTCTGGGCCCGAGGCCTTGGCTGGGCTACTGTAGCCTTAATTATGTCGCCTATGTTATTAAAGGCATTTTTGCAACTAAGAAATCGAACTGGGCCAATTATCGAGGTAAGTTTGCTTTAATGATCTACCGCCTCGGTGGAGTAGTAGAAGAGCGTCTGCCTCGGATGGTCGCGTGTTCGATACCCGACTGGGTCACACCAAATACTTTAAGAGTGGTAGTAATGGTTGCCCGCCCTGGTGTAATTATAGAGCGTCCGCTTCGGATGCCGGAGGTCGCGTGTTCGATCCCAGACCGGGTTAAACCAAATACCTTAAGAGTGGTAGTAATGGTTGCCCGCCCTGGTGTAGTTATAGAGCGTCCGCTTCGGATGCGGGAGGTCGCGTGTTCGATCCCAGACGGGTTAAACCAAATACCTTAAGAGTGGTAGTAATGGTTGCCCGCCCTGGTGTAGTTATAGAACGTCCGCTTGGGATGCGGGAGGTCGCGTGTTCAATACCCGACTGGGTCACACCAAATACCTTAAGAATGGTAGTAATGGTTGCCCGCCCTGGCGCTCAGGGTTGTAGTTTTGGCATAACGACTGAATCGCTGATGTCAGGATAAATGAACCAGTATAACTGGTAACATCTAGGAAACGCCGTGATATAACTGAAAACAATAAACACCATACAAACAAATTAGTATGATGCATGGCCTGTTCTATCATGCATGTATTCACAATATCGATAGAGTGCGTATAGTAGTTAGTTTTGTTTTGCCTTCCTGGGGTCCTAAAGACACTGAAGCCAGAGACGAGTATAAGATGAAACAATCTGTATACGAAAGAAGGCCTCTGAAACATTAACTACGCTAAATGATATTGGGAACAACCAAAACAAATCCTGATATATCTATAAAAGAGGAACTGGCTGTATTCAATTGACGATAGAGCTCATTCTGCATATTCATAGATTATTCGACTCGTGAACCCTTTTCTACGTTCAATAGACAGTGAAAACGAAACATGTTTCGCGAAAACCGAGTACGCTTCTGTAACTTTTCGTAAACCCTACTTCATTACGTTGAAACGGAATAATTTTGTATCGTTTTTAACGGTATGATCTAGTGGTGTGTATTATACAAATATAATAGAGGAGCTGGCTGTTTTAATTTGCCGATAGAGCTTATTCAGCATATTTATGGATTCTTCGACTCATGAACCCTTTTCTTCGTTCAATAGACAGTGAAAACGAAACTTGATTCGCGATATACGTTATATGTATTATAAGTATAGTATATTGTAATATGTTTTTTATTATTTTATCTGATATTCAAAATAAAAATAAAGAAATAAACAAAATAACCAAGTCAAGCAATTTCAATCAAGGAGTTCAGTTTGCCGCTGTAATCTCCTGGTATTCCCTGATGTGACTAGTTTAATCCATGCACGAGGATTTATAACAATGGTTTTACCGTGGACTCCAATGAAAAGAGAGTTCGTCGGACGATTTATTTGCTCGTTCTAATCAAAAGAGAGTTGAAATGGCCGGCCAAAGACATATGGCATTTGTAGACGGTATCGATCAAGTGGCCATAGCGTCAGAGAAGCGAATTTGGATTGATTGCCATCTTAAGTATCAGCAATGAAATTGCTGTTTCGTGATTTTGGAAAAGGTTTGATTTCCAAGCATTCGTTTGGCATGAACTCAGAGCATGTAGAAGAAAGTTGGACCCCTGCAATCAGGAAGAATGCTGTGTGGTTGGCTGGTTGGAAAGAGACAAGAACTACAAAATAAGATGAACTGGGCACCATGTTAGTGAAATATTAAAATCCTATCAATCGAAATTTTGATCGACGGTTATATAGCATTTGTTGTTAGCTTTCAAAGTTGTATTTTAATTATCTCGCGATGTTTCCAGGATGAATTACCAGTATGCTGGTAAAATGATATCAACACCATCAGTCTTAATGCTTTCTTAGGCTGGTACCAGGCTTATCACCACCTTATCGCTGTGTTTAAACATAAATATGATTTGATATTGAAAGAAAATTTAAAATCTTAAATACAATAAACATCTATTTCTGTTTATCCAATGTCAGTACAATGCATCAGACAACCATAAGAGACCACCTGCATAAAGAGAGCCATTTGACCTTTTCACTGGGTGATCTCTTAAAACAGGTTCGACTATACATTACATATCTTATGGACTGTCTCTGATAATACTCTTCGTTATAGCAGAATCGTCTTAACATTAAATATCTTATGGACTGTCTCTAGAAATACTCTTCGTTATAGCAGAATCGTCTTAACATTAAATATCTTATGGACTGTCTCTGAAAATACTCTTCGTAATAGCAGAGTTGTCTAAATATTACATATAGTATGGACTGTCTCTGAAAATACTCTTCGTAATAGCAGAGTCGTCTAAACATTACATATCTTATGGACTGTCTCTGAAAATACTCTTCGTAATAGCAGAGTCGTCTAAACATTACATATCTTATGGACTGTCTCTGAAAATACTCTTCGTAATAGAGTCATCTAAACATTACATATCTTATGGACTGTCTCTGAAAATACTCTTCGTTCGTAATAGCAGAGTCGTCTAAACATTACATATCTTATGGACTGTCTCTGATAATACTCTTCGTAATAGCAGAGTCATCTAAACATTACATATCTTATGGACTGTCTCTGAAAATACTCTTCGTAATAGCAGAGTCATCTAAACATTACATATCTTATGGACTGTCTCTGAAAATACTCTTCGTAATAGCAGAGTCATCTAAACATTACATATCTTATGGACTGTCTCTGAAAATACTCTTCGTAATAGCAGAGTCATCTAAACATTACATATCTTATGGACTGTCTCTGAAAATACTCTTCGTAATAGAGTCATCTAAACATTACATATCTTATGGACTGTCTCTGAAAATACTCTTCGTAATAGCAGAGTCGTCTAAACATTACATATCTTATGGACTGTCTCTGAAAATACTCTTCGTAATAGCAGAGTCGTCTAAACATTACATATAGTATGAACTGTCTCTGAAAATACTCTTCGTAATAGCAGAGTCGTCTAAACATTACATATCTTATGGACTGTCTCTGGAAATACACTTCAAAATTCAAACTCTGTAAACCTTACCAACTTACCAAAAGTCTGCAGCAGATAATTTTTTTGAAAACATCTTGTGTACCAGTGTAAATGCAAGTTAGATAAATTAACAGAGTTGAAAACGTTATGGCAAAATGAGAAATGGCTCGTCATGAGCAATTCTTGCATTTGCCACATTGTTTTTAAACGTCGTCTGCTGCAGAATCGTCAGAAAGACTCTGATTGTGGGAAAGGGTTTACAAGCCGCTTTTCGAACCCGATAGATCAGTCGATAACGACGGGATCTTTCAATAAAGAGATCGTGAATTCGAAACCAATAGATCAGTCGGTAATAACGTGGTCTTTCAATAAAGAGATCGAGAGTTCGAAACCAATAGATCAGTCGGTAACGACGTGGTCTTTCAATAAAGAGATCGAGAGTAACGACGTGGTCTTTCAATACAGAGATCGAGAGTTCGAAACCAATAGATCAGTCGGTAACGACGGGGTCTTTCAATAAAGATATCGAGAGTTCGAAACCAATAGATCAGTCGGTAACGACGGGGTCTTTCAATAAAGAGATCGTGAATTCGAAACCAATAGATCAGTCGGTAACGACTTGGTCTTTCAATAAAGAGATCGAGAGTTCGAAACCAATAGATCAGTCGGTAACGAAGTGGTCTTACAATAAAGAGATCGAGAGTAACGACGTGGTAGTTCAATAAAGAGATCGAGAGTTCGAAACCAATAGATCAGTCGGTAACGACGTGGTCTTTCAATAAAGAGATCGAGAGTAACGACGTGGTCTTTCAATACAGAGATCGAGAGTTCGAAACCAATATATCAGTCGGTAACGACGGGGTCTTTCAATAAAGAGATCGAGAGTAAACGACGTGGTAGTTCAATAAAGAGATTGAGAGGTCGCCAAAAAATGTAGAAAAATACCATTTTACCCTTAAATCGAAAAATCACAACAATAATTCGCAGGGGGCTAGCCTACAAATGATCAGCTACTATGGGACCAAAACCTGTATGCAATCTAAAGATGTCTAAGGAAATACCACGCCTGCTCCTTTTTGCACATTTTTCAACTGAAAAATGGTACCTTTGTTTTCATGCAACAGAACGCTCCTAGCTCACAAGGTATATATTCGCACTTCTGGCCATACACAAGTAGACTCAAAGAGGAAAGGGGCAGTTGGCAAAATTCAAACTCATGCTTTACGTCTAATGTTTACATTTATAATCTTAAAAAAACAACCTTTAGCCCAAAAATGTACCTAAAACAGTTTTTCAGTATTTCTATTTTAGAAAAAAATGGCCATAACACGAATATTTCGACTCCAAGTGTTATATGACCCCTCAATGTAGGTTAACCTATACATGCCGTCAAGTATCTATTGTGTTAACAAAGTGTATAGTATATCGTATTCTCAACTGTATGTGTGTAGTTAGAGAGATACAGACTTATACATGCGGCATATCGAAATTGACATAACACGGCATTTACGTAACTAATTCCGTTCCGTTATAAGTGTTTATCATTGCGGATCAAAATGCCTTTACTTTCGCATACAAACTGGAGAGATTGTCAGGTAAGTTCACCTTGTTTCGCTTTCTCATTAGCACCCACTATTATTTCGCTTATTTGCAACTTTCAGGTAAACACATTTCTTCTCCTTTGTCTACAATATTGCAGTAATCAAATCATCGCCTGCACAGGCTGTGTTTAAGCCATTTCCCACATATAGACAAATAGTACAGTCTTGCTTGGTATGATTTATATATATGTTAACAACGAAACCCTTTATAATCAAAACAATCATTGTAATATTTATATGAATTAAATTCAATAATGATTTTAACTACTTAATCACCCGAAGACTTTTCGTATGTTCTGTACGTCCATATGTCCGTTTGCTGTGACTCTAACCCTTTCCCACATACAGACGCTTTCTGACGCCTCTGCTGCAGACGACTTTTAAAAACACTGTGACGAGCAATTTCTCCTTTTGCCACAATGTTTTCAACCCTATTTATTAGTTAAACCCTCATTTATTTTATCTTCAGATTGTGTCTATAGGTTTTCAAAGTCGTCTGCTACGGAAGTGTTGTATGTGGGAAAGGGTTTATCTTAAAATGACATTTAAAGCGTGTATAAGTATGGATGAATATAAATATTTTTAAGAGAAAAAATATACATCATCTTAAAATCAACCAGCACAAGTATTGGCTAGGTCTAAAAGACAGTTGATAAGACTATTTAGCCTGACTTTTCATTAAGTGTTAATCCTTTCCCACATACATAAGCTTTCTGACGCCTCTTCAGAAGACGACTTTTCAACAGTGTAGCAAAAGGGAAAAAGTGCCGTATTTGTCATAATGAGCAATTTCTCCCTTTGCTACAATGTTTTCAATGTATTGATTTATTAAGTTTTCATTCATAGAGGTTTACCATATTTTTAACCATATGTTTTCTGCTCAGAATTGTTGTATCTGTTTGGTGTAGTCTGCTGCAGATGTGCTGTATGTAGGGTTTAATTTTAAACATGTGTAACGTTTCTACTTAACCAAGGTAAAAAATCGTGTGTTATGACACTTAAAAGGTAATGATTACTGAGCATGAAGTTTAATTGACCATGGCCAAGTACAGTGTAAACACAATACATTCAGAGGTGTGTTATGACACTTAAAAGGTAATGATTACTGAGCATGAAGTTTAATTGACCGTGGCCAAGTACAGTGTAAACACAATACATTCAGAGGTGTGTTATGACACTTAAAAGGTAATAATTACTTAGCATGAAGTTTAATTGACCATGGCCAAGTACAGTGTAAACACAATACATTCAGAGGTGTGTTATGACACTTAAAAGGTAATGATTACTGAGCATGAAGTTTAATTGACCATGGCCAAGTACCGTGTAAACACAATACATTCAGAGGTGTGTTATGACACTTAAAAGGTAATGATTACTGAGCATGAAGTTTAATTGACCATGGCCAAGTACAGTGTAAACACAATACATTCAGAGGTGTGTTATGACACTTAAAAGGTAATGATTACTGAGCATGAAGTTTAATTGACCGTGGCCAAGTACAGTGTACACACAATACATTCAGAGGTGTGTTATGACACTTAAAAGGTAATGATTACTGAGCATGAAGTTTAATTGACCGTGGCCAAGTACAGTGTAAACACAATACATTTAGAGGTGTGTTATGACACTTAAAAGGTAATGATTACTGAGCATAAGGTTTAATTGACCGTGGCCAAGTACAGTGTAAACACATTACATTCAGAGGTGTGTTATGACACTTAAAAGGTCATAATTACTGAGCATGAAGTTTAATTGACCGTGGCCAAGTACAGTGTAAACACAATACATTCAGAGGTGTGTTATGACACTTAAAAGGTCATAATTACTGTGCATGAAGTTTAATTGACCATGGCCAAGTACAGTGTAAACACAATACATTCAGAGGTGTGTTATGACACTTAAAAGGTAATGATTACTGAGCATCAAGATTAATTGACCGTGGCCAAGTACAGTGTAAACACAATACATTCAGAGGTGTGTTATGACACTTAAAAAGTAATGATTACTGAGCATGAAGTTTAATTGACCATGGCCAAGTACAGTGTAAACACAATACATTCAGAGGTGTGTTATGACACTTAAAAGGTTATGATTACTGAGCATGAAGTTTAATTGACCGTGGCCAAGTACAGTGTAAACACAATACATTCAGAGGTGTGTTATGACACTTAAAAGGTAATGATTACTGAGCATGAAGTTTAATTGACCGTGGCCAAGTACAGTGTAAACACAATACATTCAGAGGTGTGTTATGACACTTAAAAGGTAATGATTACTGAGCATGAAGTTTAATTGACCATGGCCAAGTACAGTGTAAACACAATACATTCAGAGGTGTGTTATGACACTTAAAAGGTAATGGTTACTTAGCATGAAGTTTAATTGACCATGGCCAAGTACAGTGTAAACACAATACATTCAGAGGTGTGTTATGACACTTAAAAGGTAATAATTACTGAGCATGAAGTTTAATTGACCATGGCCAAGTACAGTGTAAACACAATACATTCAGAGGTCTAGATAAGGGGAGTTTTGCATGTTCTCAAATCCTTATTTGACTTTCTAGTCCTATGTTGTGGGTACCCAGAAAGATCGCCTAAATGAGACGACACATCATAGATTTGGTTGGATAATAAGAAAGATATTTTGAGGAAAAGAGCTGTAAACCCCTTCTTATCTGAACTCGCGAATCAGTCCAATGCTCTCAAAAATATGTTGACATGGCACCTGTGTGAATGTTTTTGGCTCGCTTTAATTTAGCTCGACTCATGATGGAGTGGCCTTGATCAAGATACAATTCCCTGTTTGTTCACACAGGGATCACGATTAAATGGTTTATCACCGTGGTATAACTGAAATAATGTTGAAAACTGCGTGAAAACTCTCCAATGATATATATTGCTGTAATTGGCTTTACGAAAGTTATCGTGTCTCTATTACTGAATGAGTTACGTGCTTCTACATGATCAAAACATATCACACACACATATCATACACACAAACACATCAGCTTTAAAGGTGCTGAACTGCAGAAAATAGATATTATAGTTAACGTTTTAATAATTTCACTTTACAGTACAATACAAATCTAAATATTGATCGTTTATGCTTCATTTGTACAGGGTAGACATACCCAGTAAGTCAACTTGTGTACATTTTAATGACTTTCAAATGACAGTTTTTCAACATTTACTGCAAAAATAGTTTTTAGCTACTTATTACTTACTTTGTTGTAACTATTAGCAATATTTTTAGAAGTTTCAACATTTCAAAGGGTTGATCCCCATCTGGAGTTCAGCACCTTACGATTATAACTTGAAAAATGGATTTAACGTTATATCAATTACGCAATATAGAAACAAGAAATCCAAAGTAATTTGATGTTAAAATATTGCAATTAGTTAAAAGAGTTAAAAGGGTATATATGCACGCAACACCGTCTCAGCAAATTAAATCATAACATGGACATAAACGTATCACATGTGATATGAATAGGAGTTTCTTTACCCTTGTTCACATATAGACGCTTTCTGACGCATATTGAGCAGTCGACATTTTGCAATAATTCTTGCAAAAGCTAAATTTTTCATAGAGAGCAATTTCTCCATATGTCACAATAATTTCAACTCAATTACAATTCAAATAATAAAACCATCATTCATAGAGATTTTCTATATTTTGAAATTGATAATGTCAAGTTTTAATGTATGTGGGAAAGGGATTATCAATCGGATTTTCCCGGAGATAATCCGTAACTTCCGAGTGACACTTTTTTTCATCTGGCACCACAAAGCCAATTTTGGACGAATCATCTTCTCAATGTCTTCACATTAATTCCTTCAAAACGTCAGACTTCTGGATTTCGTGGCAACCAAAATAAAATTGTTTTAAAAAAATCACCTCAAAACCGTTTGGACGATTTTCAAATAATTTTAAGTAATGTTTCTTGGCTGACTCTCTACCCGATTCTATCAAGCTCTGTTGATCGGTAAATCGCGGCCATCTTAAGCATAGTTGTGTCAAGAGTATTCCTTTGTTCACTGCGGCTGTCAACTTGGGTAGAGGAACAGAACGATTTAAGCCTTTCTCACCAGCAGATGCATTTTGACGCAATAGCAGCAGACAACTTTTGAAAACATTGAGGCCAAAGGTGAAATTGCTCATAATGAGCAATTTCTCCGTTGACCACAATGTTTTCAACTTTTTTTTAACAATAAAGCAATCTTTTATGGAGATTTTTCATGTTTTTGTTACTACGTTTTCAAAGTCGTCTGCTGCAGATTTGATGTATGTGGGAAAAGGTTAAATAAAGTTGGTAGAGGGCTACCTCGTGAACCTTTGTATGGAAAACTTTTGACATCATGTCAGTATTTAAGGGGTGATGTTTATTTTAAAATTGGGTAAGTGGTTTAGTGAAGATGCCTTTTAAAAAGTGTGCTATTGTAAGGTCTGATATTAAACAGCTGCTCCGAACAATTTTCTGACATCTTTCAATTATTTCCCTTTGGAGACTAGCGCCATTGTCTTACACTTATATCGCTCACCTGACACAAAAACAACAAAATGCTAGTAACTCTAGCGGCCATCTTGTGCAGTAGAGCAGAATGATTTAAATAAATAGAGAACCACTTAGGGAACATTTGTATGAAATTACTTGGACAGTGGGTTCGTGTTTTAGTGGGAAATGTTGGGTAATGCTGCTCCAACACAGTCCCGAATTCCTCGCGATTGCCTGCGAGTAGCACTCGCCAATTAATCGTTAGTATCGGTATATTCGTTAATGTTCTGTACCACTCGCTTCCATTCGTTTATTGATGCGAACATTAGCATCATGCTCCTAAAATTGGCAAGGAAGGCATATTCTTCACTTTTTCGCAACATACTTGTAAGTATTCGTAAGCCATTTTAAATCATCAAAATTCGCAAAAATTGGAGCCCCTCTTGACGCCTCTTGGCACGATTAACTTGACTCGATGTGTACTATCCGGCGGCTGGTGAATGATTGACGAAGAGACGCAGTTGCAAGAGCAATCGATTTCGCAATCGCTTCATTCATAATGTGTTCGCAAGCACTCGCAACACTCGCATGACCACTCGCAACATTCGTAAGAAATTCTTATAACGTATTCGTATACATTCGCAATGATCGGCAGAAATTCGCAATCCCTCGCAATCATTCGTAAAAAAATCGCAAAGATTCGTAAAGCTTAAAATGTTTATTTTGTTTCCTGCACACTCGCGGCGAATGCATGATACAATCCCAAAGGTTGACTAAGTACAGTTTAAAGGCTGAGACTGTTTAGCACACTCGGTTGTGTGAGACAATCCTAAAGGTTGTCTCAATTTTTAACGGCTTTTAACTTTAGAATTCCGTAATGTATTAGTATAGGGTTTAAATTTAGGAAATGGATTTGGGACACCCTGTACTATTTTTTTTCTTTTTCTTTTCAGGAATGGAAGTCACAAGGATTCAATCTTTCAACCACAAGCAATGAGGCCAGTAAGATGTACGATGCCACATTGGCTCAGGTTTGTTTTTGTTTTGTTTACATATGAGCTTCATCTAGCTTACGCACAGCTCGATTTTGGTTGATCCATTTTACCATGATATGATCCCATTACGGATAATTTACCATTTCCCGCATGCAAACGCTTTCTTACGTATCTGCAGAAGACGACTTTTGAAAACATTGCGTCAAAAAGTTTTCCAATATGTTCTTTACGCTGTTTATTAATTAAACTCTCATTTATGGAGAGTGTTCATCTATTGCCAATATGTTTTAAAAGGCTGCAGACTTGCTATGTGTGGGGAAAGTGTTAATAAGACCCTAAACTCGCCAGACGCAGTCCCTTTTTACATCACAACAACATCTAAGAGCAATGCACCAGACGACTTTTGCTGCGGTTTCATCCTTTCAAAAAATATAGAGCGTATCATATAAAGATCTAGATCTGTTATCATCGGTACTCATAAAGTAACAAACGTTTAATCTTGAAACGGCCACGCCACTCGAAAACCGACCTTCGGGATTTCGCAACCAATGAAGAAGCGCTGATAGATCTCACATTCACACTGGAAGTATCTGGATATTAATTTGAAAATCTCCGACAGAAAGTTTTCGTGTGACATGATTATGGTGCGGTTGCATCAGCACCAGTGCATATATTGGTTGTGACTCTGACTGTTGTAATGGGCTCGCGCATGCGCCGTGTTAATCGTCCTGATCGCGCATGCGCCGTATTTTACCTTCAGCTCTCGGATATTTCCGTAGCAGTTTGTCACTAGACTGGTTCTCGTTCAAGATTAGGATTAGTGAACCAGTCTATTTTTATACGAGTAATTTTTTTATAATTAAAATATAAATTCAAACCATAGTGTTTTAATAACACCAACCGCTGCCAACATTTGTAACGTGAACCGGCGTTAAGCCATCGCGGGTCACCTTTCCAGGCACTAACCGCGATGAACGTTGCTTAACTTTACACAAAGGTCAACCACTCTACCAACGTCGCTATAAAAGCAGGCTTCCACAGCAAGGCTGTAGAAGGGATATTTACACATATACCCCGTTCCCGTTACATTAAGAACATGGGAACATTTTCATGAATGCGAAGTTATTGTGCTAAATTTTGCAATTTTAAGAATATATTAAAGGGGAAAAAAGGACGCGCATGCGCAGACAAATGTTTACAATAATATTGGGAGATCGAGGTCAACACGTTGGGCAAAGGTATTTTTGTTTTCGTTTTACGTATTTAACTAAAAAACTATTGTTATCATATATTTGTATCATATATTTAAAAGCGGGTTTCAACTTGCTGCAACTCTTGTTGCTGTTTATTTGCTTTGTTTTCCTTTTCCTGGGTGTAAGTACCGCCTCGGTGGTGTCGTGGTAGAGCGTCCGCCTCGGATGCGGGAGGTAATGGCTGCCCTAGTTGGCGTTCAGAGTTGAGGGGTTAGCATTACGACTGACAGGCTGGTGCTAGGATAAATGGACCAGTAGTACTTGTAACTTACCCAGTAAACGCTGTGATATAATTGAACACTTGTTTTAAGCGGCGTAAGACACCAAGCAAGTCCTGGGCGTAAGGCGTCCTAAAAGCAGCTCTTGGTTAGTGACATTGATTAAAGCGTCCGTCCTGCTAGTCGTAGTCAAGGGTATTTTAAGTACTTTAAAAATGGTAATCTCCCAAAGCATGATTGTGGAGATAGTATGACGACTGATGTATCAGTGTGGGAATACTTGATATCGGTAGTACCTGTAAATTACGCAGGTTACGCCGTGATTAAACGGAAATAGTGTTTGGTGTTTACGCCACTTTCAACACATGTTCAGTTATATCACGGTGTTGTTTCCTGGGTAAGTTACCTGTACTACCGGAACATTTATCCTGACACCAGCTTGTCTGTCGTAATGTTAACCCCGCAACCTTGAGTGCAAAGGAGGACAGCCATTACTAACGTTTTAAAAGTATTTGGCATGACACGGCTGGAGATCGAACTCACGAACTGCGTCTCAGTTCAGCGTTACGTCAAGTCATGTTTTCCTCTAAGCCTTTCCAACAATTCTGCAGCAGACGACATTAAACATATCGTGCCAAATATATTGTTTAACTCTATCAATGTAAGAGAGTTTATTGAAAACATTTGAAAACATTGTGACAAAATGAGATATTGCTCATCGTGAGTAATTTCTGCTTTAGCTTCAATGTTTTCGAATACTTCTGCTGCAGATGCGACCAATACGTCTACATAAGGGAAAGGGGGATAATGCAGCTAATGCTTTCTTTTTCAGATGGTCTCCAGTTATGACGACACATCCATCGGAGGCATCTAGGGCACCGTGTCAAAAATGTTAGAGGCTGACCCGACATTCGGTAAGTCTCTTTTTTCTTTAGCGTGACGGACTGTCTCACCATATTAATATTCTAAACAGATTAAGAACACCCTTGTGTTCAGTATAACAGTATGGTAACTAATGGGTTGTAACGGTGAAAGAGTGAACACAACTATTAGTTGATTGGTGGATTGGCTACCGTTTGCTACCATAACAATGTCCTTGAAGGCCGGGCAGGTTTTATATTCTCTTCTGAAAGGCCCGGATAAGGACGGGTTTGCAGCTCTTTTCTCCACAATCTTTTTCTTGATTCTTTTGAGTACCCACAGCATAGGGTTAGCAGATAAAATAAGGATTCTAGAATAAGCAAAACGCTCCTTATCTAGCTCTGTTATTAGCTTGTACCTTATTAGCCCTACGTTAAAAAAGACATGAATATTCGTAAGTATGTTATTAAAATGTGAGAATTCGCTTGACATATGAAACGATAAATTGTTGCACACATGGAGTGCAAATTGCTGATAAGTTATCGAAACTCCACTCTGTCTTTGATTAACCCTTTCCCACATACAACAATTCTGCAGCAGACGCCTCTGAAAATATACCCGAAAATAATTGTAAACTCCCTTTAAATAAAAGTACAATAATTGAAGAGAATTGAAAACATGGTGACAAAAGGAGAAATTGCTCGTTTTTAGCAATTTCTTCATTTGCCGCCATGTTTTCAAAAAGCCGTCTGCTTCAGAGGCGTCGGAAAGCGATTATATGTGGGAAAGGGTTATGTTATTTAAAATAGTCAGCAAATTGCACACGCACGAACTTCCATATATTGTGTTACCCTTTCCAACATACGATAAAAATTACGAACAGTGGAGAATTTTCTTTCACTTTTCCAAAACATTATTATTTTCCCCTCAACTATTTCAAAAGCATACAACATATCAAATACAGTAAAAAAGAATATTGTGGAAAAACATATTTTTTAACCAATTTCTCATTTAACCACATTGTGAAATCGTGCCCTGTATATGTCTGTATGGCGGTAAATAGTAAGAGAGTAGAAGTCAATGGTTATATTTCATTCATTAACTCCATATAAAGTTGACCTTTCACATGCCAGATTTAAATAAAACACAAATCATAGAGGTGCATTTATGAATCTGGTATGTCAAAGGTCAGATTTAATCCATAAACTGGATATAAAGTTGACCTTTCACATGTCAGATTCAAATAAAACACAAATAGTAGAGATGTATATCTGAACCTGCCATGTCAAAGGTCATATTTCATTCTTAAACTCGATATAAAGATGACCTTTCACATGCTAGATTCAAATAAAACATAAATAGTAGAGATGCATTTCTGACCCTTGAATGCCAAAGGTCAGATTTCATATTTAAACTCGATATAAAGTTGATCTCTCTCATGCTAGATTCAAATAAAACACAAATAGTAGAGATGCATTTCTGACCCTTGAATGCCAAAGGTCAGATTTCATATTTAAACTCGATATAAAGCTGACCTTTCACATGCTAGATTCAAATAAAACACAAATAGTAGAGATGTATTTCTGATCCTTGAATGTTAAAGGTCAGATTTCATATTTAAACTCGATATAAAGTTGATCTCTCTCATGCTAGATTTAAATATAACACAAATAGAAGAGTTGCATATTTGAACCTGCAACGTCAAAGGTCAGATTCAATTCTTAAACTCGATATAAAGTTGACCTTGATCGATGTAAATCTAAAGGTCAGATTATTTTATTCAGTTTAATGTAAATACGACCTTAGTTATACTAATTCAGAAATTTACCTTGATCTGACGTTGGGTGATTAAAATCAGTTGTATTTCTTATTTATTGTAGTCGCGGGCATTGCGCTAAAACTTGGACTGGCTGCTCAGTTTGCCGGTAAGAGAACGTACAATGATCCAGACATTGCGGAAGCAGCAAAGCAGATGATGGATCTAGCGGAGAAACCACACGTGACGACGTGGGAAAAAAATCACGCACAGGCGATAAATCTTTATTTAAACGTGTACGTTGGAAGTTTTATAACATAATGTTTAATTGCAAAATAATCATTCTATGTGGAAAAGCGTTTTATTGAACAGAATGAATAATTGTTTTTTTATTTATAGATAGTCTTTCTAACTTTGACAACATGTTCTCACAGTCGTCTGCTTCAGAGTTGCTGTATGTGGGAAAGGGTTTCAAAAAAGTGTCAAAGTGCAGCTATACAATTTAGAAATAGTGGACACAGTACGTTATCAACATTTGTGAACAAAGGGAAGCAACTCTGATGGTATTGCCGTGCAGCCAAATTTAGTCTCTTTTAATTTCAGGTGAATATATAAAACAAAATTTCTCTCTAAGTGGGCTTTATATATTTTATGAAAAGTTTAAAGTGTTTTTAAATAAAAAACTTGAATATCCTCTTTATGATATGTAACCCCAAAACTGTTAACTTCTTGTTTTTTTGAAAACTTAAGAGCAATTTTCAGGTCACGTTTTAGGTTTGTTTGGCAGTTTTGAATAATATTTTATATAGGTTTTGGGGATTCTTGATTTGTAAAGAATTAACGATAGCACATTATGCTAAGGAAAATGCATAAATTCCGTCTGACCTTCGTCGGAAATGTCCTATGACTTGTTCCTGACGCTCATCTTATATTCAATCGACGTTTTCGTGTTAACTTATTTGAACCATACCACACGAACACATTCGATATACATTGATATACATTGATATACATTGATATACATTGATATGCATTGATAAAATACATTCAGAAAATATTTGAGATGTATGGAACGCAAAGGAAATTGACGGTTTGATGACCATTTTTCGTTGAAGATTTGTTTTCTCTTAATATGGCAGATTCTGGATTTGCTCATGTTTGTACATGTTGTTTATCATTTTTATCATATATTTGACCCTTCATTTCAAAACCTCAGTATGGCAAGGAACGTTTAAGATAATTCGAACTATTTCAGACAAAGACAGCAAGCTGCGGATGTTTTAGAAGACGTACTCATTGACCACCCGTTGGATATGGGTGCCATCAAGTTCGCGTGCGGAATGTACGTCGAGAATGGGTTCTATCCACGCCTACGAGATTGCTGTGGGCGTGTCTTTCCGCATTGGAAGGGGACCACGCCTTTTTATGGGTAATGTCTATGATTTATGCATTTGTATTCCCCAACCCGTGCCTGCCATTTGCGTCAGACATATACTAGTTTGATATACAGGTATTCGTATCTCAATTGTAATTTATTTAATTAAATCACACATTATGGGATATAAAAAAACACCTATGAAAATATGTAGGTCCTAATAATAAATCGTTGCACTATGCGTGAGGATCATTTCAATCCTTTCAATATTGAATTGATGAAATAGACTTGTCCAGCTTTGCATCTGGAAAATACCATAACAAACTCTATGCATATCAATATAAAGTTAAGTTGAACAAACTACAGTACAGAGCTAAACCAGTCCGCGCGGATGCGTCTGATGGCCTTGCTCTATATAGGTCTACTGGTAGCACAGGCTTCCGAAAATCTGTTCCAGCTGTTAACAGATTAACTGAAAATGATCTGTCTTTTTAAAAAACGTAGAAGCTGTGCTGTTTCCTGGTATGATTTTAGCACTTCCTTTTCATAAATATTTCAGTATCAAAAACAAAAGACAAATGAATTTAGCCTAACTCGAGGGATCCCTCGAACACACTGATTACTCGAAGCAATAAATGGGTTTCTTGCGACTTCGAGATATCGAGAGTCCTCTGTACATGTACTTTCAGAGATTTCCTGTCATGGTATGGTTTTGGTTTGGAAGAAACAAACTACTTTCATGAAGCTGAAAAGATGGCAACGAAGGTTACATATTTCGTTTTAACATGTGGCGTTCCATTATATTGACACCGTATAAGCAATACAACAATTAAATTGAGTAAATGATGAAAAGGGAAAGTATATAGCTCATAGAGTTCGAGAAGTTTCCGACGAACAGTCCAGAGTTGTCGAAAGGATCCACGTGCAGATCTTAATCATCTTTTGTAACACATGCCAAATGTTCGTTTTTTCCTTAATTATTGTTACAATATTTATTTTTTTAAAGTTTCCAACTTATTATTGTGATGACATAAAGTTTATACCGACGGACAATAATCTCATCATCAAAGACGCGCAATTCATACAAGACCTAATTATACTTAGATCATCAAACATATTTCAGATACAATAAAAGATAATTATAATTATGATAATTATAATAAATTGTAATATATTCACAACGACTCGTAAGCCGTCATTTGATTGCGCGTTATATAATTTTTTAAATAAGCATATGTTGGTATAATATATAACAAATTCGATGTAGATAGTAGGTGTTGGACCAATATCACCTGTCTTGTCCGCCACGATCGGCGTAAACCACCATTTCCCCCCTACCCCCACCCCCCCCCCCCCTCCCCTCCCCAAAAGAAAATAAATATAAAAATTATCTATCTCACTAACCCGTAGCGCAAATTAAATATAAACCATTTCCCAACCGTAGACGCATTTTGATGCATCCGCAACCCACTACTTTTGAAAACATTAGGGCATGATGAGCAATTTCTCCTTCCGCCACGATATTTTAAACTCTATTTATTAATTGCGCTTTCAGTAACAAGGACACTCCATATTTGTTTTCTTACACGCTTCCAAGTCGGTTGTTGCAAATTGTATGTATGGGGGAGGAATAATTCACTATCGTTATATATTAACAGGCACTGCAGATAAACCCTAATGATGCTTGGGCGGTTCACTGTATCGCTCACGTCAGAGAGATGAATGGACAGTTTCAACAGGGTTCAGATTTTATGAAAGAAACAGAAAAGGATTGGAACGTAAGTGTTACCAACCTAGGCACATTTCCTAGCCTTATACTGGTTTCTTTACCTTTATATCGTGAATAAGTGAACTGTCACCGTGATATAACTGGCATAATGTTGAAAACGGTGTAAAACCCCATAATGAAATATATGTTCGTGCGTAGTTAAACGTACCAATTGCCGTATTATTTACAGGTTGTTAAAAGCGTTTTCGCAAAGGCCAGGCTATATGTTCCAAACACTCGGCTCTAAAAAGTGCAAATGTTAGATCCTCCTGACGTCATTGTCTCGTTAACGTTAGAAGGTCGTGTTTCAAAATTGACGTTAAGTTAAAAAAAAAAGGATTTGAAAACTTTTGTTCTATCTGATTTTGCTTGATGTTTTCTTGTCTAGTGTGTTTATTTAAATGATATTTAAAGGTTTAACCGTCTTAACTCACATGCAGGCGCATTTTGACGAATTTGCAGCAGCACTGTGGAGCAATTTCTCTTTGAGACTGTATAGATGTTTTCAATGTCGTCTGCTGTAGATTTTCGTATGTGGGGTTAAGTTATTTTTTATTTTACAGGAGTCAATGCTGGACTGCCACAATTACTGGCACTGGGCCATGTTTAAATATGAAGCCGGCGATTTTGAAACAGCTAGGGGTATACTAGACACTCAGGTATAATGGGGGAGTAATTAAAACTACATAGACCCTTTCCCACATGCAACAAATCTGCAGCAGACGACTGCAAATACTTCTCGTTTCACAATATGGTAAACTAATCAATATTATTTCAATGCTGAAAACACATACATGAGTTTGGCATACCTCGATCGAGGGGTCACTTGAACACGTTGCTAAGTCGAAGTAATGTTTCGGTCCTTTTCGACTTGAATAGTTGGTGTTGTTCAGAACCGTTCTCCAGGACATGACCGGAAGTTTACAATCTACTGTGCCGTACTGTACTGAGCCGTGTTTCGACCACAATTGGTGTTTGTTACGACCGGGGAGTGTAGGCCGTGTTGATAAAACGGTCTCATTATCGGTCCTGATTAAGGAGGTATTCAATCCGACCATATTGATAAAAAAAATCCAAAATCAATTCAAGAGAGAAGGAAGGAGTTATATCCCGTGATGAAAAGGGCTAAAGATGAAGGAAAACGTGCTGTTTTGTCTTATGACAAACTGTATATTAACGGTGAATTGTACAAACACAGTAGTGCTCAGCCTTCCCGGTCCGCAACAACTCACTCCTATTAGGACAGTGGTATTCGGCATATTTCGTTCCTACAGTGGAATGTAAATGGTCTGTCTAATAAAATAGATGACTCAGATTTTGTGAATTTTGTATCTGATTATGATTTGCTATTATTTTCAGAAACATGGCATACATTGATTGTTTTCTATAAGGAATGGTTAAGTGGAAAAATCGAACTTGTGAACTCAGATGATAGGGGTATTTTGTGTTTGAGATTGCCGAGGAATTATTTTTCCTTTGATAGAGATAGATATTTGTGTTTAACATACATACCTCCCGAAGAGTCTACTGTTTATAAAAACAGAAATTCCAATTTGTTTCAATTTGATTTTTTTTGATAAACTGAGTGATGATCTGCTTTTGTATAAAGAGATGGGAGACGTTTTTCTATGTGGAGATCTCAACGCTAGGATTGGATTAAAACCTGATTTTGTAGCCAATTTAGGATTGGATCGATTTTTAGATGTCACGACTTTAAATCAGTTGGATAATTTACCTGTACGAAAGTCACGTGACACAGTTGTGAACAATTACGGTAATAAGCTATTAACATTGTGTAAAGGGCATGATATAGTTGGGGTGAATGGTAGATTTGATGAGGGCCATTGCACTTGTTTTAAATTGACAAAAAACACGACTGGTTCTAGTGTTGTGGACTATTTATTGTTGGATAAAAGATGTTTAAATCTTATGAACAACTTTGATGTGTTAGATTTGAATGAATATTCGGACCATTGTGCGTTAAGATATTCTTTCGAATTTAAAATCTCAAATTGTAACACAAACATGAATGAAAGGGACAATTAGGAAGGAGACCATATAAATAGTGAGGAAGAGAAGATTGTATGGGATAGTGAGAAAACAGATATATTCAACCATTCTTTGCTAACTAATGTAAATGTATTTGAAACTATTTCGCTTCAATTATCGAAAGATGAGATAACTATTGATGAATGTATTCACAGAATGAATGAGTTGATGCTTAACTTGTCGAAACAAACTTATGGTAAGAAATTTAAGAATAGACCTGGGGGTAAGAACAAAAATTGTCCATGGTATGACGAGGATTGTAAGAAGTCAAAAGTCGATTTTTTAAGAAGCAAAGAACACTTTAAGAAGAGCCGAACAAATGATAACAAACTTACTTTTTTGAAATTAAGAAATCAATATGCTTATGCAAACGCCGAGCCAAGAGAAAGTATTTTACAAAAGAGGGGCAAAATTTGTCTGAATTAAGTAAGAGAAATAGCCGTAAATTTTGGAAAACAATAAAAAAGTACAATAATAGTAAACCTTCCGATACTCCATTGTCTACGCATGATTTTGTAGAGCACTTTGAACGACTATCGAATAACGGCAATTTGTTGGATGTAGCAGGTGAAGAGTCTTCCAACACAGCGTATATACGTATCGACAGCTTAGATAAAACATTTACTATCGAAGAAATTAAGTCTAATATTTCTTTGTTGAATCGTAACAAAAGTTCGGGAATTGATAATATAGCAAAAGATTTTTTTATAGACGGAAAAGATTTTATAGCTCCTTATTTAGTTGTCATTTTCAACAAAATTTATGATACGGGTATATATCCTGAGGCATGGACAAAGGGGATTATCGTTCCTATCTTCAAAAAAGGTGAAAAGGATAATCCTGGAAATTATCGGGGAATTACCCTTATAAGTACACTGGCAAAATTATTCTCCCTGTGTCTCAGGAATAGACTCAATAAGTATTGTGAAAGCGAAGATGTTTTTAATGATTTCCAATTCGGTTTCAGAGAAAAGAACTGTTGATTGTATTTTTATTCTGCACTGTATTATACAAAAGATTCTGTCGTATAATAAACAATTGTTTTGTGCTTTTATGGATTATGAAAAATGTTTTG
Organism: Serripes groenlandicus; assembly: GCA_031761405.1. Classification (NCBI taxonomy): domain Eukaryota; kingdom Metazoa; phylum Mollusca; class Bivalvia; order Cardiida; family Cardiidae; genus Serripes; species Serripes groenlandicus. The sequence goes on from JASEVX010000062.1 coordinate 273,209, forward strand.
ACACTATAAACAGAGAATTATTGATACAAAAGCTTATAACTTCGGGATTAAGTTCTAAATTTGTTACCATGGTAAAATCATTATGCTAATGTTACATCATGTATTAAGGTTTCTAATAATGCAAAACTGTCTGATTTTATAAACATTTCAGTGGGATTGAAACAAGGTGAGTCTTTGTCACCGATATTGTTTATTTTATTTGTTAATGACATAAGCGAGTCTTTTAATATTGATAATTTAACAGAAAATGACATAGAATACCTTTCTATATTTATCCTTATGTTTGCGGATGATATGGTTCTTTTCACTACGGATAAACATAGTTTACAAATCCAGTTGAATAGTATTGCGGATTACGCTATAAAATGGGGATTGAAAATTAATGTTGGTAAGAGTAAAATTTGTATTTTTGAAAAAAGAAAGAAAGTTTGTGATTTTGAATGGTCTATTAGTGCTGAAATTTTAGGAGTAGTGGATCAGTTTTGTTACTTGGGGATTAAATTCTCTAAAACAGGATTAATGCATAATGCTGTTAGTGCTTTGCATGATCAGGCACTAAGAGCTATGAGTAATCTTTTGTTTTTATTTAAAAAAGTGAAAGTGGATATTAAAACAAAATTACTTTTATTTGATGCAATGGTTTCACCGATTCTACTATACGGAGCGGAGGTTTGGGGTATATACTGTCTAAAGGCTGTTGAAAAACTACACATTAAATTTTGCAAAATCATTCTTGGAGTCCGAACACAAACCCCGAACTTCGCTGTTTATGGTGAACTCGGTCGATAATAGCTCTCGAACGATCACTCAGATATTGGTTAAAAATAATACAGATAGTTTAATGTACACAGTATACAGTGAGCAAATTATTATATCAAATCGCTCTAAATCTTTCTGGTGCAATAAAGTGAAACAGAAGCTTGATGATTATGGGTTTTCATATTTAATGAATTCTGATAATACATCCAGCTTATGTTTTAAAACCATTCAAAGACGCATTAGAGACACTTTTATTCAAGAATGGCTTAGTTCTATAAATAATTGCTCGAGATTAGAGTATTACTGTAAGTTTAAGAATTGTTTTGAATTTGAAAATTATTTAATGAATTTAAAAAATGAAAAACTTAGGATTAAATTTAGCCAATTTAGACTATCAGCGCATAAACTTGCAATTGAAACTGGACGATTCGAAAATATTGATAGAGCGAACAGAATTTGTAAACTTTGTAATTCAATGCAGATTGAAACAGAATATCACTTCCTATGCATTTGTCCGAAATTCAATGATTTAAGAAAAAGACTCCTTTCTATAACCTGGCCAACTGTTACCCAATTTACCAATATACTGGCATCAAAAAGAAGAAAGACGCAAGTCAATACGGCAAAATTTATTAAAGAAGCTTTGGAAATGAGAGATTCAAGTTTAGAAAATATAGTCTTATTATTTTAAAAATGTATTACTTTTTCAGCAATATAATATATGTATATATTTTGTCTAATGTATGTATAGAATGTACATATTTATCATTGTCATATTTTCATGTATCTATTGTTTATGGCCAATGGCATGTGTATTTGCCGAATGCCTAATAAAATTGAGTTGAATTGAATTGAATTGATAAAACTGAGCCTAAATGTTTTCAGGGTGAATGTTGGACTAGATAGCGAACAGGGTAGACCATGATGAGACTGTGCGTAGGCCCATACTTTCTCTGGATCTTTGATGGTCGGTTATCGTATCACATGACTTATTTCATCCATACAGGTCCTCCCTCTGATGCGTAAATATAAATCCCCGTTTAGTATGACCGATGTCGCTTCGTTGATGTACAGACTGGAGGCAGAAGGTTGGTATTTTTGTTTCCTAGTTCTCCCTTGCCATGTTATGTTCTGACAGTTGAGACTACCCTACCCTTTCCCATATACGACAAATCCTGCAGCAGACGTCTTTGAAAGGTCATAAGTAAATGTATGGACAATGTACAAATTATACACATACAGTAGTACAGAAGTAACAGAATATATAGATACAATGGTCTGATCACAGGTTCTCTGAACCTAGACAAGGCCATTCCCTTTTATAATAGTTTGCATGTATGCAATTAAATTCCAGTTTGGTAACTAGTGTTGTACATTGATAACATGATATATGCTTTGACTAAATACAATAATAAAAATAATAAATGGGAAATTATCAGAAAATAAATAAAGTAAAGACGAAATGTTTATTCCGAAATGGTTGATTGTTGTGTTTGTGAAAACTAGGAATAAATAATGTGTCTCTTGAAAAAGGGTGCAAGAAAAAGAGAACGTAAAATGTAGTCAGCTAGTACTCGAAAACTAGAAAAGGTCCAAAAGCAGACAGCCTAACTTATATAAACATGTATCCATAATATGAAATCGATTTAAATCATTCACTTAAACCTTTCTGTTTAATTTAATAAATGTATGGACTGTTAAGAAAATAATAGAGTTATCCTCATAGTCGAGATTAGACGAACCATAAAAAAGTAGATAAACGTTAAGCGTGTGATACTCGTGGAGTGTTCGAAACAATTTTATCCTCTGTATATTAAAATGATTACACTTGAAAAAAGTAGTGTTCAACGTTCTCAATGTTGATTCCACAAGTACATAAGTTATTGTCTGATATATTGTTAATGTACAAATGTGAATTAGGCGCACTGCAATTATTTCGAAGTCTGGCGTGAATAACATAATTTACATTCACGCATGAAGTGATATTAAGGTACAATTGAGACTGGGAATAATTGTAGAAGTTTACACTTGAACAAGGAAAGATATTGAAGATTTTATTATTTCATCAGGTAAATCGTTCAATAGAGATACTGCAGATGGTATAAACGAATTTGCAAATAGTTCAGTTCATCTTGCAACTATATCAATGTCAAGCGCATTTCGTAAAGGGTAGTTTGTTTCACATTTACGTAAAATTTTAATCCTTTGCCACAACGTTTTCAAGTGTCGTTTGCTACAAATGTGACTACATGTGGGTAAGGGTAACCAATGCTTGTAAAAGTGTTTTGAACACTCATGGTGTATTTTAGCAGGAGATACAATGCAAAATGTTCCTTTCCATAGCGTCGATGTCATATAACAGCGCCGTGTGCTATATTTAGACTTTGTCTTACCGGACATAATCAAACGGGTTGATTTACAACGGTTTGAACCTTCATGGAATGACGCTTTGACAGAGGTTCGGTAATGATACATTTCTCTGCCTTTCCGTATATGTCGGGTAATAATGTTGTTGATACAAGACAATATATTTTATTACATAAAACAACACACCCCCCATATGTTTATAGCAAAGAAAGAGAATTAACAAGTACATAGGGAGACGTGGATTTTTACAGAAAAAACCCCCAAATAGTTAACAACGTTTATATCGCAGGGAAAACTTGGTTATTTACGGAATGGAACATTGGGAGCGATGAAGGAACAATTGATTATTGGAATACCACTATTCGAATTCTAACGAATGAGCCGTTTTTGCGCTTGGCCCTGTTCCCGAATGCAATCAAATGTCATAATTCTGACACACGACCTATTTAGTTAGCTTACGACTTACTGGCTGGTGTCAGGATAAATATACCAGAAGTAATGGTAACTTTCCATGGAAACGCCGGGATATAACTGAACTATTGTTGAAATCTGCGTAAAACACCAAAACAATCAATCAATAAATCAATTAATTGACTTCTAAGTTTCCCTGTAGGAGGTGGGATTGATGTTTTTAATTGACTTCTAGGTTTCCCCGTCGAAGGTTGGAATGATGTTGTTGACGTCTCTCTCAGTCACATGGAAGACTACGCGTGGTCCTACAGCGACATCAACGTGATGCTGGCATGTGCGGGCTCCAAACAGAAAATGGAAAGGGATAAATTCGTTGAGAATATCAAAGATGTTATCAGGTGTTATTTTGTATCTGTTATAACTTCTCTTTGAACATGAGTCCGCTGTTTAGCTCTCCTGAGAACAAAGTTTTGAAGATGAACTATTGTGATTACTCAATGTCCGACGTCCGTTGTCCGCCGTCCGTTTAAATATTCTTCTCTGAAACTACTAGTCCGATATCAAAGTTATTTCACAGGAAGGTTCTCTATGTGGCCCTCGTCAAAAATTGCACAAACAATTTAATTCCAATCAGAAATTGGCATCAGAAAAGGGAAAAATTGCAAACACTTTAAAATATTCTTGTCAAAAAGTACAGGCCTAATTTGAAAATTATCTAGCACAAATGTTCCTTGGATGACCCTCTACCAAGATTGTTCAAATGTTTACGATCCGTTGAAAAACATGGTCACCAGGGAGGCTGAGCTTGTTTTCCATATACATGTATAGTGAAAACTTGTAATATATTGTTTTCCATATATGTGTATATTCTGAAAAATTAAAAAATATTCTCGTACAAAAATGCTGAGCTGATTAGTAAATAATTTTTGTACAAATATTCCTTGAGTAACTCTCTTTCAAGAGTGTTGAAGTTATTACAATCAATTGATAAATAGGACAAAAAGGGGACGATGCTTGGTTTCCTTTATTATGTAGAGAAATGAGAAATTGTGTCTTTATGAGGGAGAGGGTTAGTTCTAGTTCAGTCGAGCCGCGATAGCGACCGAGGGGTCGTATGCTCGAACCCGACTCCTCGGCCATTGTACTGTTGTACCGTTGTACTGTGCAACCCTTTCCTACAAACAAACGCTTCATGGTGTCTCTACAGCAAATGACTTTTTTTTAGATATCGTGACTAAAGGAGAAGTTACCCATAATGAGCAATTGTTGCTTTTGTCTAAATGTCTTTTAACTTAATTCAAAAATGCGTTGTTTTTTTATTTATATAGAATGTCCATATTTTTGCCAATACGTTTTGACATCGTCTACAGAAAGATGGGTTGTATTCGGGAAAGGGTTAACACAGTCATTGTTACCGATCTCATTCGTCTACAGAAAGATGTGTTGTGTGAGGGAAAGGGTTAACGCAGTCATTGTTACCGGCCTCATTCGTCTACAGAAAGATGTGTTGTGTGAGGGAAAGGGTTAACACAGTCATTGTTACCGATCTCATTCGTCTACAGAAAGATGGGTTGTATTCGGGAAAGGGTTAACACAGTCATTGTTACCGGCCTCATTCGTCTACAGAAAGATGTGTTGTGTGAGGGAAAGGGTTAACACAGTCATTGTTACCGGCATCATTCGTCTTCCATCAAGTGGAAAGGTACCTTATTGCCATGGAAGAATGTTGTATCAGAATAATTAGTGATAGACAGCCTGGAAATTATTTTTTATTGACTGGCTGTCGTGATATAACTTAAATACTGTTGAAAACGCCGTTAAAAGAAATAATGATTAAGCTCCAACCAATTTGCCAATATGAGTTTTAAAAGTCCAATCAGCCACGGCGGATTGCTTAAGGAAAGAATGATTAATCTCCAATCAATTACTGTTTGTAGTGCTGGAGACAAGGGTGACAATGTCCATGTCTATAAGGAAGCCACGTTACCGGTGCTAGAGGCTATCCAAGCCTATGATGACGGCGAGTATGACAGGGCTGTAGAGTGTTTAAAACCTGTACGCTACGAACTGTACACGATTGGAGGAAGTAACGCACAGGTACGTGATATTGTGTGACATTCCCTTTTAACGATTTCCCACATACAGACGCTTTCTGACCCCTCTGTAGCAGATGACATTTCAACTTTATTCAATATTTGATCTTTCACTTTAGAGTTTACATATGTTTGACTTTGTGTTTTCAATGTTCCCTGCTACGGATTTGTTGCATGTGGGCAAGGGTTAAAGATGGCCACTACATATGGATAAAAACGTCTGCCAAACATTGTATTCTACATGGTTAGGGTAAATAAAAACACAATAATCATCATTCGAAATACGCAATTTATAAATAACTCAATCATAATATGAGCCGTCCTGCGAGAAAACCAACATTGTGGACTCATGCGTAAAGTTTCGACCCAGATCAGCATAGGCATGCCGCGCAGGTGAACCCGGTCATACATCTTTCGTCTCCTGTGGATTTTCTGTTTCAGGAATCATTACTCTATACATCTATCTACTTGAAACGGAATGTGTCGGCCCGGATCAGTCTGCGCGGACTGCGCAGGCTGATCCGGGTCGATACATGACGCAGAGGCCATTCTATGATAATCCTTGTTTCTTGTTTTGTTCCATTCTACTGATCCAGAGTCGAGATAAAGGTCGTTGTGCTTATTTTAAAATAATTTTTCAGTCTCATAACTCTATGTTGTTCGTACTCAAAAGAATCGTCTCAATAAAACGATTCTTTTTAGTGCCCATATCATACGTTTTGTTGGAAAATAAGAAAGCTAGCTGTATATCCCCTATCCTTATCTTGACCTTTGCTGATCATTTAGTACCAATGTTGCAAGTTAGAAGTGAACCCGTAGAACTGGAATACATGAATGTATACAAATGTGATAGACATACATATGACGAACAAATGATCCTATCGTATCTCCTAGCCTTACAGATAGGCGACACAGCATTGTAAAGAAATTGTTTGAGGTTTTTTCCTTAATTGTAGAAACATTACAGTACCTTTCTGAAAATCATCATACTTACATAAATTTTCACTTTCAGCGAGATCTGTTCAATGTCATCCCTTTTCAGTCTGCCATTCGATCAAAGAATTATCAGAAATACGCAAAGTAAGTCCGTTTTGAAAATCTCTTTAATATGTGATTACACATTTTGGCGCATCTGCAGCAGCAGACAACGTTTGAAAAACATTGTGTCAAAAGTTGAAAAGAGTTGAAAGATGTTGAATAAAAGTGTGGCTAAAAAGAGAAACTGCTAGGTACATGTATGAGGAATTTCTTTTTTTTGCAACATTTTTTATTTATTATTTATGCATTAATAGAGATGTTCCAGTGAATTAAATCCAAGGTTAACTCTTTCCCACATGCAGACGCATTTTGACGGACGCGTCTACAGAAGGAGAAACATTGTGCCAACAGGAAAACTTGTTCATAATGAGAAATCTCTCCATTCGTTACAATATTACAGACGTTTTCAATAATAACAAATGTAATTTCGTGTTTAACAGATTTTACATGTTTTCCAATATCATTAAAATCAGAGCAGAATTCTTCGCTGTACGTATACAAGCGAGAGACGTTTTAGTTGTTATACATGAATGTGTAACAACAAATACTTAATGGTAAACTACGTATATAATATGTTACCATTCACCTGTACTAGAAGAATTCTAGCCGTAGTGAAATGTATGTACACATAACACATGCCGAGGCCTTGTAGATCAGTCGGAAGCGACGCCGGCTGACAATCTAGGGGCTGTGACTTCGAACCCCAGCTAGGCCGAAATTCTTTTCGAAGTATGAAAATAGTCACTGTGACAAGCGTCGTTCGTCTACCACCAATGGGCTAACAGTCCATGTGTGAAAGCAGGCAGATGCTTGGAAATACTAAATACTGTTGTGTGTAATACTGGAGTGATAAAACTAGGAAACACGTGAGTACATGTAGGTAAACGGGCCGCAGTGATAAATATATTGAAACGGCATTTATCGAATAAAGTTTAAAAGATTCTGGCGTGAGGAGAAATTGCTCATTATGAGCAATTCAATCTTTTGCCAAACTGTTTTCAAAAGTCGTCTGCAGCTGAGGCTACGTCAGTATGTGGGAAAGGGTTGATATTCTTCTATGCACATGTATAAGTTTTGAACACCGTACACAAATTTCATATTGATGTCATTTAGCACATGATCAGATATCGTAATATTTTTAAATTCAGTCACCTGATTGCAGAACGCCAGAGTCGGAAGGGAAAGACGCCATTGATGCAAAAGATGCTTCAAAAACTCGTGGTTGAGCACTGAACGTTCACAGAATGTAAAACATAGTGGGAACAGCAACAATTTATTTATATTCTGCCACGAATGAACATATATCACTTTCTTACGTATTAACATACATTTACTTGTTGGTTCAGGCTTAAAAGGCATGCTGATATTTTTTAGAAATTTGGCATATAAACTTATTTATATTTCTAAACAAAGGCGTCTGATTAATTTGATATGTGAAACGTGTTGGTTAAAAGATTAAATAAGACAATCGATCTCTTTTTCTATAAAACTAAGACTTATTTATAAAGAGAGGAAAAGACTAGCTGTGTTAATTTAGTACCATTACAGGTATTGTCCTGGCAAGGTGACACCCAGGGGTCATGTCTCCGCTGTATTTTAATTTCTATCGTTCCGTCATGCTGTGACATATCAGTTCATCAGATGATTCGAACTTGGGACCTTTGGCACGCGAGATCGACGTGTTCGAACACTTCATCATTGTCTTCCACACGGATGATTGGACGTCGACTTAGCTAACGACTAGAGCTATATAACTGAAATAATGTCGTAGGCGTGAAACACAATTTAAACAAAATATTCCATAAATTAAGAGGGTCATGGTGACCCTTTAGCGCTCACCTTGGTACTATAGCTCAGTATCATAAGGTTTTCTTAATGAGTCTAGATATCAACAAGACAAACATTCTGACTAAGTTTCAACATGCTCGGCTACATATCCGGCTTATAAACTGTTCACAAGCTTTTACTTTAATTTGGCCGTGTGACCTTGTGTTTAACTGGTCATGACCCAATGTTGAACTTGACCTAGTGATTAAGTTGTTGACCCGATATGAACCATACTCGAACTTGACCTTGTGATTAAGTTTTTGACCTGACATGGACCATACTCGGACTTGATCTAGATATATCATCAATGTAAACGAACTGAATATGTTTCATGATTACTGGATGTAAACAGTGGCCTCTAGAGTGTTAACAAGCAAATTGATGACGAAGGACATAAGGCGATCACAATAACTCGCCTTGAACACTTCGTACTTATGTGAGCTAAAATCCTATAGAATAAGTGTCTTTTCCATTCATACGCACTATGCAAATTTATGCTGTTGTTGTTGTTATTATTATTAATCAGTTAAACATGTACATTAACTAAGCTATTTTTATATAAATAAATGCTATATAAAATATGTGGCGTAACTTAAAGTCGCCACGAATTTAACTAGAGAAACGCACTTGTTCAATTATTTTCCTGGTGAAGACATTTGGATATCATCGCAACAGATGAATGTTAAAAACTTTTTTGAAAAAGAAGAAATTCACTTCAAAAAGCACTAAACGGTCACAAAGCGATCATTGATAGCTACGCCGATAAATTAATTTAAACTCTCTGATTTCGTGGTTTTCTCAGAGACCGTAGATAAGTATATAAAGGCTCTGGTTGACACTTTTCGGTATGGTCAGCTTGTTTGTGACTTTCAGCGAAATACTGCTTTTTGTTCGATTTATTGCGTTGCTACGCCACTTTCATCATTATTTTACTGAAATCAGGTTGATTTTTGCATCTACATTTTTCAAGCGAAAAAAGGAATTACAAACAGTCCAGCCCCCGTCTGTTTCATTATATCGACTGTCAGGTCACGGTCACAGTGACTCAATTATGGTACGCGACACACCTTCTTCCCAACATGCATCTGAAGACCAAATCTGGTAACTCGAGGTAAGAAATCATAGGATATATGGCATGAACACACTTTTTTCTTTGAATGGGGGGAGGGGGGAGGGGGTGGATTTTAGAATAAATTTCTTCCCGAGATGCGTTTGCATGCCAAATGTGGTAACTGTGAAATGATACAGGAGATATTGCCCGGACAAGGTTTGCCAAGACTGTTCTTTAAATGTGGTTAAAGGTCAAGGTCGAGTGACCCAATTTTAGTTAGCGATAAATTATATGTCCAAGATGCCCATTCAGACCAAATTTGGTGACAAAAAAATAATATGTAAACCAATCAAGTAATAATGCTTCGGCAATTAACGATGAATACCTACATGCCTATACTATACATGACATGTAAAGTAACCAGTTCAGGTCTAGTGGCCTGACATTGGGACCAAGTGTAGATCATGTGTGATGGTCATCTTCAGCAGAAGCTTTAGAAGTGGTCTGAGTCAGTGATGATGATAGTGAGCTATCGAAGCAGCTTATACATATATATACCTTATACCTATAAGTAGTATGTATGGCGGTTTGGTTGCAAACAAAGATGACGTAATCGGCGGCCATTTTGTTGATCTAGTTACTATTTATAGTATCTCATTTGCATATAAGGATTGACACGAATGAGGACGCTATTGTGTTGACCTAGTTATTTATATACAATGACTGCGCATGCGTGGCGGCCATTTTTTAATCGTCTATATTTAGAATGACATCATGGGTCTATATTTAGAAAGCTTTAACAATGGAGCAAGTGTTTCAGTAGCACCCTTCGGGCGAGACCACCAACGATTTGTCTCTAGCCTTCTACCAATAGATTCTAGCGGGTATGTTGTTGGAACCCTCGAAAATAATGGCGGGGAAATTCGACCTAACCTTTGCTACATTGTTTCGGGAAACCTGACACGAGACATCCATACAACACGATATATCCCTTTAATATGTCGTATAGTCGAGCCGAAGCACGCAGTCAAACATGTATGGTAAAGCAATAAATGTAACGTCTTACCTCGAGAACGTCCAGAGTTCAAATGACAGATGCGCATGTCCTGACACTACGATCTATTTTTAGACGCGTTATTTCACAATCAGAAACACACCAGGTGTCCGAACAATAGACCATTGAAATGTTAATCTCCTTTAAAGGCGCCATAATGTCTGCGTCTATTTATTTAAGGCCGGAAACATGAACAATGCCCAATTGAAATGTCAAAGTTAATCTCCTTTAAAGGCGCCATACTGTCTGCGTCTATTTATTTAAGGCCGGAAACATGAACAATGCCCCATTGACATGTCAACGTTAATCTCCTTTAAAGGCGGCACAGTGTTCAGCGTCTATTGATTTAAGGACGGAAACGTGTACAATAGCCCATTGACATGTTGAAAATTAATCCCCTTTAAAGGCGACATACTGTCTGCGTCTGAACACCTGCAACGAACGCGTTAACACTTGTCTGAGAATAACCCTTTACACTGCTGTTCAAAAGATTACCCTACATGATGAAAGTTTTTATTATGTTTTAATTTGCACTTGAAAAGTGTCACTGTAGTTAAACACGACTTTACCAATTTGATCAGATTTCAAATATAGAGGGAAAAGGAGCCCATTAAAAGCGTCAAATCGGGTTTTGTTAATTTGTATCACTTTTTACGCTTTAACTTTTTCTCTTTATGCTACCAAATGATAGAAGACCTAAAAAGCTTTCATTTAAACCAAAGTTTGTCGCTATAATTGTTTACCGTTTTAGAGTTATGTAATATGAGAGATTTTTAAACCCCAAAAATGAACTTATATACCGTTGGAAAGATCTTGTTGAGCCCTTTTCATATATGAAAAAATTATGATCCTAGAACTAATAGTTCTCTAGTTATCGCCGTTTTAAATTATTGTTTCAAAGTGCGTCAAAAGTCTTCTTAATGCGTAAATGCCGCTATCTCCTTTATTTCTTGTCCGAATGTAGTCATGTTTGGGCCCATTGAAAAGGATTTCTGATTTTCTATCAATTGAGATGATCAAACCGGAAGTGACGTCATTTTTTAAATATTTGTTGGTTTCAATGTGCGTCAAAAGTAATCTGACTTTGGTAACAGTGACATCACATTCATCATTGCCGTCGTACATGACGAGATCGTCAGCTTGTAAATGTACCCTTACATTCTGACTACATACAAAATAGTCCAAATAAACGTTTACATCTTTAAAAGTGTTGCTACCTACACCATAAAAAGCAAGAAAATCCACTGCTTCCTTAATTTTTATAATCACACTTATTAAAGTTGTATTTTAAAAAGATGCACTGAAATTAATTATATCCATTTTGATAAGCCAAACGTGCCAAAGAGAGTAAAGTTTCTTTATCAAGCAATGCTATTTGAGTAATGGGTATAGAAAGCAAAACATATTTTTTGATAAATTTTGTGTAAATAGACTTGGATTAGGATTAAAAATTAATTTCAATAGTTGGACTGGTCAATGTTTACTTTGATTTTATGAATTCCATGGTTACAGTTTTAAATGCTGTCCAGTTATGGTAGTTATAGATATATATATTTAACGTTATAAAACTTCTGTGAACATTTTAACGAAACATATAATGTCTTTATCTCATTTAAAGACACCAAAGATATTGTTTAAAAGCAATATTGTGATTATGGTTATATGTCAATTGAAATTTTGTCAAATATTTAGAGAAAAGGAGTCAATTAAAGTTGTCAAATCGGTTTTTGTTAATTTGTTTCACTATTTACGCTTTAACTTTTTCTCGTTATGCTACCAAATGATAGAAGACCAAAAAAGCTTTCATTTAAACCAAAGTTTGTCGCTATAATTGTTTACCGTTTTCGAGTTATGTAATATGAGAGATGTTTAAACCCCAAAATGAACTTGCCCCGATCATCAAGTTCGATAGACCATTGGGAAGATTTCGTTGCGCCCTTTTCATATATGAAAAAACTATGGTCCTACGCCTATTAGTTTTCTAGTTATCGCCTTTTAAATATTTGTTTCAAAGTGCGTCAAAAGTCTTCTCAATGCGCAAATGCCGATATCTCCTTTATTTCTTGTCCGAATGTAGTCGTGTTTGGACTCGTTAAAAAGGATTTCGGATTTTCTATCGATTGAGATGATCTAACCGGAAGTGACGTAATTATTTCTTAAAATGATCATATTTTCGATATTAATTAATTTGATTATGTTTATTTCAGAAATATCACAACGTGTACACTGTTCTCATTTATTGACAGTTGTTGAACTGAATATTGACAGAGTTATAAACGTCCTTGTAATGCTCGCTTACCCCGAGCTATTTTAAGACTGGTTATTGCACCATCAGATATTTCAACACCAGGTGTGCGAACAATAGTCCATTGAAAGTTAATCTCCTTTAAAGGCGCCACAGTGTCCAGCGTTTGTTGATTTAAGGCCGGAAACGTGGACAATACCCCATTGACATGTCAAAAATTAATCTCCTTTAAAGGCGCCACATTGTCTGATGAACACCTGTGTCAACCAAGCCTGCTGAAAAAATATTTTGACCAATCAGATTTGAGAAAAGTGACGTGAGTTTTTAAATATATCGACCAATGAAATACCAGCCTCGTTTTGAAATCGAGTGTATAAAAAGGTGTGTTTGGACATACTCCGGCATTCTATCATTAGAACTCAAGCCGTCAACATGGACAATATCGTATCTACGTTCGAAATTATGGTCAACTCGTACACTAATGCTGACGAGTTAATGAATTTTGCGGCGACGATGGGAATACAGGAATCGCCTTCAGTGAGGTTTCGTTTGTTTCAGTTACGACATCGTGAATATGACAATGACTTTGTCAATGGAGAGCTAGATTCCATTTTACAAAATTTAGGAGGAGAGCTTAACACCGCCGAAGATTTCAATGAGGAAGATTTGGAATTAGCTATCGACTACATAAGAGATCAAGACGAAATAGACGAAAGTATGAAAGCGATCCTCTTCGATGATCAAATGGACGAGCTAGCCACTGCGTGTTTAGACGATGGGGACTGGGCCCCTCCTACGCCTGTCATTCAGTCAGGAAGTGGTCAGCCTGGCCCCTCACATAAATTACGCTACACCATGAGAAAGAAGTCAGAGCGTACATACGCGAAAAACGCTGCCGTGGACCGAACTTACCAGGTCAAGGTTGACGAACGGTACCACGGCCAGGAGTTACGAGATGTGAGAGAGGGGCTCCATGACATGTTTCAAGATGTCCTAAATGAGGCCAGGGGTGATTTGGCGGGAAACGATTTGGGTCGCGTCGTTATACACCATCAGGGACTTCATGATCCTATCGTCGTTCCCCTCCGAGACTGGGACCATCTCAACGCCGACGGGGTCATGTCGATGATCGAGAAGGTTCTCAACAGTAATAAAGATCTCTCAATTGACGAGAGTTTCTACATTACTGTCGGAACCATTGATTTACCGAAAGGAGCCGGGGGTCCAAGGCGTAGAATAACAAAATTAAAAGGGGATAATAATTCTCTTCAGCTGAAAACGTCCATCGTGACCATTAACAATGATGATCAACTATGTATGGCCAGAGCGATCGGGGTCAGCTGGGCCAAATTAAACAGATGTTCCCCCGAAGAATGGAAAGAGGTGACCAAAACCAGAGCCAAGAAAACTAATCTGGAATTGGTCATGGAACACCGTAAAGTTCCCATTACCTATTACAAGGACCTTATGAACAAAAACCGTAAACAACAGAAACAGCTAGCGGTCGCCATCAGTCAGTTGGCTGGTGTACCCTTGGATCGCCCAGCTAGTCTTAATGATATAGAAGCGTTTGAAGAGCTTCTGGGTGTACGCGTTATGGTAGTTAGTGCTAGACTGGGTAACAAGTTTTTAACTAGTCCCAGTACAGACCAGCGGCCATGTTTGTATCTGTACTTGGTGGACGATGACCACTTTCACGCCATCACAAGTATAACAGGGTTCTTCAGCGATTCGTACTTCTGTTCGAAATGCCTCAAACATTATAGTAACAGAGAATATCATCAATGTGAGATCAAATGTATCGTGTGTAAAAGGGATCACTGTCCAACAACGGACCATCCTATCGATTGCTACATTTGTAATATGACATGCCGATCTGAAGACTGCTTCACAAATCATAAACAAGCCCCTGTACATCAGAAAGGAAAAGAAAAAGGAAAACAAAGTGGACCTTCCCAGTGCGAAAAATGGTGGAAGTGTCCACAATGTTACAAAGTACTGAGGACGGACAAGCGGAAGAAAGAGGAGCACGAGTGCGGAGAGTACCAGTGCTCTAGCTGCCATAAATATGTGCAGGATGATCATTTATGCTTCCTGAGAGCCACTCAAGCCAAAGAACATTACATACCCAAGTTTATCTTTTTTGATTTTGAGTGCTCTCAGGATGAGAAATTGTTTTGTAATGAAGGATATTTACCCTTGAAAAACCCAAATTGTCGAGACTGTCAATCGCAGGTATGTACATCTTGCTCTAAATGCCAACATTGTAAATCTTCATGGTGCGGAAAAGCTACACATCGTCCAAATTTCGTTGTAGCTCATACCGTTTGTCCGAAATGTATTGATCAAACGTTAACACCAGAGTCAGTATGTCCCAGCTGCGGTACCCGGTGCGACGAATGTGACAACACTGATTCACACGAGAATGAGGACGAAGGTCCTTGTCCAGGTAAATGTGGATTCAGGGAAGTCACTTTCGAAGGAACGGATACCGCGGAAAAGTTTGGTCAGTGGTTATTTACGGACCAACATAAATATTTCAAAGTCATTGCGCACAACATGAAAGGGTACGACGGTTATTTTCTTTTAGAATATTTGATTGATCAATCCATGAGGCCAGACAAAATAATCTACAACGGTTCAAAAATAATGTATATGGCTGTTGAGCGCGATTTACATATCAAAGTGATTGACAGTCTTAATTTTTTGCCAATGAAATTGTCCCAATTACCGAAAGCCTTTGGTTTAAACGAATTGAAAAAAGGGTGGTTCCCCCATTTTTTTAATACGAGAGAACATCAAAATTATATAGGATCTTTCCCCGAACCCCACTATTTTGGACAAGATTTCATGAGTGAGAAAGAGAGGGATGAGTTATTAGTATGGTTGAATGAGAAAAAGGAGTGTGTGTTTAATTTTAGGAATGAAATGTTAGAGTATTGTAGGAGTGACGTCGATATTTTAAGACAATCATGTTTAAAATTTAGAGATTTGTTAATGAGAGCGACGGGTGAAGAAAGAGAGGTTGTAAATAAGAAAGGTAAGAAAGAAAAACGATGGTTTGGTGCCGTAGATCCATTTGATTCCGTCACGATAGCGTCTGTATGTATGAATGTGTTCAGAACAAAATTTTTGGAAGAGAAATGGAGAGTCAAATTGACCGGAAACGATGAATGGGTACAGTCAAAAGTCGTTGACGAGAAGTTATATGTACAGAAAGGAAATGAATGGATCTACGAATCTAAACTCGTTGGGGAAACAGTGTGTGAAAGAGAATTTGTGAGTACTGCTATTGCGAAGATTCCTCCCAGTGGTTACAACGACCAGTATAGTAAAGTGTCAATTCAGTGGTTAGAGTGGAGAGCGCGTCTCGATAATGTCCACATTCAGCATGCTCTGAATGGAGGTGAGAACAAATTACCTGGAAGTCGTTACAAATTGGACGGTTATTGTAGAGAGACAAATACGGCTTATGAATTTCACGGTTGTATTTTTCATGGTTGCCCCGTTTGTTTCTCTGACAATCGCGAAGAGACGTACCATCCACTCACCCGTCAGTCTTTAGACGAGTTGTACGCTTTAACTCTAAAAAAGAAAGCCTACGTTAAAAAATTAGGAATGAAATATGTTTGTATTTGGGACCATGACTTCAAAAAAGAAATGCTTACAAACGCTGAAATGAAACACTTTGCTCAAAATTTAGATATATCGGATAGATTAGATCCTAGAGAAAGTTTCTTCGGAGGTCGTACCAATGCTAGTCAACTCTACTATAAAGTTCAGGCTAACGAAAAAGTCAAGTACGTGGATTTCACGAGTTTGTATCCCTGGGTTAATAAGTATTGTCGATATCCCGTAGGTCACCCCTCGATCATAACTCAAGATTTCGGTGACATGAAGGACTATTTTGGTATTGCCAAGGTCAAGATTTTACCCCCTCGGGGTCTGTATCATCCAGTTCTTCCGTATAGGTCGAACGGTAAACTGAAATTTCCTTTGTGTCAGACCTGCGCGGATAATGAGAATCCCAACCCATGTGATTGTACTGATGAACAAAGAGAGTTGACAGGTACGTGGTGCACTCCCGAAATAGAAACGGCTCTAAGACTAGGTTATCGTATTCAAAAAATATATGAAGTATACCACTGGGAAGAATCAACCCAATATGATTCTAACACTAGAGAAGGAGGACTGTTCGCCAATTATATAAACACATTTTTAAAGTTTAAACAAGAGGCGAGCGGTTCTCCGGACTGGATTAAAACTAAAACAGATGCCAATAATTATATTAAACATTATCTTGAGAAAGAGGGAGTTTCATTGGATCAGGAAAACATTTCAAAGAACCCTGGTTTAAGAGCTTTGGCCAAATTATGCCTCAATAGTTTTTGGGGTAAGTTTGGTCAGAGACTTAATATGAGACAGACTGAGTTTTTTCACGAAAGTCAAGCCAATCTGTTCTTTCAATTGTTTTCGGATCCAATGAAACAACCTACCGATTTTCATATATTAAATAATGATATGGTACAAATAGAGTGGACCTACAAAAAGGACTGTCAACCGGAAGATAATAAAACGAACATCTATTTAGCTACTTTTACCACGTGTTGGGCTAGACTCAAACTCTACAGTGTCCTGGAAAAAGTTGACACACGGGTTCTGTACTATGATACAGACAGTGTTATTTATGTGAGTAGACCCGGACAGTATGACCCACCATTGGGCGACTATCTGGGTGAACTCACAGATGAACTTGGAACGGGAGAATACATTGTAGAGTATGTGTCTGGTGGTCCAAAAAATTATGCGTACAAAACCAATACACACAAAGAAACTTGTAAAGTGAGAGGGTTTACCCTAAACTATAAAAACAGCCAAATGATAAATTTTGAATCTGTTAAAGCTATTGTGACTGATCCAAAAGTTCAGTCAACAATAACAATAACAAATCCAAATAAAATATGTAGGGATAAGGGAAAAAGGAAACTCTATAATAGAGAGGAACAGAAAACATATCAAATGGTTTATACAAAAAGAAGAAGATTAGACAATTTTGATACTGAACCTTACGGTTTTTGACAGAATTCTTTTTTTGGGTTTACTTTGTTGTAAATAATATGTAAATAAAATCTTTTGATCTTGCTTTGTATCATATAACCATTGTATTACCTTTTGTTATATCATTTTTGTAAATATCATTTTTGTAAATATCATTTTTGTAAATATAATTTTTGTAAATATCATTTTTGTTGTATCATACACATACATAATTGTTTTCTCGTTTATTTCGCAAAAGTTTATAAGAGTGCACACGACGAAATATAAGTAATCATGAATCAATGTCCAGTGTGTCAACGTCATTTTTCTCGGAGAGACGCCATGTTTCGTCATAGAAGAAATATACATGAACAAATTAACGACACATACATCCCACCACCACCACCACCACCACCACCGAGCGTGTTTACTGATGCATATCCGCCACCACCACCACCACCACCACCAACGAGTGTGTTTACTGATGCGTATCCACCACCACCACCACCACCACCACCACCACCGAGTGTGTTTACTGATGCGTATCCACCACCACCACCACCACCACCACCACCACCACCACCACCACCACCACCACCACCACCACCACCACCACCACCACCACCGCTGTCGTCACACCCGAATGAGATTCCTTTACTTCCGTTCGAACCTTGTTCGAGTATGACGGTAGTTGGACCCACTGGCTCCGGTAAAACCTGGTGGGTGTATCGTTTATTACGTAACCTCGATACGATGTATGCCAGAGAACCACCAACGAAAATTGTGTGGTGTTATGGAGTATATCAACCTCTCTACGACATGATTGAACAGACCATTCCTCGTTTTGAACTACATAGTGGCTTACCGTCAACGACTAAACTGGAAGAGATTGCGAATGGAGAACACAGTTTGATTATAATAGACGATCTCATGCACCAAGTCGTAGAAAGTAAAGAGACCCAGTTACTGTTTACACAGGGATGCCACCATCGTCGTTTAAGCGTCATCTATCTATCTCAAAATCTTTTTCAACAAGGTAAATCGGCCAGAAGTATCGCCTTAAATAGTTGGTACACTGTTTTGTTCAAAAATGTACGCGGAACATCTCAGATTATGACGCTGGGACAGCAACTTTTTCCTGGTAAATCGAATACCTTAGTAGAAGCTTACGAAAATGCTACAACGGAAAGATATGGGTATTTAGTTTTAGACTTAACGCCTATGGGAGAAGACAAGTATAGAATGAGAACAAACGTGTTTCCTGGAGAAGATCCTGTCATTTACACGAGATTATAAGGGGAAGTACCGTTCCTATACAATAACGATGAGTCGGCTTATTAAAAAACATTGGAGTTATTTACAACTGTTGATGAATACCACGTCTAAACAACAAAGGAAACAACTTTTGGATACCATTACCAACGATCAACTAAGAGCGTTGACAGAAGTGATAGTCAACTTACTCCAAAGTATACTACCCATTACACCCTCTCATAAACCAAAGCTCAAAAGACATAGAAATATTATCAGACGTTTGGGCGACACGACGATTAGTAGTAAAAAGAAAAAGGAATTGTTGTGTAAACAAGGCGCAGTAATTGCCAACCTGTTGAAATCTGTGGAACCCGCTCTCAAAGACTATATACAATGAAAAGTGTTCAGAAATCGATACTTTTATCTTACGATACATATCAACGTTTACTGGATCGTTCCGTCACGACACCGCACGATGATGGAGGAAGAGAAACCCCTGAACAGACGACTAACTTGACTAATAGTGACATTTTGGAAGTGCTTCCTAAGAAATATCGATCTAGGGTCGAAGCTATCCTGACCTATATATCGCGTGACCCCAAGAGTACGTTGGCTTGGAACGAGCGAGGAGAACTCATTTATAAGGGGACAACAATTCAACGATCCCATATCGTGGATTTATTGAAGGACACACAATATCATCATAAGAACTACACTCCTATTGGAACTGATGCATTTTACAAAGGTCTAGAGGAGATATATCTACCGACTACGCTTATTGTTAAACGTGACATTACATTACGACCACCGGGACTTCTCATTGAAAAGAAAAGAAAACTTCAAAGAAAAAAGTGGATCCACTTATAATGGACTGGAAGGAGTACTTGGCGTCCATCTATTTCAATCCGAAACATCCTGCTAGTTTTGAGGGACCAGACAAACTTTACGATGTAGTGAAATCGGAGGACAAATTCAAAATTGGTCGATATAGAATTCGGAAATGGCTCCAAGACCAGGATGCTTATTCTCTCACTCGGGGAGCCAGGAGACATTTTAAAAGATCACGGGTGATTGTCAATGGCGTAGACAGTATGTGGGACATAGACTTAATGGATATGATGTCACTGGCCACAGACAATGATGGTTTCAAGTACATACTAGTGGTCATTGACGTATTTTCCAGATATACATGGTGTCAACCGCTCAAGTCCAAAACGGGGGTCGCGGTGGTGAACGCCCTTAGCTCGATTTTAGGTCAGAGAACCCCAAAGACCATACGATCCGATAAAGGAAGAGAGTTTAAAAACAAAGACGTATCCAAGTTTTTGAAAGGTCATGGTATTCATCATAGGTTGGCACAAAACGAAACAAAAGCCAACTACGCTGAACGTGTCATTAAAACCATCAAACACAAGATATTTAGACGTATGCTGAAAACGAGAACAAAGAAATATATAGACAAGTTACAGGACATGGTCAACAGCTACAATCATACCGTTCATCGAAGCCTAGGCGATACACCAATATCTGTGAATAAGTCTAACGAAAGTGAAAGTAGGCTACAACAATATTTATTGAGACAGAAAGGTCAGAAGAAGCCGACAATAAAGAGAGAGTCGAAGAACGAGTTAAAAAAGAAGAAAAGATATAAGTTTAAAATTGGACAGACCGTGCGTATATCACACATCAGAAGCGTGTTCGATCGAGAATATTCCCAAAAATGGACGGGTGAACTCTTCAAAGTCAAATCCCGCTACAGAAGAGAAGATGTGAACGTGTATACTCTGGAATGCTGGGATGGTGAGACCATAGAGGGGACCTTTTATGAACCCGAGTTACAAGCGGTAAATGTAGATGAAACAACCGAGTATCACATTGAAAAGGTACTGAGGAAAAGAACACGTCAAAGACAAAAGGAAGTGCTTGTCCGTTGGCTACATTGGCCTAAGAAATACGATACCTGGATCCCAGAAAAAGACGTCTCGCGTTATAGTTTATAAGGGGGGATGTTCTTCACCGTGATCAACTAACTATGACGAGTCACGCTCTCATTCAGGAATGTTTGGAAGGAGAAGATCAGTTGAAGGGTCATTTCAGGGTCGTAAAGTTGATAGGCGTTGTCTTCATAGCCTTGTTTTGTGCCTTACCAGGTATTGTCATGATCAGCGTGTCCGTCACACATCGTCGTCCGGTAGACTACGAAATCCAACCCATCGATCTTAATCATACGGCTTGCCTATACGTCAAACAATACCATCTTCAGGGGAATGTTTACGGGACACTGTGTAACCAAAATGGCCTAATATTTCTGGATATTCGGCGTTTTCTCAACGGAACGGCGACTCCTATAGGAATACAATTGGAACTTCATCAATGGCTCACTTTAAAACAGTTAACGCCACTCATAGACGAGGCCATTTCGGAAGCTCGAAACTACTGGAGAACTCTCAAAACTTATAAGAGAGAAGCAGACATCGACATTCATGAACAAGATGAACAACCACTATCTGTTCCTGTCCAGTAACGACTCTAAAGATGAATACCCTGATAATATGTCTACAGAATTTACGATAGAATTACCTCGAGTGTACACGTTAGAAGGTCAATGGGAATGCGCCTTGGCCGAAATCGAACCTAATGTAAATACGGACACACTTTATGTGTGCGCTGACCTATGTCAAGAGTCTTACGCTGAAAACACGATGATTCCCGTATTACGACGATTACGTAATATTAAGAAAGGAAAGAAACCATTTGAATTTCCTGTTCTCTATTACGTTCCGGTAAAGAAGACTCATATCGATCGAATCCGAATCTTTATAAGGGGAGGAAAGTTACAGCTAATAGCCAAAGATAAAACTATTACCCGCTGTGTACTTCACTTACGTCGACGATGGATAGAGTAGAAATGTGGACACGTCATTTTCAACGTATGGCCGAAGGGAAGTTGAAACCTAATCATAAAGGACAATACGTCGTGGAAAAAATTCAGATGGGTGGGACGATGAAAGAACCCACCATTAACTTTGTGACACCCGTGGCTCAAGCTGTTGAACTAGCCAAATCAGAGTTGAAGGAAGTTTATAAGGGTAATGACGTAGCAAGAAAACAACAGAAATCTACAGTCAAAAGAAAAACCAACCAATCCAAAAAGGATACTAAGAGAAAAAAGCCTTCTAACATAGATCAACTGTCGTAATGGAAGAAATACACGGTGACAGTTTGTCCTTATTTCAAGCTCCAAAAGTTCACACCGGTTCACAGAAAACGGAATGGCTTACATTTCGACCAATCAATCAACTAACTGAAGGCGCCGCCATTGAGTTTAATATACCGGGGACATCCAGCGCTTATATCGATTTGACCAACACGTTACTTCACGTTAATTTCAACATTGTTAAAACTGATGGGACCAGTTTGGAAAAGACAGACCACGTGGGTGTGACCAACAACATCTTACACTCGATGTTTTCACAGATTGATTTAAATATCCAACAACACCCGACTAGCGAAGTGGGAAATAATTATGCCTATAAGGCGTACTTGGATTTGCTGTTGGGTAATCCAACCCAACACGATCTAAACGGTATAGGATTTTATAAAGACGATAGTGATCATCCGGAAGACACGGACCCTGCGGGAAGAAACAATGGGCTTTACATAAGATCTACATGGACCTCTGAAAGTAAAACGTACGATGTCATAGGACGTCTTCAAGTTGACCTGTGTCAACAAGACAGATTACTACTGAATGGAGTACCTGTCAACATCAAACTGTGGCAGAGTAAAGATCCGTTCCGGTTAGCCACTGCTACTGACGATAATGCCTACAAATTAGTCATTAAAGAAGCTGCCTTAAAAGTGGCTATGGTGAAAGTTGACCCCGAACTGTTTATCGGACAGTCAAAAACACTTAAAAACTCAGAGGCTCTCTATCCCTATACAAGATCCGTCGTTAAGTCTTACGCCGTGCCTAGTGGACAGTACTCGTTCATCACGGATGACCTATTTCAAGGCGATGTTCCCAGACAATTGATTGTGGGATTGGTATCGTCTTCGGGCGTTCACGGAAAATTTACGAAGAACCCTTTGAACTTTCAACATTTCGACTGTAATTACGCGGGATTTTTCGTGGATAGTCAGTCTACACCCTCGTCACCTTTACAACCCAGCTATAAGAGTGACAACTACGTCGAAGCCTACCAGAGACTGTATACGTCTAGAGTTGAAAGCGCTATTCATTTGACACGACAAGATTTTAAAAGGGGATGCTGCTTGTACGTGTTCAATCCGGAAGGAGACTTAAATGATCGATTTGCTCGGAGAGCCCATACCCGTTTGGAACTCAAATTCTCAGAAGCCTTACCCGAAACGTGTACAGTCATTGTGTATGCCAAATTTCCATCGCTTATGAAGATTGACGCGAGTCGAAACGTTGTATTAGAGTCATGAATTCATCCCAGTTGACATACAGAATGAGGCGTGTAAAACAATTTGGAGGTGTTGTGCCTGCTGACAAGTTACCGCGTAGTATCACATGGAGACCTAAAGTGTACATCGTCAATACGGACAAGAGTCATCAACCGGGTCAACACTGGGTCGCCTTTTACTTTCCATTGAGAGGACCAGCCGAGTTTTTCGATTCCGCGGGACACCCACCGGACTATTACCACATACACTTTAAGCGAGCGTTGCTGACCAATGGACAACCTTATATGTATAACGAAAAACGACTCCAACAATATGGAACACAAACCTGCGGACAGTTTTGCTTGTTTTACGCTATTCATAGATGTCGTGGATGGAGTATGAGACGTATTATCAAACAGTTTAATCCTGTGAACTTGGACTATAATGAACGACTCTTGAGTCGCGTAATTACTGTGTAAACTAAATTATGATGTGATTCTTAAGACATGTGTATAATAAAATTGTAAAAAGTGTAACCCTTCGTTTCTTTTTTTTTTCTTATATCCCACGCAATGAACAACAACACATGAAGTACAGTTTACATATTTCTTTATTGACCCCGCTCAATACAGTACGCCTGGGGATTAGGGCGGTCCCCCAGGGCACATATTACAATAATGGTAATTCGATCAATACTGGCATACATATAGTGAGTAATTGATTTTCATCCTTGATGCCCGTCATGAGCACTGTACCGGAATGAAAACAAGTGAAATGGATACAGTCTTTATAAAACATGGCGGCTGGAAATCGCTCTGGTTCGTAACTTCCTCGATAGTATCTGACGATGTGTGACACGTCTACAGGTCCTTCGACTTTGTAAGAGGCGGATATCGTCCTGACGTTGATTCGTCTTAACTGAACATTCCATCCTAATGTTTGTAATAGACGCGCGTACTGTCTCAGGCGTCTCTTAGCTTCCTTGACAGACTTGGCCCTTCCGTTGACAATCATTTTCCCATTACGAAATACCATACAATGGCCACCAATCTTTGAGTGTTTCCATTGAACGCTTGGAAATGTTTTAGGGTTATAAATGATACTGGAGCATTGTATTGTTAGTTGTCTTAAATCTATATCGCACTGTAGATCCGTACACACGACGATATTATTAATCATTATCCACCTCGGAGTAGTCCCAAATGTAGATCCAATATCCGCGATAATTGATCTGTCGCTTCCCTGGCTTCTCTTCTTAGTTTTCGTATTAACAGCCACCAGCCAAACTTATCAGTTAACCAACATACCACGACCACGACACCTATCATAATGAACGTATGCACGTTTAGATCAGTCTTTATATATATATATATATATCTTCTGATGGGTCATGTTCAGCTTTTTAGCCAATCACATCTATACCACTATTTGAAAAGATACCTCCTACCATCTTTATATACTCGCAGTGAGGCGACCATTTTTGATGTTCGTCCATGGCATTATCGCCCCTTTTCCAGTCTTTCAAGTTAACGCCGCATCGGAAACAAATTACTTTATCTGATTTTCCAGTATAATACAAACCGGCTTGGGCTAATTCATATTTGGATGGAACCAACTGTTTTGGATAGGTGTTAAAGGTCTCGAGTCTTCTATCATAATATTCCATTCCTCTGTCGCCCCCGAAGTCTGTACGGTACATGTTTTCGATGGTTGATACCAGAATGTCACAATAATATTTCTTATATACAGTTTTATGTCCCGTGAATTCTATTTATAAAATGACGGGTTCATACAAGTTACCAGTTGTGACAATCATTTGGATTACATTCGGTACAGCTTAACATCCCCAATTGGTTCATATGGTCACCTTGTAGGTAACAAGGTACAACCGTGTCCAATTCAGGTAATGTCTGTCCCACTTCCGTTATCAGTTCCTTTAAGCGTTTGTACTCGAGTGGTCTTAGACAGAGTCCTTTCTTGGTAGGCACCACTTCTTCCTTAGGCTTCCAATATTGTCTAATGTCTACGCATGACCCTTTAACTGTACAGTACACGTTTCCACCAAGATGTCTTTCGTAGGACTCTTTGTCTAGGAGAGCTTTGTCGACGGTCTCTGTCACTTCTACGAAATTTTTATATCGCATCAATGTCAAGCTAATTCCTTTTTTCGTAGGAACATTACCGTTCCATTCTCTTAAGTCAACCCGTAACTCTTCTTTCCATTCACTCACTTGAACGTAACGATCATTCCCCAAATCCAGTTTACATCTAACGTTCGTCATGTTGTCAGGTTGAGTTTTAAGGCTCTTGTGACTGCTATAGATGTTTCGCAGTCTTTTTATACCTTTGAGTTGTTCTCTCTGTAAACTCTGATTGGTTAGTTAGAAATATCTATTTATAGTAAATGACATATAATCTATTTATAGAAAATGACACATAATCTATTTATAGAAATTCAAGTTCGAACGTGCGCGATATTTTTTCTATCTAGAGTGCACTGAGATATATTAATGTCCCTAAAAAGGAACGGTTTCCCTGAAAAGGGAAGTGTCTGACTGCTTACTTAATGGGATAGGCCGAAATCACAAAGTCTTTGCTTGGATTGCAAATGACTCTCAATTTCTGTGTATAAGTTTGGGCAAAACCTAACATACCAATGTCTTCACTCATCTCCTTTTCAAGAATAAGTTTATTTGGTTTAGCGCAGGCTTTGTCTGGAGCCGCCAAACATTGCTTTATGCAACTCATCATACTATCTTTGCTAAAAAACAAAGAAGCGTCCGAGTTACGGTTACTTAAATGTTTTTCTATCACGTGGCTAGACAGTCTGAACATGTTAAAAGTAAAGCGCAGAATAAACGGACATTGAAAATGACCAGCTTTAAATATCAGTCCTTTGTAAACGTTTCCTGTCTTAAATAAATAGACGCAGACAGTACGGCGCCTTTAAAGGAGATTAACTTTGACATGTCAATGGGGCATTGTTCATGTTTCCGACCTTAAATAAATAGACGCAGACAGTATGGCGCCTTTAAAGGAGATTAACTTTGACATTTCAATTTGGCATTGTTCATGTTTCCGGCCTTAAATAAATAGACGCAGACAGTATGGCGCCTTTAAAGGAGATTAACATTTCAATGGTCTATTGTTCGGACACCTGGTGTGTTTCTGATTGTGAAATAACGCGTCTAAAAATAGATCGTGGTGTCAGGACATGCGCATCTGTCATTTGAACTCTGGACGTTCTCGAGGTAAGACGTTACATTTATTGCTTTACCATACATGTTTGACTGCGTGCTTCGGCTCGACTATACGACATATTAAAGGGATATATCGTGTTGTATGGATGTCTCGTGTCAGGTTTCCCGAAACAATGTAGCAAAGGTTAGGTCGAATTTCCCCGCCATTATTTTCGAGGGTTCCAACAACATACCCGCTAGAATCTATTGGTAGAAGGCTAGAGACAAATCGTTGGTGGTCTCGCCCGAAGGGTGCTACTGAAACACTTGCTCCATTGTTAAAGCTTTCTAAATATAGACCCATGATGTCATTCTAAATATAGAACATTCAAAATGGCCGCCACGCATGCGCAGTCATTGTATAACTACAAAATGGCGTCCTTACTCGTGTCAATCCTTATATGCAAATGAGATACTATAAATAGTAACTAGGTCAACAAAATGGCCGCCGATTACGTCATCTTTGTTTGCAACCAAACCGCCATACATACTACTCCTATATCATCATATGATCCCGTCCATGGGGAAATGTACAAGTGCACATTTCTAAACAGTGTATGTTCAGGTGTATATTGTTGTCAGGCTGCTGATCTTGAACAGAATGGATGTACAGGCTCACAAGAGCGAAATTGGACCTCTTCCTATGAATGAGTGCATATATTCTGTAGATGAATGTTGGATGTTGAATAGATGGAATGGAATCCCTTAGAAGAAAGGTGAGAGAGACAGCAGACAGTAGTGATTTTACATTGGAGTATATCGGTAGATTACTAATAAGGTGTGAAACCTTTATTGAGAATGATTTGATTCCATCTAAAAGACATGTGTGACACCGGGTTACTGAAAAGTGCGAATGTATTTGGGGTATACAGAGATTTGAGACGAACTGATGGTGAATTTGCAACTGCGGTTAACAGTAAAGCTAGCGTACTATTCTTGTTTCACAGGACTCACACCTCTATGGTTACTCCTGAAGCACGAATATAATTCTATGTCTCAACGGTCATGTACATGATACTGACAGGTGGGTTTCTTTATACTCCAGTTATATAACTGTGTCTCACGAGCAATGCTCATGATACTGGCAGGCTGATATTATGTTCTTTTATATCACTTTACGCAATTATTCAGTCATATAACTGTGTCTCAAGGGCCATGTACATGCTACTGACAGGTGTGTTTCTTTATACTCCAGTTATATGACAGGCTGCTGTTAATGTTCTTTTATGTCACTTTGCACAATTATTCAGTCATATAACTGTGTCTCAAGGGCCATGTACATGCTATTGACATGTTTGTTTGTTTGTTTGTTTTCCATTGTGTTTTATGAAACTTTCAACAATTATTCAGTCATATCACTGTGTTTCAAGGGAAATGTAAATGCTATACACAGGTTAGTCTGTTTGTTTTCAATTGTGTGTCATGCCACTCTTCACTAAATTCGAAGTTGGTTTGTTGATTTTCAACCTTGTTTCATGGCACTTTCCACAATTATTCAGTCATATCACTGTGTTTCATGGGCCATGGACATGACATTGACAGGTCTATTTGTATGTTTCATTATTGGGGATTGTGTTTATATGCAACTTTCCACGATACTCCATTCAATTCACTGTGTCTCAGTCCGTGGTAATTGTCATTTATGTGAAATATCAGTCCTGAATAAGTGTTGATCATATCAAGCGTCAAACTGTAATAATGATTGTGTTTTGTTAAACATCAGACTATGCTGAAGCACCATGTTTTCATGATTCGTCTGCTGCATAGGCGTCAGAAAGCGACTAGGTGAATGGAAGGGTTAACAGCATGTAGCCATGCCTATTTAGCGATGAAAACTCGTTTGCTGCAGAGGCGTCAGAAAGCGCCAAGATATGGGAAAGGGCAAACAACATGTAGCCATGCCTATTTAGCGATGGAAACTCATCTGCGGCAGAGGCTTCGGAAAGCGCCTATGTGTAGGAAAGGGTTAACAGCATGTAGCTATGCCTATTTAGCGATGAAAACTCGTCGGCCGCAGAGGCGTCAGAAAGTGCCTAAGTGTATGAAAGGGTTAACAGCATGTAGCCATGCTTATTAGCAATGGAAACTCGTCTGCTGCAGAGGCGTCAGAACGCGCCTAGGTGTAGGAAAGGGTTAACAACATGTAGCCATGCCTATTTAGCGATTGAAACTCGTCTGCTGCAGAAGCTTTAGAAAGCGCCTATATGTAGGAAAGGGTTAACAGCATGAAGCCATGCCTATTTAGCGATTGAAACTCGTCTGCTGCAGAGGCTGTAGCCATGCCTGTTTAGCGATGGAAACTCGTCTGCAGTAAAGGCGTCAGAAAGCACCTTAGGTGTAGGAAAGGGTTAACAGCATGTAGCCATGCCAAATTAGCGATGGAATCTCGTGTGCTGCAGAGGCGTCAGAAAGCGCCTAGATGTTGGAAAGGGTTAACAGCATGTAGCCATGCCTAATTAGCGATGGAAACTCGTCTGCTGCAGAGGCGACAGAAACCGCCTAGATGTAGGAAAGGGTTAACAGCATGTAGCCATGTCTGTTTAACGATGGAAACTCGTCTGCTTCAGAGGCGACAGAAACCGCCTAGATGTGGGAAAGGGTTAACAGCATGTAGCCACGCCTAATTAGATATGGAAACTCGTCTGCTGCAGAGGCGTCAGAAAGCGCCAATATGTGGGAAAGTGTTAACAGCATGTAGCCTGTTTATCAATTTATACGAAAAAAACACCTAAATGGTTTTTTTCGCTTATAGGTAACAGGTGTGAGATTTTTTTATTTTTTTATTTTTTTTCAATAACCCATGAAGCTTTCTGAAATGAAACTGGAAAAATTCTTTGGGGCCGCCATTTTGGATATGTATAAAAAGCAGACGTAAAACACAGATTGAAAATTATTGTCGGCTTTTTAATCATTTTTTTCAAAATCGGTTTATTTGGGTATGTATAAAATGAGCAGAAAAACACGGATTGAAAATTATTGCCGTGTTTTTAATGAAAAAAAAATTATATCGATATTTAAGATAATTAAAGTACTGTGTTATGTGGGAATTTAACATTTGTACGAAAAGTTAAAAATAAATGGAAATCTGTAAGAAATCTGTTTTCCCGTTCGTCAAAAAAACGACAGCATTAGCCTTCTACGCCCGAAACTAAATTTTGACTGTATCGTAGCCAAAGAAGGACGTGACGTCATTTCCGTTACACTTCATCTTGGCGTAACGTCAATGGAGCGACGTCGTTTCCCGCAAAAAAGTGGTATCAACATGAAAGACCCCAAATTCTTATACGTGAGCTATTGACTCACTCACTCAAAGTATAATTATTTATCAAACATTGTCGCAAAAGGATAACTTTCTCATAAGGAGCAATTGCCGGATCGCCGATTGTCGAGTTAGCTCCGCCCACATTAGCAACGGTTACTAGCCCGACATTATGTGTAAACAATAACAACAATGGCGGACATCGTAACGTTAAAAGATGTCGCGGACATTTTTTTCGTCCGCTTATCTGCCGTATTCGCCAACACTTCGACAACATCAGAGGGCTACATCTTTAGATAGAGACTGTCACATTAAGACCCTGTCGTTTTTTAACTCCTGGAGCTGGAATTATAGTCCACATAAATGCACAGATTTACCAGAGACGGCGTAAGAACGAGAAGCCTCATAGATTCAATGGGAAAATACGTGATGCACACTGCGGTTGCAAAGCAGGGTAAATACAAACAATCATGTTTTCCATGTTATTTAATTAATTATTCTTGATTTACATCTACTTTTTGTTGTATTACATTCATGTTTATGGCTTACAGAGCTTTCGACCCCCTCACGGTTCGACCCCTCATCTTACTTTCGGTTTCATATAGGTGTGAACAGATAAATGGGATCGACATATTGATCTGTCACGCTATTGATCTGTACTTCTAGTCGGTTGAATTATATTTATCTACGACTTTTGAAAATATCTATTGGAAAATATTAACAATATCTACCAATGATAGTGTAAATATAGATTTAAAGTTGAAAACATTGTGTCAAAATGTGAAATTACTATAGTAGAGTGTAATTTCTCTCTTTTCCAGAATTATTTCAAATCTGGTATAATGTATGTGGGAAAGGATTTAGATATTAATGATTGAATACTGGATAAAGTAATAAAAAACAACATGTTTTGTTTAAGTTTAATAAATCTATTGAATAAACTCTTAGAGGAAGCTAACCCTTTCCCAAATGCATTTGATCAATCTGACAACATCATTTTATAACATCATCAGTAGCAGACAATATCAGAAAACAATGGAATCATATTGACCAAATTCTCCTTTTTCCACAATGTTTGTCTGCTGCAAGTGTGTTGTAGGAAAGGATTATTAAACAAAATATGGACAAATCAAATATGTTATTATCACTATTGAATATTCAGAATATAAACACAAACATTTTTTAACAATATAATATAACACATGTATTCATTGCAGGTTATCTGGCCAGTGTGCACATGTATTGATGATGGAGCCTGAAAGATAACCAGCAAAATCAGTTGGATAAGCCAAGGGGTCCAAACAATTGCTTCATTTGTTGACAACAGGAAATTATGAATATATTACTGCTGGTGAGTATTTGGATGAAAATAATATAATTATAATGATCCAGTTTCTAGGGAAAAGGTACAAGTTGGCTTAATTAAATGAATAATAAAGATCCAGATCAGCTTATATAAATGCATTCTGATAAATATCTACACTGTTCACATATTTGCACAGTATTCAGTAATAATATGGTTTATGGAGTAAAGAAATATTCAAGAAATTTCTTTATGGTCAGCTTCAATGGTGTAGTGGTACAGCAGCCGCCGTAAATGCAGGAGGTCGAGGGTTCGATCCACGGATGGGTCATGCCATACTAATTAGTTTTCCTCATTGGGACTCCGGATTGATACAAACAAAATGTATTATTGAAATCCTTGTTTAACTACTTAAATAAATAGGATTTTTTTTTTATGTCTCAAGTTTAAAATTGTTGCATTTTACAGGAAGCTAATATATAGGCTGGTGATACCCTGCACCTAAAATGGTTAAAGCACAGCCCTGTCTGCTACATTGTAGATGCATTATCCACAAGCCAAAGTGCACATACACCACTATGTGATCAACTCATTGGATCAGCCTTAGCCTCTCATTTAATTGTGTTGTCTCTATTAGGATTCTATGCATATTTCAACAAAGTTCAAATTTAACAAGGCAACTGTTCACTTATTTGTGATCCCTGTGTAAACAAATCACATTGATACTTGGGTAAACATACCAGTAAAAGGTTAGCAATGGATGTGACCTTAGTATGTAAGTAATGCAGTGCTGAAATAGTATTAACTTGTAGAAGCAACTTTCCCATTTACAATAAATTAGCATTTTAATTGCAGCACATTATAAATCCCAAGGGGTCATGGCATTTTTTTTAAGCTTGCCTTTCTCATCTATTAATGATTGGTTCTCTGGAGAGACAGCCAACATATTCGGATGGTCAACATCTTAATAGATACAAATAAATCACACTGAGTTCTTCAGTTTAACTTGAAAAATATTTATCACTTTCCATCATATACATGTATACCCATATTGATAGCTCTGGTCAGTCAGATTATGAAAACATTGTGGCAAAAGAATAAAATGGCTCATGATAAGCAATACCTCCTTTTATGACAATATTTTCAACTCAACTGGAATATTAAACATTTATTAAAAAATTTCCGGTTTTGTCAAGATGTATTCAACAGTCTGCTTCAGATTACTTGTATGTTGGGAAGGGTTAACATCAAATCACATATTACAAAAATGTCATCTATCTATATCATTTTATGCAGGCCCCCATATGTACTGCCCATTGCAAAGCCGAGGGAGCTGGACAGCTGTGGTGATACTGTGTTTCCAAAGACCCCTGACTTGTATTGATATGCAGAAGGATTCAGCTTTATCTGTGCAGTCTGTGATTGGTGGACATGATTGTATGCTTGACTCACTGCTCTGGTCCCTGTAAAATGATCATATGTTAAAACTGGGTTACCAACATCTTGTTTGCAAACAACATAGACCAATATCAGTTTGCTGTGCAGTATAATTTTGGTTTCCATGTTTACCTAATTAAGTTATAATTATATGCTGTTCATTCAGGTTTTGACAGTAATTATTTACTATGTGTTGAAGTAAATAGAGATTAGAGTCTAAACTAAATCTGCTTCTGTCAACTGGTGTTGGTTCTAATAAGAGTATATGGATAGGCTTATCTCAACCTATAGAGTACCAGATATACCAACTTGTATTTTTTTTTCCTGTACTGGGTCAAACATGACAAATGTATCAAAATGCAAATTATATGAGTATAATAAATGAATAAAGTTACAAAAACCTGTGTAAAAAGGAGATCTACTGATCAAACAGTTTTCAATAGCCTGCCACTGCAGAGGCATCAACATGCATCTGCATGAGTAAAAGTGTTATATTCATGAAAAATGTGTTTTTGTGTAAATAGTTTAATATATATGTATTGTTAGATTAGTTTAGTTATATTTTGAATTGTATTTCAAGCTCAGTTGATAAATGCTTTTAGCTTTTTAAGGGTAAGAAAAACAAATGTACTGTTGTACTGTATACTATAAATAAACACTTTCTGATGCCTTTGCAGCAATATTAATTTTAAAAATATTGTGGCAAAAGAAGAACTTACTAATAAATGAAGTTTTCCACATTTTCCTATATGCAGTTCATTCTAGTTTTGAGTTATTATTTACTATATATGTGATGAAGTAAATAGAGATTTATAGAATCATAATTATTCTTAAACTCAGCTAGTTGCTTACTTTGGTTAATTGAGGTCATGGCTACCACTAATTAATTTTTTTAAAAGCCAGTGATATCATCTGCATAATGTGTATACCTGTCTTATCCAGATATATTTTTAAAAAAATGTAATTACTGTACTGCAAAAACAGGTACATGTATATACAACACTTATATCAAGATAACTTTACAAAACAAAAAGAAAAGCAACAGACTAAACCATGTTTACTTATATAAATGTACACATCCACTGTTTATTATAATAACCTATTATAATAAACAGTGGATGTGTACATATTTACTCACACAATCTGCCTTGATTCCCTCTAAGATAATTCCTTAGATGCACGAACATGAAAACAGGATTTGTCTTCTTGCTGGGGGGTTTCTACTTGGAGTGAGGGTGTCATAGCTAAGTGCAGGGAATGGGTCTGGGTACTTCTATGATGGTTTTCCCTTAAGGAAATACTCATACATGAAAATACACAATGTTATTGTTAAGAGCAAACAAACAAATCAAAAACATCATGTTAAATAAACCTGTAACTAATTCAACTAAAAAAAAATAGGAATGTTTTTTAGTGATTTCAAAAGTCTGCATGTGGTATATGTGTTATAAATTTACATTATGTCAGAATAGTAATAGTTTGCTTTATGTTTGAAGTACCCAGACCCATTCCCTGCACCTAGCTATGACACCCTCTCTCTAAGGTTAAAGCTCCCATGATATGTCTTTTTGTTTTTCATTTGCATCATAAATTTATGTAAACATAACTTTTTTCATTATACATTATTTTCAATCTGTTGTCATACATCTTGAATATTGAATAAAGTTTCATAATACATGTAATCAAAAGTTTGTCATCCGTTTTTCACCCTATAATGTCTGCTATAATCGATACCGTTAGCAAATATTTAACACTCTAGAAAAACTCTCTAATAAAAAAAATATTATTATAAATGTAGTACGAAGTCGCCAAGAATGGTACGAAATTATAGTGGTACGAAGTCTCACAAATCAAAATTGTGAACCCTGAAATCAATTATATCGCATCTTTATTTTATTTGTAAAATATATCAAATGCTCTTGACGTGCATCATTCTCTTGCAAAACACAACATAACAATAAACGAGTGAATGAAATCTCTTCCCCCGACCGTTCTGTTCAACGTTGTACGAAGATACAGTGGGCGAAATATACTTCATTTTAACCTTCGTGTGTATTTCGAATCACTCGTTTCAGCTTATTTCGTTTTGCAAGTGAATGATTTGGTTGTTGACATTAAACGTTAATTGTTGACAAATGCAAATTACCTTTGAACACACGTACACAGTTTTGGCTTTCCCCCTTTCCATCAGTTTTTCCCTCGCCCAACTGACTGTGTGGCCTGCCGCACAATCGTATCGATTTCCTGGCCTTTTCAAGATTTCTTCCAGGTTTAGGAAAAGGGATAAAATGAATTCCATTCCTCAGACGATCTGGATACCTACTATCGGTAGTACAGGTTCCTCAGCAACACCGTTTAACCATAATCAACACTTTTTTTTAAAAAACTACGACATTTCTGAAAGTGTCGGGCAAAATGGCGGCGCGTCTTTAGTTTCGCGCGATCTGATTGGCTAACGTCATCTGTCAATCAAAAGTCGGCGATCCCTCAATTGTTCTTGTGGCGACAATCTTTTCCTAAATCGTCTGTTGCATAGGCTTCAGAAACCGTCTCTAATAGGGAAAGGGTTTAGCAGAAATGTGACCCCTTACATAATTTCTTCCAGTCATAATGACTGGTTGAAAAAGGCAGGCGCCAGGTGGCATCAGAAAAGGGCTGATCTATTTGTTTCTTTACCATAATGCAGGTGATCGATTAAGGATCATCTTGGCCCCCATGTTTTAACCTCGTTCATTATAAATGTATTCCTTGATTTTCTGAAAGTCTTTACTTTATTATTTTCTGTTCAAATAATAGACAACAGCAATACGAATTCCAAATATGTTTTGATAATGCAAGAAACATGACATTAACATTAGTATTGTCTAGTCAATTACTTATAAATCCTTTTTTATGGCCAAAGTATGCTCTTTAATTTTTGTTTATAATTATCTTGCATTTTTTTCGTAAATAGGTAGCACCTATAGATATATTAAAAGCTATGGGAACTCAGAACTCCATACAACTGAGTATGAAACTAAATTAAAATTCATGCAGAAGATGAAATCATTTATACCGTATGCACTGTTATTGTAAACATAAATTAGAATTCACGCATAAACGCTTAGCCTATTGTGATAGGGAAAAAAGTTGTCAAGTGGTAGAGCGTTGACATCTCGTACCAAAGGTCCCGGGTTTGATTCCCGTCACGAGCAGCTTTTGAGTTTCGGATTTTTTCACACAAACGGCGCGAGTACTGGTTAAATCTCATGGAAGCAGACATCGAGTCTCATTAATATAAGCCGAAAGCTTGTTTCTCAATCGATGTAAATAAATATGCTTAAAGTTTAAACTAAAGCATATAGTAAGTGTATATGAATTTCAAAGCTTAAAACACATAAATGAATCTAGCATACATCGAGGGGTCACTTGAACACGTTGCTAAGTCGGAGTAATTTATCTGTCCTTTTCGTCTTGAATAGTTGGTGTTGTTCAGAACCGTTCTTAAGACTTCAAAAACGGTAGTAATGGCTGCCCTCTTTGGCGTTCAGGGTAGCGGAGTTAGCATAACGATTCTGGCTGGCTCATGTCTTGATAAATAGACCAGTAGTACTTGTAACATACCCATGAAACGCCGTGGTATAACTGAAACATTGTGGAAAACGGCGTAAAGCACATAACAATCAATCAGTTGATCAACCAGAACCTTTCTCAAGATGTTTTCAGGGTGAATGTTTGACAAGATACATGTAAGCGAACAGGGAATATCTGGACTTCTCTAGATCCTTGATGATCGGTTATCGTGTCATTCCTACAGGCCTGCCTCTGATGCGTGAATATACATCCCCTTTTAGTTTAACCGATGTTGCTTCGTCGTTATTTTTTTGTTCCCAAGATCTACAATGACATATTATGTTCTGACAGTTTAGACTATCTTATTTTCTCCCATATTCGACAAATCCTGCAGCAGACGCCTATGAAAAATCCTAGGTAAATGTATGGAAGATTCCTTTGCCACACTGTTTTCAAGGGTCGTCTGCTACAAATGTGTCTGCATGTGGGTAAGGGTAACCCATGCTTGTAAAAGTGTTTTGAACACTCATGGTGTATTTTAGCAGGAGATTCAATGCAAAGTGTTCCTTTCAAAGTGTCGATGTCATATAACAGTGGACAAGTTATCAGTTATATCACGGCGTTTCCTTGGTTAGTTAGCAGTACTACTAGTCAGTTTAGTCAGTCAGTCTTCATACGAACCCCTCAACCCTAAGTGGCCCAATGCTCATGAATAAGATCTTTCGCCGTGATATAACTGATATGATGTTGAAAAACGGCGTAAAAAACAAATTAAAACAATAATCTGTGATATCAGAGATTTAGATAAGGTGCTTGCTATGATAACTTTGATTGACTTCTGTAGCTGTAGAGCGTCGACCTCGGGTGCGGGATGTCGCGGGTTCGATCCCCGGCCGGGTCATTCATACCAAAGACTTTAAAAATTAGTAGAAATGGCTGCCCTCCTTAGCGCTCAGTGTTGCGGGGTTGGTATGGCTGGTGTCAGGATAAATAGACAAGTAGTACTGGTAACTTTTTCCGGAAAACGCGATGATATAACTGAAATATTGATGAAATCTGGGTAAAACACCAAACATTCAATCAATAGATTAATTTATTGACTTCAAGGTTTCCCCGTCGAAGGTTAGAATGATGTTGTTGACGTCTCTCACAGTCACATGGAAGACTAGGCATGGTCATATAGCGACATCAATGTGAAGTTTGCATGTGCGGGCCCCAAACAGAAAATAGAAAGAGACAAATTCGTGAATAACAAAGATGTTATCAGTTGTGCGTTTTCTTCTGGTATAACTTTTTTTTCTATGACCATGAGTCCGCTTTTTGACTGTTCATGCAAATGTGTAATATGTTTGTAGTATTATTAATATACTGTTCTTATACTTAATAATGTTCTCATAACTATTAAGTTTCTTATGTTATTTAGTTACAGGAGGGAAATTAGGGATTTCGCCAAAATCTATTTCGCTATCTAAAATAAATGCTGGACAAATGGTCCAGTTCAAAAAGTCCTTGCCTAAAACGTCCGACGGCCAAAACGTCCATTCACCGGGAATATCACAGATATGTTTTCCTCCCGCATACAACTCAATAATCCCATAAACACATAAAGAAATATAGTGATAAAGGCATGTTTACA
This sequence comes from Serripes groenlandicus, assembly GCA_031761405.1. Taxonomy (NCBI): domain Eukaryota; kingdom Metazoa; phylum Mollusca; class Bivalvia; order Cardiida; family Cardiidae; genus Serripes; species Serripes groenlandicus. The sequence continues at coordinate 311,181 of JASEVX010000062.1, forward strand.
GTTATGAAAAAAGAAGATCATACAACCTATAATGATGATTCTGTATATATTTCTTATTGTACAAAGTTCATTTATTTAAATTTGATAATGATGTCTTTATGTTTCTGTTAATATCCAGTATCAAATAACTCAATCATCACACGCATGACAGACAATATCATTATGATGGATTTGCATTTTTATTTGTATTTACAAAAATGTTCTTTTTACAGTTCAAATAAAAATCACGTATTGAGCGGTGCTCTGCGAAACCCTAGTTTAGCCTTATAAGTATATTATATCTGGATCTATACTGGTCTCGAATGTTTGACGGTTGGTATTCGCAGATACCCCTATCAATTACACTATATGAACAACATAGATAATGATGACACTGCTTTTCTTATTGATTTGCAATGTTATTTCAATAACAATTAGTGGTACATGTATATCAGTATTTCAGAAGACTTTGGTGAAAATACTTAAACGGATTTCTCTTTCGACGTTGCAATAGAAAGTTTATGGTCGGGTTTCGAATTATTACATTTTTAATACATCTTACTAGATATTCAATTGGCCATAAACACCATTGCTCCTTTCGGTGGCGTTAAACGTCCTATGATAAGAGTCTTATCACTGGGTCTGTACGCCAGACAATACGGTTCGTCCATTCCCTCCTTAGATGTTATGATAATATTATGCTTAGTACCGTCACTATTCACCACGTGTAGATTGTTAGACCCGTATCCACACATCATTACGTTGTCATACGCGTCAAACAATAAACCACGACTATGTTTAAGCTGACTGTCAGAATATGTATACAGTGTAGTTCCAGTGCTGTCATAACACTGCACGCCAGTATCCGTACTAACAACGATTCTGTCACCGGCACTGTTGACAGCTAGGTAGTAAGGATAACCCTGACTAACGTTAAACGAGTTTACGGTGTCACCATTCAGTGTCAGTGTCTTAATCATCCCCCCTCGTACTGTACCATCATGACAAGTGACGTATATTCTATCAGTTTTATAGTCAACACCAAAACACTTCTCCCCGACTGGAATTGTTTTTCCCTTTGCAATAGCCCCGGAAATATTTAAGAATTGAAGGCAATTTTCATTTAGTTGAGTCACAATGACATGGTTCACTGATACAACCGCCACATCCCAAACATTGTTAATTTTCATCTCGAATTCCATTGTGAAATCTTGTGAAAATACCTTGACCGAACAGTCATTGATGCCTTCACAAACGACTAATCGCCCATCAGGCATGAACGCGCATCCCGTGACACCACTAGTTGAACCAATATCAATGTCTCTTTTTGTCACAGACGCTATTTGCTGGAAACAGATTCGAGAATCATCCGACGATATTGGATCATCTATTTTGAATGTACCAATTGAGGTAATATCGGACATTAAGGTGACGAGTTGATCGGACTTGTGAAATTCTAACTTGCTTGGTTGTATTTCCTTCATTATATCGTCTGTTGCTTCTTTCCCTTCGTCTAATTTGTGTTTCTCTTTCGTCATAAGAACAAACATGGCATCTGCATTTGCATTCCCAAGACATTCAAATGAATTAATAATGTCGTGTATCTCTTCGCTCAGTTCGTCTGATAGCTTAATATCATTTTCGGCATCAGCCATCAGTTTCTTTTCTATATCGGAAATAGTGTCTTCCATATCCTTCGCTAATTTCTCAATCCATTTAATGACTTCCACTTTCAGTTCAATAACTTCCTGTATAGATTTTCTACAACTTGTTTGTATCTGTATTTTATCGTTTTCCCTTGAATCCTTTATTTCTTTCATATCTGACGATAAGGATCTGGTCTTCTCTAAAAATAATGCAATGTCATTCTGTGTCTGTGCTTCTTGCGCAATTTCCTTCACCGCCGTAACTTTACATCGTCTGTGTTTTGTTCTATTGCATCGGTCGCATATGGCTGCATCATGACTTAAACAGAACATTGTTAAGTTTTCCGTTTCATGGTTTGTGCATTTCATGACGGAAGCAATCAATGCATTCTGTTTAATCGACTTCCTCTTCGTCATGTCGAATGGTTTCAGCTCGTGATCCCGTGTAACAATTACACTTCGATGGAATTCTTCACACGCATCGCATAGATATACTAAACAGACTTTACAGAATGTCCCTGCTTGTGTGTTTACTCCTCGGAACTTACAAGGATCACACACCCTTGTGGGGTCTTCGTCGGACATATTTGTGTTTCCAGCCATGGTTTCAGCCATTGTTTGTTGAGTCTGTAATAAAATTTAACAACTCTGTTAATTATAAATAATTACTTTCAAATTTTAAGATGTTGTTCGTGGTAAAATTGATGATGATGCTGATGGTGTTATTGATGATGATATGATGATGTTGGTGATGGTGTAATTGCTGATAATTTGATAATGTTGGTTGTGGTTTAATTGATGATGGTATTGATGGTGTAATTGATGATAATTTGATGATGATGATGATGGTGTAATTGATGGAGATATGTTGATGTTGGTAGTTTAACTGATGTTGTTATAATGATGATGATGATGATGATCGTTTAATTGATGATGTTGGTGTCATTGATGATGAAATGATGACATTGGTGGTATTATGATGATGATGATGTTGATGGTGTAATTGATGATGATAATGATGGTGGTTTAATTGACGATGATATTGGTTGTGTTATTGATGATGTTTTGATGATGTTGGTTGTGTAATTGATGGAGATATGTTGGTGTTGGTAGTTTAATTGATGTTGGTGTCATTGATGATGAAATGATGACATTGGTGGTGTAATTGATGAAGATATGATGATATTGGTGGTATTATGATGATGATGATGTTGATGGTGTAATTGATGATGATAATGTTGGTGGTGGTTTAATTGATGATGTTATTGGTTGTGTAATTGATGATGTTTTGATGATGTTGGTGGTGTAATCGATGGAGATATGTTGGTGTTGGTAGTTTAATTGATGTTGTTATAATGATGATGATGATCGTTTAAGTGCTGATGCTATAATGATGATGTTGGTGTCATTGATGATGAAATGATGACATTGGTGGTGTAATTGATGATGATATGATGATATTGGTGGTGTAATTGATGATGATATGATGACGTTGGTGTCATTGATGATGATATGATGATGTTGGTGGTGTAATTTATGATGATATAATGACGTCGGTGGTGTCATTGATGATGATATGATGATGTTGGTGTCATTGATGATGATATGGTGACGTTGGTTTTGTCATTTATGATGATATGATGATGTTTATGGTGTAATTGATGATGATATGATGACGTCGGTGGTGTAATTGATGATGATATGATGATGTTAGTGTCATTGATGATGATATGATGATGTTGGTGTCATTGTTGATGCTGTGATGATGTTGGTGTCATTGCTGATGATATGATGATGTTAGTGTCATTGATGATGATATGATGACGTTGGTGTCATTTATGATGATATGATTATATTGGTGGTAACACTGACGATGATATGATGACGTTGTTGGAGTTATTGATGATGATATGATGAAGTTGGTGGTAAAATTGATGATGATATGATGACGTTGGTGTCAGTGATGATGATATGATGATGTTGGTGGTGTAATTGATGATGATATGATGATGTTGGTGTCGTTGATGATGATATGATGAGGTTGGTGGTGTAATTGATGATGATACGATGGTGTTGGTGGTGTACTTGATGATGATATGATGACGTTAGTGGTGTCATTGATGATGATATGATGATGTTGGTGTCGTTGATGATGATATGATGACGTTGATGGTGTAATTGATGATATGTTAATGATGTTGGTTGTGTAATTGATGCTGACATAGTGTCATTGATGATGATATGATGATGTTGGTGGTGTAATTGATGATGTTATGATTATGTTGGTGTCATTGCTGATGATATGATGACGTTGTCGGTGTAATTGATGATATTCTGATGATATTGGTGCTGTAATTGATGATGATTTGATGATGTTGGTTGTTTAATTGATGGAGATATGTTTATGTTGGTAGTTTAATTGATGATGTTATAATGATGATGATGATCGTTTAATTGATGATGTTATAATGATGAGGTTGGTGTCATTTATGATGAAATGATGACATTGGTGGTGTAATTGATGATGATATGATGGTGTTAATGTCATTGATGATGATATGATGATTTTTGTGGTTTAATTTATGATGTATGATGATGTTGGTTGTGTAATTGATGATGTTATGCTGATGTTTGTGGTCTAATTGATGATGATATGATGATGTCGGTGGTGTAATTGATAATGATATGATGATGTTGGTGTTGTAATTGATGATGGTATGATGATGTTGGTGGTGTAATTGATGTTATAATGATGATGTTGGTGGTGTAATTGATGATGATATGATGACGTTGGTGTCATTGATGATTTTGCTGGTGTAAATTAAAATATTATGATGATGTTGGCGGTTTAATTGATGATGATATAATGACATTGTTGGTGTAATTGATGATGATATGATGATGTTGGTGGTGTAATTGTCGAAGTTATGATCAGGCTGTTGTAGTTATTGATAATATTACTATGAAGTTGTCGGTTTAAATGATGATGTTATAATGATGCTATTGGTGTCATTGATAATGATATGATGATGTTGGTGGTGCATCCGTATACATTAAAAAGAATATAAATATTCATGTTTCGACTTGACGCGTTCTACCCGCTGTTTATATGCGTATACCTATGTATGTAAATATGTATGTGCTGTACACAGTTAATATGAACCTGACATCATATGTCATATTAAACATTATCATTCATTTTGACAAAATGTACAACATAAACGTTCAAACATACCTGTTGAACAATTATTCCGCTTAAATAATTGGTCGCAATACCTCAACAAAAATTTCAGTTAAGCATTTCGTGTCTTTGCTAAAAATGTTAAACTTCCGCATGTTAATAGGTCAGCTAACACTTAATATACCTGATAAATAATATATTAGTAAAAATCCTGCCGTTCCCTTTAAATGATTTTGTGTCTTGAACTGTTTGCATTTAATGTGTAAACTTAAGTTTATAAGCTATGTACGAGTATATGTATTTAAGATGCAGCGAATCTGTTTGAATAAGCTATTTTCTAAGACTGATGCCGTCAGCGTACATGGAAGTTAGGGATAGCTGGAAGAAATCGGGCGCCAAGTTCTGTCGAGTTCCTAGATAAGGGTACGCATTTCACTAGAAGACACATCTCATGGGCCGTATTTGATTATTATAAATATTAAATATGATGGATAAATATTTTAATTTATATTTTGTGTACCAATTGGTCACTTGTTTCTGATTTGTTCAATGTTGGTGTGACGTTTTTCTAATACTTTGACATTTAATTAATCATCGGCCAGAATTAATAGCCGAGTCGGGGTTCGGACCTCTGGACTGATAGACCTCGTGGTTGAGAGCTGAGTTTTGGCCTCCAAACCCATTTGTTTTAAAGACACACCCCTTCATGATGTTGTTTGATAATTAAAAACACGATGGATGCATATTTTCAATGATATGTGTCTATCATTTGATCATGTATTGATAAATGAATAAATGCATACACGAACTAATGAACGGACAAATGGAACGACGAACGAACGATTGAACGATCCTATGAATGTATCCATTGATGTATTACTAATGGTTTTAAGAAGCATTTATACCCGTTATTAATCAGTAATGAATATTATAATATTCGTGATGAGGAATGTTTCAGTAGTTTAGAATATAATGTTAATAAGGACGAAATAAAGCAGGAATACATTAGTAGTATCGTACCTAAAGTTTACTCCCGTATACATGTATATAATGCGTGAAGAAATCAATACTTGTTACTGTTACTGTTACTGTTAAGTTGTATTAGTTAAACGGCAGTTATCTAATATTTCAATCTTTACCATATTATCTAACATGACGTTCATAACATATCCAGCTCTCATATGTGCTGTATGTTATTCTGTGAACATCAATTGACATCTGACATATGAATATGAAAAACAAACTGGACCGACATATTCGGGAAATACATAGATTTGATGACGTGGTCCCATAACACAAAGAATGCAGGTAAAGCATGGAACAATCGTGTGAGAATGACAAATCGTTCGTGTTGAACATTTGTTTCGTTGTATCAAGGAAATGGATGAAACACGTTATCTCAGGTCGAAAATAAAATGGGCTTTAACCCTTTCCCTCATGTACAAGCATTGCCTACGCATCTGCAGTAGACAATTTTGGGAACATTCTGGCAAAAGGAGCAATTTCTTATATAAAACATTTTCCACTTGCTTGTTTTCATCTCTTTTCAATACACATTTTCAAATTTGAAGAATTATACTTTCAGAGGTTTTCTATACGTTTACATGTAAGTCATTTGTTGGGTCATTTTTCTACTTTGCGGTATTCGGTACTTTTGTTTACTTTGCGGCCAAAAAGGTTTCACCGTAATCGAAACCGTATTACAGTAGACTCTCGATAACTCGACTTCGCAGTGGATCCGTAAATTACTTCGAGTTATCGACGTGTTAATGCTTAACTCATTTAAGCTGTATCTTCGTCAAGAAAACAGCACACAGGCAGTTCTGGTTGATTGTATGTTCAATTATAACTGTTACTAAGTTATTTTCAAAAGACATTGCCTTTCCCGGAATGGTTTGAGATTTGAAGCAAAACTACATTATATTATATTATTGATTTATGAATATATAGAAATGACTATTTAAGCCTTTCTCACATATCGACGCTAACTGACGCCTCTGCAGCAGATTATCCTGATGACTTTTGAAAACAATGTGTCAAAAGAAGAAATTGCTCATAATGAGCAACTTTTCCTTTTGCCATAATCGTTTAAACCCGTATTAAATAATTAAACTATTAATTGTAGAAATATGTCCTATGTTTGTCAACATATCGTCTGCTGCATATTGTTCTATATGGGATAGGGTTAACAACAAATCTGCACCAGACACTTTAAAAGCATTCAGGCAAAAATATTGGAAAATTTCTCTAAATTAAAACACAACTATTGAGTAGATGTGATTTCATTGAGAGCAATTTCTCCTTTAGCTACAATGTTTCCAAAAAATCATTATACTACAGATGTGTCTTCATGGTGGAGAAGGATAAAAGAAGTATTTGCTATACAATATGCAAATTTGTCTTCACCCAAGCAATAAGTAATAACACATTAAATGCTGAAATGCAATACATATTCAGTTATACATCTGAGGCAATTTGGGCTCATTTCATATCATTTCATTTCATAACATTTCATTTCATAACATTTCATTTCATATCATTTCATATCATTTCAGTTTATATCATTAGATCTTCCTAAATTATTATTCGCCTCTTTTAAACCATTTAGTTATAATTGATGTCTCTAACATATAATTGTCTGAAGGTAATATTTTAGCTCTCTGTAATCACTGTACCATTATTATGACTGAAGGTAATATGTTACCCCTTTGTAATCACTGTACCATTATTCTGTCTAAAGGTAATATGTAACCCCTCTGTAATCACTGTACCATTATTATGTCTGAAAGTAATATGTTACCCCTTTGTAATCACTGTACCATTATTATGACTGAAGGTAATATGTTACCCCTCTGTAATCACTGTACCATTATTATGATTAAAGGTAATAGTTTACCCCTCTGTAATCACTGTACCATTATTATGTCTGAAGGTAATATGTTACACCTCTGTAATCACTGTACCATTATTATGACTGAAGGTAATATGTTACCCCTCTGTAATCACTGTACCATTATTATGACTGAAAGTAATATGTTACCCATCTGTAATCACTGTACCATTATTATGACTGAAGGTAATATGTTACCACTCTGTAATCACTGTACCATTATTATGACTGAAGGTAATATGTTACCACTCTGTAATCACTGTACCATTATTATGACTGAAGGTAATATTTTACCCCTCTGTAATCACTTTACCATTATTATGACAGAATGTAATATGTTACCACTCTGTACTCACTGTACCATTAGCATGACTGAAGGTAATATTTTACCCTCTGTAATCATTGTACAATTATTATGACTGAAGGTTATATGTTACTCCTCTGTGTAACATTATTATGACTGAAGGTAATATTTTACCCCTCTGTAATCACTGTACCATTATTATGACTGAAGGTAATACTTTACCCCTCTGTAATCATTGTACCATTAATATGACTGAAGGTAATATGTTACCCCTCTGTTATCACTATACCATTATTATGACTGAAGGTAATATGTTACCCCTCTGTAGTCACTGTAACATTATTATGACTGAAGGTAATATTTAACCTTTTGTAATCACTGTATCATTATTATGACTGAAGGTAATAGTTTACCCCCTTTGTAATCGCTGTACCATTATTATGTCTGAAGGTAATATGTTACACCTCTGTAATCACTGTACCATTATTATGACTGAATGTAATATTTGATCCCTTTGTAATCCTGTACCTTTATTATGTCTGAAGGTAATATGTTACACCTCTGTAATCACTGTACCATTATTATGACTGAAGGTAATATGTTACCCCTCTGTAATAACTATACCATTATTATGACTGAAGGTAATATTTTACCCCTCTGTAATCACTATACCATTATTATGACTGAAGGTAATATGTTACCCCTCTGTATTCACTGTAGCATTATTATGTCTGAAGGTTATATTTTACCCCTTTGTAATCACTGTACCATTATTATGACTGAAGGTAATAGTTTACCCCTTAGTAATCACTGTACCATTATTATGTCTGAAGGTAATATGTTACACCTCTGTAATCACTGTACCATTATTATGACTGAAGGTAATATTTGATCCCTTTGTAATCACTGTACCATTATTATGTCTGAAGGTAATATTTTACCCCTCTGTAATCACTGTACCATTATTATGACTGAAGGTAATACTTTACCCCTGTGTAATAATTGTACCATTAATATGACTGAAGGTAATATGTTACCCCTCTGTAATCACTATACCATTATTATGACTGAAGGTAATATGTTACCCCTTTGTAATCACTATACAATTATTATGACTGAAGGTATTATGTTACCCCTCTACATGTAGTCACTGTACCATTATTATGACTGAAGGTCATATTTTACCCCTTTGTAATCACTGTATAATTATTATGACTGAAGGTAATAGTTTACCCCTTTGTACTCACTGTACCATTACTATGTCTGAAGGTAATATGTTACACCTCTGTAATCACTGTACCATTATTATGACTGAATGTAATATTTGATCCCTTTGTAATCAATGTACCATTATTATGTCTGAAGGTAATATGTTACACCTTTGTAATCACTGTACCATTATTATGACTGAAGGTAATATGTTACCCCTCTGTAATAACTATACCATTATTATGACTGAAGGTAATATTTTACCCCTCTGTAATCACTATACCATTATTATGACTGAAGCTAATATGTTACCCCTCTGTAGTCACTGTAGCATTATTATGTCTGAAGGTAATATTTTACCCCTTTGTAATCACTGTACCATTATTATGACTGAAGGTAATAGTTTACCCCTTAGTAATCACTGTACCATTATTATGTCTCAAGGTAATATGTTACACCTCTGTAATCACTGTACCATTATTATGAATGAAGGTAATATTTGATCCCTTTGTAATCACTGTACCATTATTATGTCTGAAGGTAATATGTTACACCTCTGTAATCACTGTACCATTATTATGACTGACGGTAATATGTTACCCCTCTGTAATCACTGTACCATTATTATGACTGAAGGTAATATGTTACCCATCTGTAATCACTTTACCATTATTATGACTGAAGGTAATATGTTACCCCTCTGTAATCACTGTACCATTATTATGACTGAAGGTAATATGTTACCCCTCTGTAATCACTGTACCATTATTATGACTGAAGGTAATATTTTACCCTTTGTAATCACTGTACCATTATTATCACTGAAGGTAATATTTTACCCCTCTGTAATCACTGTACCATTATTATAACTGAAGGTAATATGTTACCACTCTGTAATCATTGTACCATTATTATGACTGAAGGTAATATTCTACACCTCTGTAATCACTGTATCATTATTATGACTGGAGGTAATATTTTACCTCTCTGTAATCACTGTACCATTATTATGACTGAAGGTAATATTTTACCCCTCTGTTATCACTGTACCAGTATTATGACTGAAGGTAATATCTTAGACCTCTGTAATCACTGTACCATTATTATGACTAAAGATAATATGTTACCCATCTGTAATCACTGTACCATTATTATGAATGAAGGTAATATTTTACTCCTTTGTAATCACTGTATCATTATTATGAATGAAGGTAATATTTTACCTCTCTGTAATCACTGTACCATTATTATAACTGAAGGTAATATTTTACCCATCTGTAATCACTGTACCATTATTATGGATGAAGGTAATATTTTACTCCTTTGTAATCACTGTACCATTATTATAAATGAAGGTAATATTTTTCCTCTCTGTAATCCCTGTACCATTATTATAACTGAAGGTAATATGTTACCCCTCTGTAATCACTGTACCATTATTATGACTGAATGTATTATTTTACCCATCTGTAATCACTGTACCATTATTATGACTGAAGGTAATATGTTACTCCTTTGTAATCACTGTTCCATTATTATGACTGAAGGTAATATATTACCCCTTTGTAATCACTGTACCATTATTATGACTGAAGGTAATATATTACCCCTCTGTAATCAATGTACCATTATTATGACGGAAGGAAATATGTTACCTCTCTGTAATCACTGTACCATTATTATGACGGAAGGAAATATGTTACCCCTCTGTAATCACTGTACCACTATTATGACTGAATGTAATATTTAACCCCTCTGTAATCACTGTACCATTATTATGACTGAATGTAATATTTTACCCCTCTGTAATCACTGTACCATTATTATAACTGAAGGTAATATGTTACCCCTTTCTTATCACTGTACCATTATTATGACTGAAGGTAATATTTTACCCCTCTGTAGTCACTGTACCATTATTTTGACTGAAGGTAATATATAACCCCTCTGTAATCACCTGTTCCATTATTCGATTCTGATACAAAGTTTATTGTAACCAAATTTGTAAGATGTGATCTGAAATCTGCCTTTTATACGGTTGGTCTTTTATTGCTGTGTGATTGAAATGCAAGGAAACTACTATTCAAATGTTTAACTCTATTTGAGTATTATACTTTATGTATACATGTACATGTTTTGATAGGCGTCTCCTGAAGAATTGTTGTATGTGGGAAAGGATTAAACGCTTTTGCAGCATCCAAGTTTTACTTCAACAGTAATGAATAGCTGATATTAATAATCAAATGTGACTTGTTTAACTCTCCCTTTTTTCATATCCATATCAAGATATTTATTTCAGTTTTGATTATTTATTAATTGTAGCTTTTGCAGTTAAACAGTTGGTCCAGTTTTCCTAACTCTATCATAATCCATAAATCTACAATCCTGAACGACAACGAGAAGGGAAAGCCATTGCAACCATTGTTGAAGTCTTTGGAACAAATAAACCTCCTATAGTTACATATGATGACAGTAGTGTAAATTCAGACTAGCATGTGCATCCGTATGATCAAATCCTGAAAATTATCATATTTATGCTGGTCCACTTGATTAATAGTTCAATTTCAGACAGTGATTATTTTAAATCAACAGCCTGTACATATAAAACATTTGATTCATATAAAAAAATCTCTCGAAACATGAACAGTATTTAAGCTATATCACAAGCTGACGTATTTACTATTTACATTCACACTTGGCAAGCTGCATCCTAACAATACAAATATCAGTACCAAGAAAGAAGGCTCCTTGTTTAGAGAGTGTTTGTATACAGTTTTATTTGTGAGATAAGGTAGCTCCAATGTTCGACACTGCTTCTTATGTATTGACTGTAACATACATGTCCTGACCCAAATGCATTAACATAATTGGATTTTGTTTTATTCATTTCAAGAATTAACTTCAAATTTCCCAGATATCTAACTTTATCAAGATGTTTTGAAACCATATGAGGCTAAACATCATAGCATGAGAACATTTATTGTATATGTTATAAGAGCAAATTTATAGTTGTGCTGTTAATCTTTTTTGTTATTTGAAGCTATAAATAAATACAGAAAGGCTATCATTTTCTTTCATTTTCAATGTAAGCATTTTTTTTTATAATATTTATGCTAACTTTCAAATTTTGATATTTTGTTATTAAGTCTTATTTTGAAATTAAAATACGTTTTGGTCAACATTCTGAACAATTTTGGCCTGTTTTCAAATTCAAAGTTTGGCCTTTCAGAGGTGGCCCCCATCTGGCTAGGGCTGGGCATTATTAATCTATTCATATCTTAATGGCTAAAACATCAGCAAACTTCTAAATAACAATAATGTGTTCACAACATTAAATACAGTATATGAATCAAGGCAGTTAATTATATAATCTTTGATTGGCAATTTATTTTTTATTGTTAAAATTAACCATTTCTCACATTCAGACCCTTTCTGATATATCTGCAGCAGATAACTTTTTAAAACATTGTGGCGAAATGAGAAATTGCTCAAAATGAGCAATTTCTCATTTCGTCACAATGTTTTCAACATTTTTCAGTAATAAACCTTTATTTACATAGCGGAATCCGCTGTGGTCGAGTGGTAAGCGTCGGGGATTTCGAAACCGGGTGTCCCGAGGTTCGATCCCCAGTCGCGGCACTACGGTCATGGTGGAGTGCCCTATGGCAAGGCACATTTTCTAGCCTATGGTACTGGTTTGTTTACCCAGGGATCATGAATAAGTGAACTGTCGCCGTGATATAACTGAAATATTATTGAAAGCGGCGTAAAATCCCAATAAATAAATTATTTACATATCTTTTCAATGTTTTTGCTCACATTAATGGATGTATGTGACTTTCTACAGACATGAATGCTTCAGAATCAAGCATGGATTACACAAAAGGCCCTTGTCATAGAGATTAAAGCTGTAATTAAATCCAACTAATGACATGGATGAACTCTCTCCTGATTTGTAATAGTAAATGAAGGTAACGTTTTAAATACATGTATGTTTGTTCTATTGCATAGTTGTAATATATTGTCGTGTCCTGTACTTGTTTTGAGGCTGTGCCTTTTCCATATTATTTCGTGATGAACAAATCTTGTTTAATGTCCAAAATGACGAAGGTAAGATCCAATAGTGTAGGTTCTCCTATAATCCCACACTGTGTCATGATTCGTTACTAAATATGGCTAAGAGGTTGAATTAGGAATAAGGTATATGATAGACGCCCCTTATCTACACGTCTGGATACATATTATATCTGTTGTTTACACACAACACAAAGTAATAAACGCCTTATCTAACGCTTTCGTCACTTAAACTTTTAAACATTTAAAAAAAGTCCAATGAGCATTAATATAATGAAGTTATACGAAATAAATCACCATAAAATAGAACATCCACTGGGATGAAGTTGATCAATATCAACATGTATCAACTGATACAAAATTTTAAAGAAAGCCCCATTATTATCGACCTCGTATTAATACATTATATCTTGCGATTAATTATTTAATGTTAAGCCCTTAACATGTATTTCAAGACTGTTTGACTGTAGTTGTATGTTTATCCTTTTCTAACAATAGTTTCCTTTTATTATGTAATCATTAATTATCATAGGAAGTTGCTTATGATGATATGATGATGATGTTGTTGGTGGTGGTAATGAATCCCGGTCGTTTATACGTGTACATCTATGAACGTAAATATATTTATAATCAAGACTCGTTCAGTCGTATACATTAAGAAGAATGCGTTTATTCATGTATCGACATGACCCGATCCTCCGCGGTTTATACGCGTAGACCTATGTACATGTATGTAAATATGTCTGTGTTGTATCCGTTTAATGTGACCCTGATCTAAACAGCTATATTAAACATTATCTTTCAATGTGATACAAATGTAGGATACATAAACGTTCAAACATACCTGTTTATCAATTGTTCCATGAAAATAATCGGTTACAATGCCTCAACAAAAGTCTAAGTTAATTATGTTGTGTCCCTGCCATATCGTCTACTTCCGCAATCTAATAGGTCAGATAACACTAAATACACCAGCGAAACAATCTATTAGAAAAACCTGCCTTTCGCTTGAAAAGATTTGGTTTATCTCGCTGGTTGCATATATATGTAAACTTCAGTATATAAGATATGTTTACTTGTATGTACGTAGTGCATTTGCTTAAATAACCGTTTTAGTATAGGTGGTATATCAACAATCTGTGTATGTATATGTGGTATAGCAACAATATGTGTGTATGTATATGTGGTTTAGCAAAAATATGTGTACATGTATACACGATTTAGCAACGATATGTGTATGTATATGTGGTATAACAACAATATGTAAGTACGTATATGTGGTATTGAAACAATTTATGCGCACGTATGTGTTGTATAGCAACAATATGTGTGTAGGTTTATGTTGTATATCAACAATCTGTGTGCATGTATATGTGGTATAACAACAATCTGTCTATATGGATAAGTGGTATAGCAACAGTCCGTCAAAAATATATATGTGGGTATATGTATGGGTATATCAGCAATCTGTGTATATATGTATGTGATAAAGCAACACACTGTGTATATGTGTATATATATATGGGGTATAGCAACAATATGTGTATATGTATATGTGGTATACCAACAATATGTGTATATGTATATGTGGTATAGCAACAATATGTGTGTATGTATATGTGGCATTAATTGACGAATGAGCGAACGAATGAATGAATGAAGGATCGAACGAACGAACGAACGAAAGATCTTCTTGACCCTTTCTGTTCAAGTTGACCTTGCACTTCATCCAGTCAGACAAATATCTTGACTGAGATAAAGGAACACTATTCGCCATGAACGCTTGAAAATTGTATACAGCCGTATATTGTCTTTATATAATATGTTTTACCCATTACGTAATATGAATGTCAATAGTTGAGCACGTTAAAAAAAGGTTACTTAACCCTAGATTGATCTCAGTCTACTATCTTATATAAATATGATTTATCTACGACTGACATCAGGGTACGACCTTGTGTGATATATATAGGATCCATCATGAGTTTTCTTTAGAGATCAAGATTTCTTAAATGAGTCTAGAAAAAGACGGTTATTAACCGAGCCTCTTGGCGAGGTTAATAACTCTCTTTTTCGAGACGAATTTAAGAAATCTTCTCCAAAGAAAAACGAGTGATGGATTCTTTTTATCACCTAAACAGTGTGTTTTAATGAAAAATATTGACAACATCAAAACAAAGACCGAATAACATATTCTTCATAAGAACTTGTGATTCACCGCATAAAAAAGTAGTCCCCATCATGTTTGAATAAGAAGAAAAACAACAACAATGTTTTAAACAATTAAGACTCGTTATTTATTCAAAATAACGTATTATTGCATTTTTTTCAATGTGTAAAATTTAACAACTTAACAATAAACATAATAAAGATAAAGGTCAAAATGACGTCATCAGTGGTCGCGTGTATGACGTGTTTTTGTTATCACACGTGTATGATAACGTTGTTCCGTGATTTGTTCTCAACTTGAAAATAAGGGTATTTATGTGATAAAACCATTTTCGCCGTGAATGCATTCTCCTACGCATTTGCAATCGACGACTCTTGAAAACATTGTTATAGAATGAGAAATTGCTCAAAATGAGCAAGGTATGAATTATTAGTCGCCGGGCAGGAGCCCGCGACTTCTATTTTTAATAGGTTTTCTGAAATCACATGGGAGGGGGGATTATTATTAGAAAGAAACACATTTAGATGTCTTGAACATATTACAATTGTGTTTGTTTAAAAACACTAAGTAATGACACATCTGAAATGAAATAAATATTCCGATATTTTAGGTATTTTCAGTTTCTTTATTTTGACTCGCATTTATGTTTTTTTGTTTTATTTACGAAGACAAAACAGTCCCTATTAGCTAGACTGCTATACTTTATTTTACACTATATACTACATGTAATCAAAAGTCGATAACTACAAACCTTTACGTCGCAGTCTAATTTGTTTACTTACGCGCACCTGCGTGACTCGCGAATACCAACTGCGTAGATCAATCTCCTTTGCAGAGAGCCGTTCTTTACACTCACTTACAAATAGTAAATTATAGGTGATTTAAAATGTTTATTTGGTTCGAAACAAATGAAGAAAAGAACAAACCGAGATAAAACTGGTTTTAATGGAAAAATGACTTTGAACGAACACTCTCTGCCTATAAAGAGAGTTTCAAGAACGACACCTCTGCGAATAAGAAAGAATTGGGTCTTTCGTACAAATTTATTTCGTCTTTGACAATTTTAAATGTGTCATTTAATTCCCTAAAGGCATATTGCTTCCGATCTGCATATTGTTATGCATCATTGACACAAGGGCGCTCATCATAATATAATTTAAAAAAATGAGTAGTTTGTTGTTTTCATTATAAAAAAGGAAGGAAAGAATTAAAATAAATTAACATGTTGTAGGGCTAAGTTTATGTTCGAAATTAAGTTTAAATTATACAACAATTTCAATGAGATTTAACTGTTTAGTTGATATTATATTTCGAAGGTGGTCTAATTTATAAATATTGGACTACATTTCAACATTTGTTAAAGTATGATATAATTAGGATGCTAAGCTAATATCATTTTGAGAAATAGAGAAAACTCATGTCTTCAGCGATTTAACCCTTATCTCATTGTTTTATAAGTAGATTGCTGCAAAGGTGTCCACTGTTGACTTTAAAAGAGGAAAGGTAAAATGACGTGCTATTGCATGCAAATCCTAAATTGTCTGTTTTGTGGTTTTATTGAAAAATAATAAAATTCAAATATTCTGACAAACATCTTGAAAAGTGTATGTGGAATTTACAAATCTTATAATTATTCCTTAATGAAAGCACTGTATACATACTAAGACTAATGATTGGCAAGATTACTCATTTCCATTACGGTTTATGATCAATAATTAGTTGGTTGTGTGTATGGTCAACCTACTTTGGAATGGAGATTGATCATAAACAATGAAAGTCTTCAATTATCATTCACTTCGTTGACAAAACAATGCAAGTTATGATACATTTTCACTTGACCCCACCCCTGATGTTCCAATATGCCCCTCAGTTGATAACTGTTTATTCAACTACTATAATGTTAGTGTTATGCATAACTGCACTATGGATATCCGGCGACATTGATGCGTTGCATCAATTTTCTCTTGTACCTTCATTTATAGAGATTGTTCGTGTGTTCGCCAAGCTGAATTGACAGTCGCTTGCTCTAGATTTGTTGTATTTAGGAAAGGGATAAAATACCTTTACCGAACATGCCTTCAATATACTGCATATGTGAAGAGTTGATGACGATCTTAAATGGTGACTTTATTCAGCTACATATAATATGTAGACTAATATTTTGGTAAATCATTAGTTTAAACCAGAGACATATAAACACACTGGTGAGTCATTAGTAAAGGTGGGGTATGCCACTACTACCATTTTTGCAGTCTGTTTAGGGATCGAACCCGGGATATCCCGCACCGAGGCGGTTCGCTGTCACTAAGTGCTCCCGATTAGCCTGCGTTTCTGCGCGGTCCTTGAGCAATGGCTCAGAACGTAAGGTGGAGCATGTTGAGTGTGACTTACTCGACACTAGTCTCGACGAACATTCTTTCCGACGATTGTCACAGGTTCTTGCGACCGTTATTTAGTTTTCGATGTACCTTTTGAATGAAGAGTAATTTCTCTGTTTACCTTAACGTTTTCAACTCAATTCAATATACATGTAATTTATAGAGACGTTTCATACCTTTGTCAAAGTCGACTGTTGCAGATGTGTCGTATGTGACAAAGGGTAAAGATATCTACCACCGTCTTCCTCATACGTTAATGGTAAATATACCGCGTCACACGTCAACGGACTTATACCATTGTTGATTCATTGGTTGGGTTTAACGCCGTTTTCAACAGGTTGGGTTTAACGCCGTTTTCTACATTTGTTCACAGTCATAACACCGCGGCCAATTCACCTACCCATGTGTTTCCTGGTTTACTCACACCAGTACTCAACACAACAGCAACTGGCTGCTTTTTTACATATACTGTTAGCACATTGGTTGAAGACAAATGACGCTTGTCACATTGACTGTTATCAAACCTCGGAAATAATGTTGACCGAGCTGGGGTAGGAATGAATGAATGTATATTGTTTTATGGCGCATCGACAGCTAAGGTCATTTAGCGCGCAATTAAATTTAATTATTCATGATCCCTGGGTAAACAAACCAGTACTAGGCTAGAAAAAGTGCCTTGCCCAAGGGCACTCCACCATGACCATAGTGCCGCGACTGGGGATCGAACCCGGGACACCCGGTTTCGAAATCCCCGACGCTAACCACTCGACCACAGCGGATTCCGCTGGGGTAAGAACTCACAATCCCTAGATTGACAGCCCACGACGCTACCGACTGAGCTACCGCGACACGGCTCTGTAACATTGTAAAATCTGTTAAGTCATTACTGTTATATGATCCGTTCCGCGAGAAAATCAACATTATGACCTCTGCGTAATTTATCTACCCAGATCAGCCTGCTCAGAACCGCAGACTGATCCGCGCCGACACATTTCGTATCAGGGGGATAGAGGTATAGAGTAATAATTCCTGATACAGAAAATCCAAAGGAGGCGAAAAGTGTCTATCCGGGTAAGCCTGCGCGGAATGCTTAGGCTGATCCGGGTCGATACTTTCGCAGTGTCCACAATGTTGTTTTTCTCGCGGGACGGCTCATTTAGTGTGTATATGGTGAACAGGGGAGATCCTACTACGGTTGCACTAAGGGGCAGACTGATCTGGATTTGTGTTAGTCGTCGAAAGGTTCGTAAGATCGGTTTTGTTGTGATGTGGCTCACATTTTGTTGTTTATTGCAGATTATATTTCTTACGTCCTGTGTATAATACGTTCCACCTACCTATGGAGATTATAAATACCCATCCTGGGCCCAAGGCCTTGGCTTGGCTATTCTAGCCTTAATACTGTCGCATATGTTATTAAATGCATTTTTGCAACTAAGAAATCAAACTGGGCCAATTATCGAGGTAAGTTTGCTTTTATGATCTACCGCCTCTGTGGTGTAGTGGTAGAGAATCCGCCTCGGTTCGGGAGGTCGCATGTTCGATCCCCAACCGTGTCACACCAAAGCAATCTTTAAGTGAATGGAATTTATAGCAGATTAACAAAGCTATGTTGCAGAAAAATATTAAATGGCGATTCAATCCACCTGCTGGTTCCCATCATGGAGGTGTATGGGAGAGATTGACTAGATCGGTTCGAGGGGCAATGAATGTTACATTATGTGAACAGATTCTAGACGATGAAAGACTATCCACACTCATGTGTGCAGTTGAAGCGATTCTGAATAGTCGGCCAATTACCAACGCTTCAGATCAGTGCAACGATTTGGAGGCACTTACGCCAAACCATCTGTTGATTCAGAAACGTAAACGAAACCTACCACCAGGGATCTTCAACAAAAACGACAATTATTGCAGGCGCCGATGGAGGCAAGTACAATACATGGCCGAATTGTTCTGGCGACGATGGATACGTGAATATCTACCTCTACCTCAAGAGAGACAAAAGTGGAACGAGAAGAAGCGAAACCTGAACAAGGGAGACGTAGTGCTTATCGTAGACCCTAATTCGCCAAGGAATTCATGGCCGTTGGCAGTGATTGAAGAAACAATGCCTGACCGATTAGGTTATGTTCGCCAAGTGAAAGTAAAAACTGCTACAAATACACTTGTACGACCAGTTGACAAACTGTGTGATATTCTGGAGATGGAATAAATACATTATAGTGTTAAAGGTAACATGCAGCCATTGTGCATGAGGACACGTTACTTAGCTTACTGATTCTTTGAAATTACTTTAGTTTAGATATAAGTATTGTTTACTCAATGGATGATAGAGTTTAGTATTAGTCTGAATACCTGATTAGCAATCATAGAACTTTCCTTCTTTGCTTGTACCAAAGATTTTAGTCTTGAATCAATCAGGAGTTCTAGGATTGGCGATGTGGTGTTGTTCCTTACCTTGTTAGTTGTTATTTGCATTTTGTAATTGTTTCGTAATTTGCAGTACTCATCAATTAGAGGGCTTGAGTGTAAGGGCCGAAAGTCTGTGTACGAAAGAGCGAAGTGTGAAAGTGTGCTATGTTAGAAAGGAGAACCAGCTTTGATAAAGAACGACGTTGCATATGATCCAGAAAAATTGTTGTAAATTCTGTACTGAAAACTAGAAAGAGTTATTCAAAATTTGGTGAGTAGCTGAATCAAAGAACATTTAACTATTGTGCAGGCATTTCTATGTTATTTATGCATCGTTATTAACGGAGATATAATAACATTTAAAGTCTGCAAATTATGTCAACAAACATGGCGGCGCCCAGTGTTATACAGGTGTTCAACTTTCGTTTTTGTTCTCACGTTATTTCTGAATATTGCATCCTTACCTATACTTATGTCATTTGGAAAACATGTTGTTGTAATAGATTATTAGCCTTTGTATGCAAATAAGTATGCATCACCACGCGTTTTGAGAACATGTTGTGCATAAGTAATCCGGGTTCTAAAATACATTGTTATCGTAGAAACACGCATTTATTAGCTTCATTAAGGATATAAATTGGGTACTGTCATTGCAGTCATGACACAATTTAATACCGATTGGATCTGTTGATCATTTTGCTTTGGAAGCTATGTGTTGTTAAAGTTTATGGAGAGTTGTCTCCCATTCATATATATGTGTATTGCTAAACGTATACACGTTTTGAATACTGAAAGGTTATGATTTAGTATAAGATATACTGATTGACATTTTATGTTTATTGCAGTTAATCGTATCAAATAAAAGTCACCGGGATACGCATTAGCCACTGGTTATCTCTTCCTATCCCTTGCCAGTACACTTTAAGAGCGGTTGTAATGGTTGCCCGCCCTAGCGCTAAGGGTTGTGGTTTTGGCATAACGACTGCATTATGTCACAACTAGGAAACGCCGTGATATAACTGAAAACATTAAACACCATACAGAGAAACTAGTATGATGTATGGCCTGTTCTGGCATACATGTATTCGATACGAATTATTCACAAAATCGATAGAGTGCGTATAGTAGTTAGTTTAGTTGAGTTTAAACTTAGTTATCTTGCATCGATTACGAAAATACCATGATATTACTGGTGTCACCCTACGCGTATCAGCAGTACTGGTAATTTACACAGGAAATATCATGATATAACTGGTGTCACTCTATGCTTATCAGCAGTACTGGTAATTTTACCCAGCAAATGTTTACTGTAATACTGTTGATAGTGTGCTTAAAACGCTATTTCAGCAAACGAATCACTTAAACATTTTGTAGGGAGCGGATAAAGACTAAGATCAGATGGCGCGAGTAAAATGTTCTTTACTATTTGCCCCAATACAGCCGGTTACTGATGCCTCGGCTGCAGACGACGTTTGAAAACAATGAGCAATTTCTGCTTTTTCAACAATGTTTTCAACTTTTTTTTATTTTGCCTAGATGATTTCAAAGTCGCCTGCTGCATATTTGTTGTATTTGGGAAAGAGTTAAATTTCCCTAAATTTGGAATCTCTGGTTGCCGTCAATTAATGTTGCATTTCCTTAGAACAAATGGGAATGCAAGGATTTTTTTTTTTTAAAGTTGTATTTATAACTATTTATTTTTAGTCGGACAGTGAAGGCTCTGCATCGGTACATAGACTTACCCGAGTCTTCACTGTATAAACGTAAACTCGCCAGAAGCGGCTAACATATATGATTTTAAATTGTCTGCTTTTACAGAGATTAAGAACAAGTTTGAGAGAATTGCCTTCCTGGGGTCCTAAAGACACTGAAGCCAGAGACGAGTATAAGATGAAACAATCTGTATACGAAACAAGGCCTCTGAAACATTTACTACGCTATATGATATTGGGAACAACCAGAACAAATCCTGATACATCTATAAAAGATGAACTGGCTGATTTAAATTGACGATGGAGATTATTCAGCATATTTATAGATTCTTCGACTTATGAACCCCTTTCTTCGTTCAATAGACAGTGAAAAACGAAACATGTTTCGCGAAAACCCAGTACGTTTCTGTCATTTTCCGTAAGCCCTACTTAATTTCGATGAAACGGAATAATTGTGTATCGTTTAACGTCAATATCTAGTGGTGTGTATTATACAACTATAAAAGAGGAGCTTGCTGTTTTAAATTGCCGATATGGTTTATTCAGCATATTTATGGATTCTTCGACTCATGAACACTTTCATTCGTTACATAGACAGTGAAAATGAAACATGATTCGCGAATATCCAGAACGTTTCTGTAATCTTTCGTAAAACCAGACTTAATTTCGTTGAATGGGAATAATTCTTATCGTTTAAAGGTAAAGTTTAGTGTTGTGTATTGGACGCAGCAAAATGATGTATTAAATCAGGGACACTATTATTAGTTATTTGATCGTCCACCTTTCATGAGCAAAAACATAATGATACGAACGAAAACACATAAATGGCGTTTTTCGCTCATAGGTAAAATGCGTGAGATTTTTTTTTCCTTTCAATAACCCATGAACCTTTCTAAAATGAAACTGGCAAAATCCCCGGGGGCCGCCATTTTGGGTATGTATAAAATGAGATGAAAAACACGGACTGAAAATTATTGTCGTCTTTTTAATAATATTTTTTCAAAACCTATTGTTTAGATCATTAAAGTGCTGTGTTATATTCTTAATTAACATTTGTTAAAAACAACAGCATTAGCCTACTATGCCCGACCCTAAATTTTGACTATACCGTAGCCAAAGAAGGACGTGACGTCATTTTCGTAACACTTCATCTTGGCGTAACGTCAAATGGAGCGACGTCGTTTCCCGCAAACAAAGTGGTATCAACATGAAAGACCCCAAATTCCTATACATGAGGAATATACTTACTCGTACAAAGTAATAATTATTTATCAAACATTGTGGCAATAGGATAACTTTCTTATAATGAACAATTGTTCTTTTGGCGACAATCTTTTTCTTAGTCGTCTGCTGCAAAGGCATCAGAAACTCTCTCTTTTAGGGAAAGGGTTTAGCAGAAATGTGACCCCTTTCATAATTTGTTCCAGTCGTATTAACGAGTTGAAAAAGGCAGTCGCCAGGTGGCATCAGAAAAGGGAAACAAAAACTGTAAAAACAACGTTAACCCAACTATGCAATACGCATGGCCGTAACCCGTTCTATTACTTGTAAATGCAGCATGTCATCGCTTGGCGATTTTGGTCATTCTTATTTAATAGACGACAAGGTGTCATCGGTTCCCATGGAGTAATTAAGTTGTCTCTGCTTCCTTCCGCTATGAATACTTCGCTGTTTCCACGATTTCATCCAATTTCTAAAATTCATTGGATTCGTACCCGGTTTTTCATGTTTCGTTCGAGGTCAACGATTCGTACCAACTGGTTTTCGCACTTTGCTCTTGGGTAACTGACTTTACCATTTTCTTTTCTTTATTTTTCAGTTTTCTATTAAAAACGATTAAAGTGACCTTACAAACAAACAAAACATACTTAATAATTCTTGCTATATGTTGACTATACATGTGAACTTTCATAATGCTCAATCTTGATCATACATATCTTTCTTTTGTGTTTTAATTACTTCTTTTTGTTTGTTTATATACTCCCGTTTTTGCTATCATACTTCTGCTAAACTGGAAGGAGAATAGACTTTCACCTCTCCTTCCTAAGCTTTTGTCACACCTAACTTATAACTAGAGGCAATACACCTTAATATATGTTAATAGTTAAACACCTATGGGTTTTTTTATCTAATGGATCTAGTAAGGGGATTTAAAACAGTATATTGGTAAAATAAAGTTGAGAAACTTCAGCTTGTATGACACATTATTGTTGCAGTGAATGTTAAGGAAACCGTAAACCAAATGGTTTCAGACTAAACTTGTCATTTCACGACTACATGCTGAATATCACATAGATCGTAGAATGTAAAACGTTTAATCCCTACGTCAATATTGACCCTTTCTGCTCGTGGTAACCTTTTTATATAGACTATGGTAGAAATATAGGCACATCTCGGCCTTCTTGTTTGAAATAAATGGACATTTGGCCTTCTTGTTCGAAATATTTACATCCTGTCAAGATACAAGATAGATACAAAGTTTTATTTGATTAGAGGCCACCGGCCCATTACAACAAAATATAATATTACAAACAATTTTAAAGACCTTAATAGAAGTATTGATAGAATGTAAACATTGGTAACATTATTCATGCACATAATTCATACTGTATAATCACATTGGTTTTGTTGAAATTTGATATGTAACCTAAAATAAAGATACATGCTTTTTATTCAATTTATCTTGTTTATATGACTGACTAAGTTTGCATGAAGATATGTACGTACACCAATAAACGCCCCCACAAACATATTCACATACATATATGCACATATGTACATACACGCGCACGCACGCACATGCATACGGCATATCCGATTATACAATGATCAAAATGATATGAGCGCTCAATAACTACAATAAAATCAAACTAAATGAAGGTATAACTTAGTTGTTGCTGTTATTAATATCAGCTCGTACTTTGAAGGCAAAATATATAAACGACGCCACTCCGTAAATGACATTTGTTGATTTGGAAGACATCAGTAAATTAAACTGGTGGATCGAACAATTACGCCAGTACTTTCCGTTTATATATTTCTTGCGAAAGTCCTGCAGTTTAGAGCACTTTAATAAGAAATGATACTCATTTCCAACTCCGTCGCCACATAGTTTGCAAATCCTCTCATCTCTTTCTATATTAAGATGTCTTCCTGTTTCTATTTCTAGATTATGGCAGGCTGTCCTGAATGTAGACATAGCTCTACGATACTTTCTCATGCTTAAACATCTAAATATTATTCATGGACAAACGAATCTTTGAAGTGTTTATATAGTATCAGTTTCTGGTTATCTGCTACAGAAGCTGACCAGTCTTGCACAGCCTGATCATTTAAAC
The DNA here is from genome assembly GCA_031761405.1 of Serripes groenlandicus. Classification (NCBI taxonomy): domain Eukaryota; kingdom Metazoa; phylum Mollusca; class Bivalvia; order Cardiida; family Cardiidae; genus Serripes; species Serripes groenlandicus. The sequence continues at coordinate 336,477 of JASEVX010000062.1, forward strand.
GTTGAGAAAATTCGCAAAGATACAGTCTTCCATTCAGGACACACTGGCGTTCCCATACATAACCAAAACCGAATCTCTGTAACAATAGTTTTACTGAAGTAACCCAATTTTTCTGACCAGATTCATCGTACAATTTCAACATCAAATAGCATTTTTTAACTAGTCTTGTTTCCTGCATATTAAGAATGGTTAGCCAGTATTTTACACTTTTTTTGAAATATTCTGTCCTTAATGGGTGTTGACCACAATCTCCAAAAACAGCTGATTTTGATGCAGACTTACTAACACACATGTATCTACGATAGGCGTATATTTGCACTGATTCTATAGAATTGTGCAAGTGTACACCCCAAATCTCAGCCCCATATAGCAGGATAGGCACTATTTTAGTTTTAAATATATTAAAAAATACTCTAGCCGGTAACTGGCCAAATTTGTGCAATTTCTATAGAACCGATATTAACGCTCTTTTCCCTTTGACTGCCTGTTCTGTGCCCATACTGAATAACGACATGCGTTGAGTAAATGTGAGACCAACGTATGCAAACTTCGGTACCACTTCTCACATACTATCACCATAAAACCACTTTTCCTTTCGTGACAAGTTACCTCCCTTTTTAAATACCATAACTTTGGTTTTTGAAGTATTGACCAATAGACCGCTGTTTGTACTATACTGCTGCAGTTTATTAAGGAGTCTTTGCAAACAATATACTGTATCCGCTATTACACCTATGTCTTCTACAAACATAAGAATTAAAACTTCTTCAATATCGGGGAAAATCTGTATTCCACGTATATCACTGTTTGCTATTAGTTTTGCCAATTCATTGATGAATATGCAAAATAATGCAGGAGAGACTAGGCATCCCTGTTTAAGGCCCGTTGGGCATAGAATTGGAGTAGACAGACCATCACTAGATCGGATACGGGTAGTCACTCTATTATACATGCTTAAAAGCGTATTATATAGTTTTCCCTGTATGCCATTGTCTTGTAGTATAGACCATAATTTGTGCCTATTTACCTTATCGAATGCTTGTTTAAAATCTACGAAGGCCACATACATTTTACCATGTTTTTTTGCGAGTGTTTTATTTATTATGGCTTGTAGTATGAAGGCGTTGTCTACAGTCGAATAGTTTTCTCTGAAACCAGCTTGTACCTCAGACAGAATACCGTATACATTTAAGTAAAAGGTTAGCCGCCGATTTATTACGCATGAGTACACTTTACCTAAAACGTCTAATAATGAGATACCGCGGTAATTCTCGGGTGAGTTCCTGTCTCCTTTTTTATAGATTGGAACCAAGATAGAGCTACTCCACGATACCGGAGTTGAAAACATTGTGGCAAGAGAGAAATGGCTCATGATGAGCAATTTCCCCTTTTGCCACAATGTTTACACAAGTTGTTTGCTGCAGATGCACAACAAATGCGTCTACACCTGGGAAAGCGATAACTGCACCATTATCATAGTATTTGTGAATATTAACTCTGTTCTACATTTCAGATATGTTTTGGCAAACTAAGTACTCAATCTATGCTAAATAACTGGCGGGATATTTTGCGGGAAAGAGTCGCAAACGACCTGATATATTTTCAATAAAAACGTTCATACATAAAATAATGTTCGTAAAGTTATGAATAGTGTTGGTTTTATATGCGATACATGTACCACTTGACAAGATATATAAAACCAATAAAACCTCAAATATTGCGAAAACACGTCAACATTGAATGATTTATTTTTTATAGACGGATACCTTTCTCTATCTAAATCAGTTTTCCGCATATCGTCTTAATGAACGTAACAAAATACCAGAATTATTGTAGTTACTTTGATTTTAGAATATGTGCGACATTGATATAAAATACACTGCCGGTGTGATTGCTCAAACGATCCATACAAACAATACAGATATTTTTTTTAACATATAAATATCAATGTTAATAGTGATAGACAAAGGTTCGAGAAATATAAAAATAAAGATGCAAGTTTACTATTATCCCACTGTACGTGACTTTAATCATTTCCCATATACATCAAATATGCAGCAGACGACATTGAACATGTTTAGTCGAAAACATTCAAACTCTCTATAACTGAAAGAACAGTAATATAATAAAGTTGAAAACAGTGTGGTAATTGAAGAAAATGCTCATTGTTAGCAATTTCTCCTTTTGTGAAAATGTTTTCAAATGTCGTCTGCTGCAGGGGCGTCTAGAAACTGTAAAAACAACGTTAACAATTTCAATTCAATTTTCAATTTATTTATTTACGTAATCAAAGGCCACCGGCCCAAAATACATAATCAAATGTTACAAATAATAATACATCATGTGAAAAATAGGTTATGTCAATTTATATGTGTTAAATATAAATATGCTATATGCAAAACAAACAATACATTACAGAAAACACAAAATTCATGTCTTATGAAATAAATGTTCCTACAAATCATCAATTTCCCTCATAAGTTTTGTAATAAATATCATTAAAAGTTTTAATATTTTTTACAATTATTAATTTTCATTAAGTTAATAAAATCAACTGTTTCAGTTCTTCCACAATACCAATTAAATAAATAGTTTTCCCTTACAATATAATATTTGGGGCAAATGAAAAATGCATGATACTCGTCTTCTAAAATAACCCTACTATTCAATACGTATGGCCGTAACGTGACCCGTTCTATTATTTGTAAATGCAGCATGTCATCGCTTGGCGATTTTGATCATTCTTATTTAATAGACGACAAGGTGTCATCGGTTCCCATAGAATAATTAAGTTGTCTCTGCTTACTTCCGCTATGAATACTTCGCTGTTTTCACGATTTCATCCGATTTCTAAATTCATTGAATTCGTACCCGGTTTACATGTTTCGTTCGAGATGAACGATTCGTACCAACTGGTTTTCGCTCTTTGCTCTTTGCCCTCGGGGAATAATTCTTGCTATATGTTGACTATACATGTGAACTTTCATAATGCTCAATCTTGATCATACATATCTTTCTTTTGTGTTTTAATTACTTCGTATTTTTTATTTATATACTCCTGTTTTTGCTATCATACTTCTGCTAAACTGGAAGTAGAATAGACTTCCACCTCTCCTTCCTAAGCTTGTGTCACACTTAACTTATAACTAGACGCAATACACCTCAATATATGTTAATATTTAAGCACTTATGGTTTTTTATCTAATGGATCTGGTTAGAGGATTTAAAACTGTTTATTGGTAAAAAATCTTTTTTAGAAACTTCAGCTTGTACGATACATTATAGTTGCAGTGAATGTTAAGCAAACCGTAAACTAAATGATTTCGTGACTAAACTTGTCATTTCACGACTAAACTTCATATGCTGAATATCACATAGATCGTAGAATGTAAAACATTAATCTCTACGTCAATATTGGCCATTTCTGCTCTTGGTAACCTTTTTATTTAGGCTATGGTAGAAATATAGTCAAATCTTGGCCTTCTTGTTTGAAATAAAGGGACATTTGGCCTTCTTGTTCGAAATATTTACATCCTGCCTGCTTGCACAGGTTATTTAAACTTACTGAACTGCATCTGCTTCCTTTAAAGCAGTATAATTGCTCAAAGTTGACGTTAATTAGAAGCAAAGAGAAGCGAATTATCGCATAGCTTACATTTAATAAACACGTTTGAGCTATATTGCGTAATTCAATAATCTAACTGAGTAACAGAAATCGAGTAAAAAATTCGAACTCAACCTGTATAAATTAATTTTCGCCATCGATTCGTTTCGTTCCGTTATATGGTATTGCGCATGCCCGAAAAGTATCAAAGACTCAAAATGGAGGTAAGTACTCACATAATCTGAATGATACGCTGCGTTTTCGATGTAATAATAGTTTTTGTTTACACCCGACCTTTAAAACTTGATTTTATATTGAAGAAATAACTCAATGCAACATACTGTTTGAGGTTAAGTGCGAAAACATATTTACGTTTTCAGAAAAGCGGTACTACACATGAGCAATGTGGAAAGGGGTTCCTTGGGGGGAAATTAACTGCATTCCCATTGATTGTAACATTGCTCCTAAAAATGAATGGTTTGGCCAATAACATTCGATTGAATCAATATAGTTAATGGTATATTTAAGTATCATATTAATGTATCAATACTATAGAGGCAGTATTATTTGTACCAGAGACGTATGAATTTATTTTATGTTTGTTTGTACAGATGTCTAATTGCATTTATCACGTCCATTGCCCCGATTCCGTGACTGACCAAAATCGGTGACCCCTTTCATTTCAATAGCTATGTGCTGTTTTTAGTTTGTGTTGTCTCCAGTGTAAACACATCGCTATGATCTGTTATTAGTTTTTGTTTTCTCCAGTGTAACACATCGCTTTGATTTTTTGATGGAAGTCAAATATACTAAATAATTCGAGGGTGTCAAAAAGTTCCTGTTTATACTGCTTAATATTTCTTTCTTTCTGACAAAGCACTGAACTGCCATTGAATGTCTTTAATTTATAATACACAGACTCAGGCAAACATCTTTTTCCTTTCTAGTCATTTTATTATAAGGTATGCAGATTTTAACATACCACCAGCAGATGTCAAATTCACAAAATCAAGAAATATATATGCCTAGATCAAAGGCCTAACAATTGTGTTTAATGAAGTGAAATACTAAATAAGTCCAAAATAATAAGTGTCAAAAAGTCTTTGATAATTCTGCTAAATATTTATTTTTTCTGACAGAATACTGAACTGTCCATGAATGTCTTTAATAAAACAGACCCAGTCATACCACTTCATGACTTTTTTCTTTTCTAGTCAGAAATGTAGATTATGGAAATGAAGATGTGCAATACACAAAATCTAAAAATATAGATCAGAGACCTTTTAAAATAGAAATAACTTAAATATAAACATTTTTGTCTCTGTGTAGTTCTCTTAGACTTTTAACAAGCCCCTTTTTCAGTTATCCACAAATTTTAATTCCTTCAGTTGACCCATGTATTTCTAAGATAAACTCTGTTTTGAAAATTCATCAATATTTTTTACATATTAACAATATTTCATGCCCTCAGATGGAAAGCTGAAACTTGCAAACTCTAATAGATCCAAACAATAACAAAAATATGTTAGGTTTCCTATCCATATCCACATATTTGAGATATATATTTAACTTCACATAGGTGAAATGATCCTGAACACTCAAGTTTCATATATATATATATAGCTCCCTCTGATATAGGCTTCATCTTAAAATTGTTCTAATTTTGCTTTCAGAGTAATATTGAACATAATTGTGAAGAGGAGGTGACAGTTGTGTTTGTAAAGGGATGATGCGGAAGAAGAATGTCATGTTGACCCAACGTTTCAAGCAGTTAGTTGCCAGGATACTATTAATGTGAGAAATACTTCTGTACTAATGTGACCAAGACAATTTAATGTACATGAATCCTCAACAGATGAACATTTACTCCCCTAAGTATGTCCTTGCAAATATACATAATACATATAATAATTATATAATTATATAACTTGTTTAAGTTAAGGGGGAAAATACTATTACCAGTATTTCAATATATTTCTACTTTTGAACTAACATCAGCAATAAATCACAATTCTTTCATAAATCAACATATGTTAACATGAATGTCAAGCATTTTTGGAGGGTTACAAATGCTGTGTTATTGTCAAATTGTTAAAGTGAATGTATGATTCTGTGAATTACAGCTTAAAACCCATTTTTCAGAATCATACTTTTTGGCTGCCTTGAAGTCACAGTGATTATTTTGTTTACAGATCACTGTTGAATGTTGATGAAATGTCAGAGGACAATTACAAAGATATATTAAGAAATTGGCAGACAGAGAACCTTCATCCTAGTTACCCCAGCAGGTCCCACAAATTATGACAGAAGTTCCAAATGTATGTCTATGTGGCAGATGCAGACAGATACCAACAGAGAAGCTGAGGGAGTGTTGTGACTTTCCCCAAGACAGATGTCTATCTGTGTTTGCAGTAAGTAGATGTCCAAATGTGTATGATAATTTTATGAGTTGGTAGATATGACTTGAATGATCAATTGATGAAAGATGTGGCCTTAATAATAATAGTGATAAGAAGGTTTTCTACAATTGACATTGTGAACTTATGTTTGACTCCGTAAAACCCAGTTTTGAAACTGACTGAAATTTGAAGTAGATAGAAATGTTCTGATAAACTTTCATAAACATTGTATGTTTAATGTGTCATATAGTATTCACAATTAAGGTATTTTAAAATTACCCAAAGCTTTGGTTGCAAACCATTAACAAGGGCTGTCAATTCAAGGCAAACATTCTTTCTTATGTATTTCATCTGCCACCAATGTGTTAAGTCTATTTAGAAAAGCAGTTAGTTGAAACTTCGGACACCTCTACAGACGAATGGGTTTGAAAACAAATGATGAAATTTATCATAATGAGCAATTCCGCCTTTTACCACAATGTTTTAAACTCTATCCAAATTTCAATGTTCATACTTTTATTTATAGAGATGTTTTTAATTTTAAAGTTTTGATTTCAAAGTCATCTGCTGCAGAGTTGTGGTATGTGAGAAAGGATAAAACTAGACCATTGTTTTATTCTGAGTGTCATATGTTTATGTGAAAAGGTATTGTGGGGGTATTAATCAGTTTCAGTCATAACTCTATGATATACAGTACATATACAAAATAATACATTATACCTCTGGTGTTTCAAAGACATTATTAGTGATACTTGCATAAGCATCTTGAATCTTTGTCAGAAAATTACTGTGAAGTTGGGTTGACATTTGTCTGGTGGTTATAGATGAGATGTTGTGGCTTGGCCTGTGAAGTTGGGTGAAATTTGTCTGGTGGTTATGGGGGAGATGTTGAAGCTTAAAGTTAACAATCAACAGACAGATAGTGATAATACTAGTCTAGATCACCTTGAGCATTTGACCAGTTCATTCCCCCAGGGCCCTCTTGTTGTTTAAATAGAAATGATGTATATATAAATATCATATATTTTTTTATTATTTGCAGGAGTGAGGACTTAGGTGAATTGCCTTGGTGAGGCAATTTTAGAGGTAGCCACCAGCTACAGGATAGACATTATCACAACCCTGCAAGATTCTTATAATGAGAGAAAAAGGCATACAGACTATCAACAGTTTATTTTGTGGCAGCATCATTTGAGCAATAACAGTTTAATCTGTCAATGGAACAGCAAAGTTGACAGTTTGATACATGTTTTAATTATAAATGTGTATTATTATCAACATTTAGCAATGAGATGTAATTCTACAAAAATGATTTTCCAAAATGATATATTGAGATATGGTTAAAAAGTACAATGTATATAAGTTTGCTAAATTACATTTTAACAGTTATGATTCTTGGTTAGTGTACTGATCAATATATATATGCCTGAGTGAAGTTTGATCAGGCTCTTCAAATAGAGTTAAAAGAAACTTTCTTGACACATTGCTGTTTTGTTAAAGACAGTTTTTTTCAATCATTCTATAGATTTTCATTTCAGTATTTTAATTCATTTACATGGACAGAAAAAGCAGATATAACAATTTCTAAATAGAGGGATTCAAAACTAAATGTTAATTAAATGTCATGAAACCTTAATCATTGAGACACCACATGCTGATTTATAACATTCATAAGGACTTTTAACATTTGAGAACATTGTTGACCAATGACATCCTAGATACATATATGCAGTCTAACCTTGGTCCACAATGGGAACTCCAAATAAATTGTGTAACTAAAGAATGATGACATTTATTGTATACATATTTTAACCAACAACTAAAAAATGTTTCTTGCAAGCAATATCATTGAATATCTTCAGACGTTGACAACATTTTATAACAAGCTTGTCTAAGTAGTATATGAACAGTGTAGATCCTGAACAGTGTAGATCCTGAACAGAATGTGTGGATGCAAAGAAAGGATCAGGTTTTATACTGTTCACAAAAGCCAACTTGTTTTACATGATCTAAAATCTTTGTTTGACCATCTTACCCTATGTTGTGGGTACTCCAAAGAATCGTCTCAGTGAGGCGATTCTTTTGAGTACCCACAATATAGGGTTTACTTTAAGAGAGAAACTATGGGGAAAAGAGCTTAATACCCCTTCTTATCTGAACCTCTGCAGATCCTGGTCAATTAAAATTACAAATAACTCGATCATCTCCTCCCAAACCACTAGATAAATTTCAACCAATCTTCACAGGAATAGTTCTTTGATGGTCCACTTTCAAAATTGTTCAAAGATTAAAACAATTATGAAGGATTTTGGTTGCTGAGGCCTCAGAGCAGGGCGACCCTCTACACTAATTGATTAAGCCATATTGATTGGTGTAAAGACATAGGATGGAGGTGGCATCAGAAAAGGGGTAAAATTAACTTTTAGTTTCAAATGACATCTCCTCCTTATGCACTGGACCAATTTCATGACATAACTTTAAAATTCTTCTTCTCTGAATCTGCTTGTCTAATTCCCAAGATAATTCAGTAGAAGTTGTCCTTGAGTGACACTCTACAAAATGTACTCAAGCCATATTGTTTGGTTGGAAAAATGGCTGCCAGATGGCATCAGAAAGGGGGCAAAATTACATTACTTCAAAATTCCATCCTTATCAAATTTCTCGTCTGATTTCAAGATAGTTTAGCAGAGATGTTTCTGTAGTGACACTGTACATATTGTGTTGTTCAAGCCATATTGATTCGTCGGCATCAGAAAAGTTGTAAAATAAACTTTTAGTTTCAACGACATGTCCGCTTAAACCAATGGACCCACATATCAATTAAACTTCACAGTAATGTTCCTGTGGTGGTTCTCTTTTTTTAAATTGTTCAAAGAGTGATGCATTATTACAAATGTCCTTTACTGATAAGCTATTTCATTTGCGCTTCATTCCAACTATTGATCAAATTTTAACCCTTATTAGCAGGAGCATTTGCTATATGTGTTTCTTTTACCGCCATGTTTTTATTTAAATTTTACTAGTTATTATAAAGAGTTTCCATATTTGAATAAAAATGTTTTAGAAATAGAGATGAATTCTGGAAACTAATTTAGTGAAAAAAGTTAAAAACATTGTGGCAAAATGAGAAATGGCTCATATTGAGCTATTTCTTCTTTTGCTTCAATGATTTCAATGGTCATTTTAGAAGGAGTCTGCTGCAGATTTGTTGTATGGGGGAAATGATTAACACAAATCAATTATAATATGTAGAAAATCCATTTAATATTCAACTAGAAATATCACTGAAGGTGATGAATACCCCCAGCTGGTGCCTGGGCCATAACCCATTTAAAAACAATTCCAGTGCAACACGCCCACAATATGCACAATTAGGCTTGGTATCAATCATTCTTGTGAAGTTGTATTAAATTCTGATAAAGGGTTGCTGAGAAATAGTGTTCACAAAATATGGACATATATGTAATATGTATGAGAAATTCAAGGGGCCATAACTCATTTAAAAATAATTCAAGTGCAACACGCCCACAATATGCACAAATAGGCTTGGTATCAATCATTATTGTGAAGTTGTATTAAATTCTGATAAAGGGTTGCTGAGAAATAGTGTTCACAAAATATGTACATATAGGTAATATGTATGAGACATTCAAGGGGCCATAACTCATTTTTTTTAAAAATTCCAGTGCAACACGCCCACAATATGCACAACTAGTCTTGGTATCAATCATTCTTGTGAAGTTATATTAAATTCTGATGAAGGGTTGCTGAGAAATAGTGTTCACAAAATATGGACATATATGTAATATGTATGAGAAATTCAAGGGGCCATAACTCATTTAAAAATAATTCCAGTGCAACACGCCCACAATATGCACAACTAGGTTTGGTATCAATCATTCTTGTGAAGTTGTATTACATTCTGATGAAGGGTTGCTGAGAAATAGTGTTCACAAGAAATGTCCACAGACCAACGGACCGACAAGCGTGACTCCTACATGTATATATAGCCCCCATATACTATGTATCTGGGGGTATAATAACCTTTTTGTTGTAAATGCAACAGAAGATTTTTGATAACTTTAAAGTCAAAGCATGTGAAAGTGCATATGTGACAGTGATTAGTTTAGACTTACATTAGCAGGTTCCTATGCAGTTTTGTTAGTGAACACAATTCGTCAGAAGCTTATTTAAAGCTTTTGTGAGTTGTTAATTTATGAATAGTCTGAATTGTAATCAGACTGCAAAAATGCACAGACTGATCAGGGTCTACTAGGAATCATTGTATATTTTCGAATGGATATGTGCTCAATTATAAATATATTTGCTATATTTTGATTTGTCTTTCGTATTCTTCATGTACCATCTTCCTTTTCATGCCGACAACATTGTCCTTCAGTCTTTCTTCTTTAGCAAGGGAATATTGGCTAATATTTTAGTACTCTTCACAACATATGCAGTGTATCTTGTACTCTTCTTGTTGAATAGCCTTTGGTATCTATATAAAAAAAAAAAGATGATCTGAGAATTGTTATATTATCAATGACATCCCATTCTGTTAATCTTTTTTTGTGATAGACTACTTTGGAAAACATACTTGAAAAGGTTAAGTATTACCTTTTAGACAACTTTTAAAAACATTCTTGAAAAGATTTAGTATTACCTTTTTTTACCATATAATTATGCATGTTATTTCTTCTCTGAATCTGCTTGCCTGATTTCAAGATAAATAAGTAGAAATATTCCTTCTGTGACCCTTTAAAAAAATTGTTCGAGCCATATAGATTTGTTGAAAAAACATATCCATCATTTGAGATAAGAAATTAAAAACATGAAAACAAGTTTTCATCATTCTAGATTCAGAAATGCAGCTTTTAGGTTTTCCTCATATTTCACTTAGTATTTGACCCAGAATCACACATATCCAAACTAGACCTAGATATAATTCAGATAAACTGTCTGACAAAGTTTCAGTCAAATAGTGGTCTCTTTCCCAAATACAATAAATCTGCAGCAGTTGGTTGAACAAACAATCTAGGCAATACACTGGAAAAGCTCTATAAGTTAAAGTCAACTTACTGAATAAGACATTGTGGAAAAAGAAATTGTTTATAATGAGTAATTACTTATTTTGCAGCAATGTTTTAAAATGCGTCTGCTACATATGCATCAAAGTGCGTCTGCAAGTGCGAAAGGGTTAACAATTACTAAGATGTTACATTTTGTCTTACATTCTCCTCACAATATAATGTAAATATATTGGTCTTAAAATGGCTAAATCATTGGATACACAAATAATTATTAGTATGACAAAATTATTTATCAGATCCTAGAAGAATACGAAATAAAACAACTTGAATAAATGTATGCTTGACACTCACAGAAGTTTTACGTGCAGATAGGTGATCTAGCTGTTGTGGGAAATCACCTACGACGATCATGTTGCGAGTTAATAATTACCCCTTTGGGGGGCCCCATAAGTTTGTACATGTCGTGTGTACGTTACAATATTGTGTGAAGATATAGTAAACAGCGACTTCAAGCAAAATAAATGATACACGAGTTGTGTTTATATAAATACCGGGTTTATTAAAGTTTAGGGCTGTCTTTTCAATACGTATTCAGGCATACAAGGCATTTGGAGTTGTCAAAAAACGTCCGAACAAAATACTCACCGATACCATCAGATCCATCTTCCAGAATTCCCATCTTCCTTGCTAATGGTTATTCTCATTCTATTTTCATTTCTAATTCTTTTCATCATATGTTTACTGATGTTTCGTGCGCGGCGTATGCATTTTTTGCCTGCCGAACCGATTTAAGATGCAATTTTGTTTACACAAATGCGACAATTGCTGTATGTATTGCGCATGTGTAAAAGGTCACGCAAAGAGGTCAACTGCATAATATTAATTTCCGTTTGATTTTTGGCAGGGGAGCAAATAAATCGAAAATCAACTTTTGAACTATAATCACTGTGTACATCGTTTAAACTCAAGAATATGACCTAAATTGATCGGGATTATGTTGCACTTTCTTTAGAGTTATGTTAAAGCTTATCAAAACTAGAAAAATGCGAATTTGAGCAATTGTACTGCTTTAAGTCATGCTTCAAAAGCATGCGCGGCGTTTTTTCGTAAATAGGTAGCACGGGTTAACGGGTTTTGGCGCCAAATGACTAGCATTATGACGTCAAACCGCTGACGTGACGTCATTTTCCTAGTATTCGGTCCCAGTATTTTTTAAAAATCCTAGTATTAAACCCACTTTAATAATGAAATGAAACAATATCAATTTGTTTTGCTCCTAAAAAAAGGTGGTTGATGAAATAAATCCGTCATTTGGTCTGTTACTGACCCACTACGGAAAAGATTTGTGTTCATTTTCATAAACACAATTTACAGTTGTAATATTGTTAGTGATTTCCGTGATTTTGGGATAGAAAAAGGTGATTTTAAAGGAAGAATCGATGAATGGCGGACACTTTGTCGACTATTGACTTCAAACTGACCCACTTTAGAAATTTACTGACCCACTATAGAAATTTAGGGTTTCACCACGTCACTACTTTTTTCCAATGAAATCGTTAGTTTCTATTGGGAGGTGAAATAAATTACACATAGTGTCCCTGGTTCAATTAATACAGAATTGTACCGTAATGCACGAAAACTCAATCTATTACAGCGAAACCTTGAGATTGGTTTTCGTTGAAGCAGCGCTCAATAATTAAAAAAATAATCAGGATTTAAAAACATTTGTTTTCCAAATTTTATCCAGTGAAATACGATGAGGTTCTTGTGTTGCTAATTGTATTCACCAGTGACGTATTATGCACTAAACGATTAACATAAAAATACGTTATGTGTATTATAAATATAGTATATTTTAATATATTTTTCATTATCTTATCTGATATTCAAAATAACAAAATAAACAAATAAACAAAATAACCAAGTCAAGCAATTTCAAAAGAGAGTTCGTCGGGCCATTCATTTGCTCGTTCCAATCAAAAGGGAGTTGAAATGGCCGGCCAAAGACACGTGACATTTGTACACGGTACCGATCAAGTGGCCATAGTGTCAGAGAAGCGAATTTTGATTGACATCTTCAGTATCAGCAATGAAATTGTCGTATCGCAATTTCGGAAAAGGTTTTATTTTCAAGCATTCGTTTGGCTTGAACTCAGAGCATGTAGAAGCAATTTGGACCCTTGCAATCACAGCGAAACAGGTAGCCAGTTGCCCAGAAATAATGTTGTGTGGTTGACTGGTTGGAAAGAGACAAGGATTACAAAATAAGATGAACTGGGCACCATGATAGTGAAATATTAAAATCCGATCAATCAATATATTGATCGACGTTTATATAACATGTTTTGTTGGCTTTTAATGTCGTATTTTAATCATCTCACGATGTTTCCAGGATGAATTACCAGTATGCTGGTAAAATTATATCAACACCACCAGTCTTAATGCTTTCTTAGGCTGGTACCAGGCTTATCACCACATTATCGCTGTGGTTAAACATATATATGATTTGATATTGAAAGACAATTTATAATCTTAAATACAATAAACATCTATTTCTGTCTATCCAATGTCAGTACAACGACGTATGCATCAGACAAACAATTAAACATACAATTAATTGTACACGTATCCCCAATAAGAGTCCATCTGCATAAAGAGAGCCATTTGACCTTTTCCCTTGGGTGATCTCTTAAAACAGGTTCCACTTTACATTACATATCTTATGGACTGTCTCTGTAAATACTCTTCGTAATAGCAGAGTCGTCTAAACATTACATATCTTATGGACTGTCTCTGGAAATACTCTTCGTATTGGAGAGTCGTCTAAACATTCACTGCTCTGTAACCCTTTCCCACTTACAAAAAGTCTGCAGCATATTACTTTTTTGAAAACATCTTTGCAAAAATATTAAAAAACCTGTGTAAATGCAAGTATGATAAATGAACAGAGTTGAAAACGTTATGACAAAATGGGAAATGGCTCGTCATGAGTAATTTCTGCAATTGCCACAATGTTTTCAAACGTCGTCTGCTGCAGAGTCGTCAAAAAGCGTCTTAATGTGGGGAAGGGTTTACAAGCCGCTTTTCGAACACGATATATCAGTCTGTAACGACGAAGGCTTTCAATAAATTTATTGTGACTTGGAACCACGGATCTATCAGTCATTCTGTCCGATATTGACAAAGTCATTGTGACTAGCGTCATTCTTCTTACTACAAATGGGCTAAATTGCATGGCAGAAGGTTGTGTGAACTACGTGTGACACACGCTTGGTGAACTAACCGCACTGATATAACCGAAATACCGTTGAAAACGACGTTGAACTCCAATCAGTAAATCACAAGAGAAAGTTGATGCAACGCATCAATGGCGCCGGATATCCATAGTGCAGTTATGTATAACACTAACATTATAGTAGTTGAATAAACAGATCAACTGAGGGGCATTTTGGAACATCAAGGGTGGGGTCAAGTGAAAATGTATCATAACTTGCATTGTTTTGTCAACGAAGCATCCTAATTATATCATACTTTAACAAATGTTGAAATGTAGTCCAATATTTATAAATTAGACCACCTTCGAAATATAATATCAACTAAACAGTTAAATCTCATTGAAATTGTTGTATAATTTAAACTTAATTTCGAACATAAACTGAGCCCTACAACATGTTAATTTATTTTAATTCTTTCCTTCCTTTTTTATAACGAATATAACAAACTACTCATGTTTTAAAATTATATTATGATGAGCGCCCTTGTGTCAATGGTGCATAACAATATGCAGATCGGAAGCAATATGCCTTTAGGGAATTAAATGACACATTTAAAATTGTCAAGGACGAACTCATTTTGTACGAAAGACCCGATTCTTTCTTATTCGCAGAGGTGTCGTTCTTGAAACTCTCTTGAAACTAGGCAGAGAGTGTTCGTTCAAATTAATTTTTCTATTAAAACTAGTTTTTATCTCGGTCTGTTCTTTTCTTCATTTGTTTCGAACCAAATAAACATTTTAAATCACCTACGATTTACTATTTGTAAGTGAGTGTAAAGAGACGGCTCTCTGCAAAGGAGATTGATCTACGCAGTTGGTATTCGCGAGTCACGCTTCAAGCAGGTGCGCGTAAGTAAACAAATTAGACTGCGACGTAAAGGTTTGTAGTTATCGCCTTTTGAGTACATGTAGTATATAGTGCAAAATAAAGTATACCAGTCTAGCTAATAGGGACTGTTTTGTCTTCGTATGTTGCTGTACATTATTTTATGCTAGATAAATTTATGAAAGCCTATTAATATGCATTTTTGGGGCTTTTTCAGTACGTGAATTAAAAACACGTTTTCATGCAAATTACCAATATTTGAAAGATGATATGCTAATTGTTTGTCTTCTTGGGGTTTAAATCTCATTCTGAAGTTATTTTATCCATATCTTTGGACGTTCATGTGATTTGTTGTAATTAAACCTCACAATGGAAGCTATTTTGCCCTAATGAGAGCCCATGTCTGTCACGTATAAGAATAGAAGAGTTCAAAACTTTGAAATAAGGAAAACACATATTTATAATGTTTAACTTTTTCTGAAACTTCTTCCGATTATTGCAATAGCTATCATTTATCATTATTTAAAAAGAAAAAAATATGTCACTAAGCAAAATTTTCAGTTTTTCTTAAAAAATGTTAAAATATGAATATATATTTATTTATTTTTCAAATGTATCTTCAAGTGTCATTAAAGTTCTCCAATATTTTCTACTTATTTTCAAAAGCATATGATACTATACAAGTTCTAGATTAAAATTTATATTCATGGATTTTAATATGTTCTTTTTACGCAGCTATATTATAAAATCGAACATTGCGTCTGGACAGCGCTTAGAAGGCTCAGGAAAAACTTCAGCTCTTTATATCAAACAAATTAAATCCACTATGTTTTAAATATTGAACCATAATATAAAAAAAGCATAATGACTAAACATGTTTTAAATGGCAAAATGAACAGAAAATTTAATAACAATGTTTTTTTTTTTTTTTTTTTTTTGCTTTTTTAAATATCCACTTCTCAGTTCAGTACATCCTTTAACAATTCGGCGCTGAAAGAGTTAAAAGTCGTTTGATGCATATGTATTGGGTAACACTATAAGGCTATCCGACTGGGCAATCTGATTGAAAGCGTTTCCTCATATTCGCTACGCTTTAAGGACCCGAGGACGACACTTAAAATGTCAGCTTCATATGACCTTTTCTCCGGCCAATCAGGTTCTCTTGCTTTAAATGTTATGAAAGCGCAAGAACAATCTGATCTATATTTGAATTCTTTTGCAGAAAAAAGAAATATATCTAGTTTTTCGTGTAAATGATCTATATTTAGATGTCTTTCGCGGAAAAGAATTATATTTAGACGTGAGAATGACGAGGTCATAGATACATGAAACGGATTTGTAATGTGAATAATAAGATTTAAGGAATGGGCGGTAATGCTTCCGAAAATGCCGACGCACGTGAATAATTTTCAGCCAATGTGTATATCAATGTTAGGTTAACATACATGCCGTCAATCATCTATTGCGTTATTGTAACCAGATTGTTTTGATGGGTTTAAGCCCATATCAGCTATTTTTAGATTTCTTCGTTGGCGGCAATCTTTAGTCACATGATTAGCTCAGATGTTTTCACAGTCAGTCAGTTGCTGGACAATGGTCAGATAACATCGTCTCAAGTATGGTCAACCGTCGATTCATTGTTTAATTGGTATGTACTTGTAAATGTCGTTCCTTCTTTTCCTGTGATGTTCTTTATATTGGTTTGACCGTTGGTACTTTGTAATTGATTATATTTGTTCTTTTTGAGTTTTTCACTATTTTTGCGTCTTTGTCATGTCCCGGTCTAAACGTTATTCGATTTACAGCTAACTTCAAAATGATGATGATATAGATGAATGGTTGTAGAAAGGGACAGGAGAAGTATTTGAACATTTAGTCAATTTGATTGGGAAGCTTTATTTGCAATTGTTACTGTTAATATATTTGAAGAAAGGAAAAGTTAACTTCTGGAAGAGTCTATAAATATGTCATGAAGGATTTTATATTTTTTAATAGCTAGATGAATGAAGTGTTTATAGTGTTGTTACAATGTAAACCATAATGGAGATGTGTCTATTGTTTATTTAAGCTAATGATTGTACCAATGAATATATGTTATTTTATTGTACTGCTCCTTTTCTGATAAAGTAATTGCAGGATGAGGAATTTAGGAATACTTTATATAGATTGAAATAAACTCGTTCGTGTTATTGAGTCCCAAACCCACTGAACGAGCCGGTACAAATGGCGCCCAATAAATGAAATGCACCAATAAGGACCCACATGTGAGATTGGTAAATATATTCGTGGACGAATCTTCGGAAACAGCCGGCAACGATCAGACGACATAACAACTATCTACCAACGATGGAGAAGCTACATGATCATGAACTGAACAATTGATAAACTTAAGAATGTGATAAATTAATATTATTATTTTTTATTTACTTTCTAATTAGTATTGTACTATGTTTTCAATGATTTTATTCCTCTGTGGTATGACTTTTATTAATGAATTGTATTTTCCCATGATTGTTTGAGAGCTTGAAGGACGTTTGAGTTGCACTGTTCAAGCACTGCATGCCTAAAACTAACTCTAACTTTGAAACCTTTTTTTTACGCCCCTTTCCCTTATTATAATCAGAAGTTGGAATATTCAGTTTTGTCTCGTTTTCAAAATGGACTGCTAGGATTTGTTTGGTATATTTCGATGCTTTTAGAAATTTGCCCTTTTTATCGATTAGGAGAAGTTTGCTTTCCCACATAGTAGATTTTTTCTCATTTTCCGAGAAACTTAGTTCGGACTCGCCCAATTTCAGAACAAGCATTTTCATTTGCTCTGCCATATCCCGCCTTGTGACGTAACTTTACTAGAGCTGCCTGCTTGACTAGAATGACCGATTAAACAGAAACATAGGTAATTTGTGACATTACTTTATCATGTTTATTCTATTTATGGAATACTGGTTAAACTTGTTTTATAGCTTTAAGGGTAAACAGTGTTGAAAGGTGAGCAGATATTAATCATATCATTATATGTAAACATGGGTTCTTATAGTTAGTTCACCCTTTAATAGAAAATAAATTAGTTTTCAGTATTCAATTTTTGATATTTGATAGTTAATCGGTAGTTTGAAATTAATTCAAATTTCTTGATGAATTTAAACCTAGGTTGAACTCATTAAATAGTGTGTATACTATAGTGATAGAGTAAAGGAATATGTGACTTATGTATACATTGTGTACTAGGTTTATTAATATAGTATTGTGTCACCTGCGTAGCAAAGTAGGCACTTAGGGCTTACTTTTTTTTTGTCCGGCGTCTGTATGTCTGTCTTTTTTTCTACTCAAACGATTACATTGAAACTTCTGACAAATGTTATATCAATGTGTGTGATTGGTTCACAAAAGGGGGATAATCCAAATATTTTTATATCAGAGTTATTGCCCCTTTTCTGTCAACAAATTAAATTTTGAAATTACTTTTTTTCTACTCAAAGGATTGGATTGAAACATTTCTGTCAAAAATTAAAATTTTCTGACAAGGCCCCGGCAGGTGACACACGTGCTCCGGGGAGCACTTCATTCTAGTTATAATCCAACCTTGTTTATAATTATCATGCTTTATACAAATAGTTGTGTCCCTTTATTTTAGGTAACCTACTAACATTAAATAAAATTACTTATTTAATTTTGAAAAAGGAGTCAACCGATAGTATATATTGATGAAGTCACTGAATGACTTATTACAACTAGATACAGTCAATCAATGACTGTGTACAAATAGATAGTCACTGAATGACTTAGTATAACAATATTGTTACTCAATGACTTTGTGCAAATATATACTTATATAGTCACTCAATGACTTTGTGCAAATAGACACTTATATAGTCACTCAATGACTTTATGCAAATAGACACTTATTTAGTCACTCAATGAATTTGTGCAAATAGACACTTATATAGTCACTCAATGAATTTGTGCAAATAGACACTTATATAGTCACTGAATGACTTTGTGCAAATAGACACTTATATAGTCACTCAACGACTTTGTGAAAAGAGACGCTCAAGCGCTGATCATTTGAGAATAATTGTTATTTTTTTTCAAACCGTTTTGAGTGTTTGATAATGATTTTAATATATTGCGCGATATACTTATATATAAAGTTGAACTTTATACGCGTTGTGACTAAGTCACTGTTGGACAGGATAGAACAATTATGGCTTAAGAAAAAGATAGTAAAAGTGGAATGACTGCTGGAGGAATTACTGAAGAGGAGTAGAGATTATTACAGGCATTTAATCCCTTAGGAATTAAACCCAAACTAGGATCTGTAGAAGATGTGACTAAACTTTTATCTGTATTTGGTACAGCAAAAGAAGAACTTGGAGGAAAGATTAAGACTGAGGATCTTTCACATCATCATGGAACTTACCATTTCCCCAAGATGTCTATCTGTTATGGTGAAGAAGGAAAAGGTGATTTGACTTGGAACACATTTAAATATGAAATCACAGCTTTACTTTGTGAAAAGGTGTTCACTCATAAACAGATTTCTCTAGGAATTAGGAGAGCGTGTAGAGGAAAAGCAGGAGATACCATTCGGAAATTGGGTCCCAATAACAAGATTATGGAAATCATTCAAAAGTTTGATAGTGATTATGGCTCGGTAGAGTCAATGGAGATAATTATGAGGACGTTTTATAATTGCCAACAAGAGGAGAATGAGGCAGTTACATCGTTTGCTTCGAGATTAGAGGAATTATTTGACCAGGTCATTCAGTTAGAGGCTCTGAAAAGGTCTGATGTCACAATTCTTAAACAAGTTCTGCATGCAGGCCTACATAATGATTTGAAACTGATGTCAGTGTACTACCGTGACAAGATTCACGCTTATGATGGGTTCAACAAAGAACTAAGCAAATTAGAACTAAGCTGTAAAGAAAGTGAGAACAATAGGTCCAATGTGTGTAAGGTAGTATCACATGTTGAAACGCAATCAAAGGAGATTAGTGAGTTGAAAGAATTGTTGAAACAGCTCAATGCTAGGATTGATCACCTTGTAATGAATAAAGAACACCAATATGGACAACCACTTAATTATGGAAGAGGAAATAGAGTAATTAGAGGACATATAGGACACGTAGAAAACCCAGGAAACAGAGGATACAGAGGCAGAGGTCAATGTGATCAGGTTAGAGGTAGAGGATATCAACAACAAAGACCTTTGGGTAGTCAGCAGTTTCAGCCAACATCCTACAACTGTAATGAAATTGGTCATATTCAACGATATTGTCCACTTCTATAGTACAACAGTAACAACAACAACCCCAACAACAATAATTTTGTCTGCTACAAATGCAACGAAAGAGGACATAAACAAATGAACTGCCCAAAAGCATAGAAGCTCATAGTGTTGTATCGAACTTGAGCTACCGTATAAATGGTCCAAAATTAGTTGGTGAACCAAATGAATCGGAACTTAGAATCAATGGAGTATCAACACGAGCATTTACACCGGATGCAAGCTGTGTTAGTGTCATAACCGAATCGTTTGTGAAAGAACATTTACAAGGAATACCGTTACATAATATGGATAGTATTTTAAAGATTGAATGTGCAGACGGAAGTCCACTTCCTCATCAAGGATGTATTGAAGCACAACTTAAAATACCTGTTGGTGCTCCGAAAGCTGAATCGAAACATTGTTTACTTTTAGTTGTTCCGGATATAACTTATTCTGCGAGAACTTCAGTTATTCTAGGAACAAATATGTTACACGAATTCTATGATGATTGTAAGAATCAGTTTGAGAAACCAGTACCTTCAAACAGCAAAGCTTCAAACTTCATGGTATTTCAGCTTCAGAGCTATAGCAGTGAGAGAAACAGACTTAAAGAAGTTCAAGAACAAAATAGCAGTAATTAGAATTGCTTAACCAGGGAAAGTGACACTTAGACCAAATGAATCTATTTAAATTAAATGATATACAGACAAAGAGTTAAACCATCCAAACACTTAAGCCATTACACATGAAACAGAAGATAGCGGCATTCCTTCATATATAGACATTACACCAACTTTGGTTCAATTTGAAAATGGAAAACGGAAGGAGATTACAGTGTCCTTGTCTAATCTAACAACTCATACAGTTAGTATATCTCCAAAATCGTGTATTTGTGAATAAAACCGGTCACTTTTACCGAAGATCAAATAGAAATGGATGAATCTGATGAACCCGATTTAATTGAATCCCTATCAATAGACAAGAACAATATATTGTCCGCTAAAGAGAAATTAACACGTAAAAAACTTCTTATAACACATAAAGACATATTCTCAAGAAGTGAAGAGGACATTGGCCATTGTGATATGATTAAACACCGGCTTGACCTAACAACAGAAACACCGTTTAAGGAAAGACATAGACGAATACCACTTGTAATGATTCAAGAGGTGAGGCAGCACTTAGAACAATTACTTTCAGCTGGGATCATAAGGAAGTCTAGATCACCTTGGGCTAGTAATGTTGTACTGGTAAAAAAGAAGAATGGAACGCTGGGAATGTGTGTGGACTACAGACAGTTGAACAAAAAATCGGTCAAAAATGCTTACGCTCTACCTAGGATTGAAGAAATATTCGATGATCTTAAAGGCAGCCAATACTTCAGTATCATAGACATGAAGTCAGGTTATCGCCAAGTAGAACTTCATGAAGAACACAAAGAAAGAACAGCATTACTGTAGGACTACTTGGTTTGTTTTAATATAACAGGATGCCGTTTGGACTTTCTAACTCTCCAGCTACGTACCAGCGAATAATGGAAGAATGTCTTGCAGACTATAACATGACAATATGCGTTATTTATCTCCTTTTATTTGCCGATTCCTTTGAAGAACATATGTATCGACTTAATTTTGTACTGACACGTTTGAATCAGTATAATTTCAAACTATCACCAAAGAAATGTACATTCATTCAAGAAAAAGTTGGATTTTTAGGACATATAGTCAGCGAAGATGGGATAGAGACGGATCCTGAAAAGATTGAAAAGGTCAGGAAATGGCCAACGCTAACAAACTTAGATCATTTTTAGCCTTTGCTGGATACTATAGACGTTTCATAAGCTACTTCAACAAAATAACCCGATCATTGGCAGATCTCTTACCACCAACAACGAGAATAAAATCAGAAGACAAAACGCAACTGGATATGGACAGAAGTAGAGCAGGAAATATTTGAAAAGTTAAACATTATTTTATCCTCACCTCCTAATTTAGCATATCCAGATTTCGTGTTGCCATTTGAAATACATACGGACGCTTCTAAATTAGATGCAACGGGACACCGTTGGACTGTGGCTCTTGGAGAATTAACATTCAACATATACTATAGGCCAGGCATAAGGAATACGGGTGCAGATACAATGAGCAGGTATCCATATGAAAGTGTTAGTATGAAACAAAATGAAGATATGGTAAAGATAGAAGACAAAACAGTCAACGCCATTTGTTCAGCTATAACAACGCAAGCTTTTATAGAAACTCTACCTGCATATAATATCAGCATAGTTGAAGAAACAGAGTTTCCTGGACGGACGTTAACACTGAAATAACTTCAGAGATGTCACAAAAGCACAATGAGAAGAAACTGATCGAACGATGGAGAATAGCGGTGATCGATAATGCAATACCAAATAATGTTTTGAACAAAGAAGACCTGACGATGAAGAAGCAGCAAAATAATTTAAGAATGGAAAGAGGTATACTCTTCAGAAAAATACAAGATGAAGATAGAGAAATAGAGCAATTTGTTTTACCATCCCAGTACAGAAATGAAGTGTTAAACGGATTGCACAATAATGTAGGTCATCCTGTACGGAGAGAACCATCAAAATGATGAGAGAGAGAGGTCTGGAATGACTACTGATGTGGGGAATTGGATCAGGAGATGTGATCGATGTTTAAGACGGAAATCATCTACCGATCAGAGAGCTTCATTGGTAAGCGTTCACACTACATATCCTCTGGAATTAGTGTGCTTTGATTATTTGACCCTCGAGCCATCCAAAGGTGGAATTTCAAATGTGTTTTACTAAAGACACAGCCCATTCCAGCACCAAAGAGATTAAAGAGAGAAAAGAAACCGCCGGACAGATACGGACAGATACGGACACATCAAATGGTTAGACCTATTGATAATATAGTTCATGCATTAGATTCATTACTCAAGTTAGGAGAACCTAATGATATGGATTATGACACCAAACACAGAGTGTTAAGTGCTGTTATTAAATGAAAGTTTTAACAATTTGTATATTAATGCGTATTTTATTGGTTTTTTTTTTCACTTTAATATATGTTTCAGTCATTTTTGCAGATAGGTAAGCAGTGTGCTGTTATTTTTTTGTAGTTAGATTTGCATGAAAACAAATAAACCTAATGCTTTGTTTGACATTTTAGTTAAGGGATGACATGTTCAATGACTGTGAGGACGCATTCAACTAGAGGGGAGAGATTACGAATAAATGGTGTGCTATAAATGTACGGCTGTCTTTTTAGATACAAAATGTTCTTGATAATGTTGATAAAAACGGTTCAGCTATTTTTAGATATCTTCTTTGGCGGCAATCTTTAGTCACATGATTAGCTAAGATGTTTTTTACAGTCAGTCAGTTGCTGGACAATGGTCAGATAACATCGTCTCAAGTATGGCCAACCATCGATTCATTGTTTAATTGGTATGTACTTGTAAACTTCTTTCCTTCTTTTGATGTGATGTTCTTTATATTGATTTGACCGTTAGTATTTTATAATTGATTATATTTTATCTTTTGGAGTTTTTCACTATTTTCGCGTCTTTGTCATGTCCCGGTCTATTATTACCCTTTTTTCACATAACACCAACATACGTTATTCGTTTTACAGCTAACTTCAAAATGATGATGATATAGATGAATTGTTGTAGAAAGGGAAAGAAGAAGTATTTGAAAATTTATTCGGTAAGTTTTATTTGCAATTTTTACTGTTAATATTTTTGAAGAAAGGAATAGTTAACTTCTGGAAGAGTCTATAAATAAAGGGTTTTATATGTTTTAATAGATAGAGGAATGAAGTGTTTATATTGTTGTTAAAATGTAAACCATAATGGAGATATGTATATTATTTATTTAAGCTAATGATTGTACCAATGAACATATGTTATTTTATTGTAATGCTCCTTTTCGGATAATGTAATTGCAGGATGAGGAATTCAGGAATACTATATATAGATTGAAATAAACTCGTTGGTGTTATTGATTCCCAAACCCACTGAGGGAGCCGGTACATTATAGTATATCGTATTATTAACTGTATGTGTGTAGTTAGATAGATAAAGGCGTATAAATGCGGCATATCGAAATTTAAATAACACGGCATTTACGTAACTAATTCAGTTCCGTTATAAGTCTTTATCGTTGCGGATCAAAATGCCTTTACTTTCGCATACAAACTGGAGAGATTGTCAGGTAAGTTCACTTTGTTTCACCTTCTCATAAGCACCCGCTATTGTTTCGCTTTCTCATAAGCATCCAATATGTGTCTGCAAATTTCAGGTAAACTCATTTCTTCTTCTTTGTCAATATTCCAGTAATCAAATCATCGCCTGCACAGGGTGTGTTTTAGCCATTTCCCACATTATGTCATATAGATAAATAGTACAGTCTTACTTAGTATGATTTATATATGTTAACAACGAAACATTTATAATTCAACAATCATTGTAATATATGTGAATTAAATTAAATAATGACGTTAACTACATAATCCACCTGAAGACTGTTCTGCACGGCCATATGTCTGTTTGCTGTGACTTTAACACTTTCCCATATACAGACGCTTTCTGACGCTTTTGCTGCATTTCTCCTTTTGCCACAACGTTTACAACTCTATTTAATAGTTAAACCATCATTTATTGAGATTTTTCTGATTTCTGTCTATATGTTTTCAAAGTCGTCTGCTGCGGAATTGTTTTATTTGGGAAAGGGTTAATCCTAAAATGACCTTTAAAGCGTGAATAAGTATGGATGAATTTCAATTTAGAGAAAGAATATACATCAAGCAATTGTTTCTTAAAATCCACCAGCACAAGTATTGGTTAGGTCTAAAAGACAGTTGATAATACTATGTAGCCTGACTTTTCAGTACTTTTTAATCCTTTCCCACATACATACGCTTTCTGACGCCTCTGCAGAAGACGACTTTTCAACTGTGTAGCAACAGGGACAAAGTGCCGTATTTGTCATAATGAACAATTTCTCCCTTTGCTATAATGTTTTCAATGTATTGATTTATTAAATTTGTATTCATAGAGGATTCCCATATGTTTTACCATATGTTTTCAAAGTCGTCTGCTTCAGAATTGTTGTATATGGGAAACGCTTACCTTGTAACCGCTTTCCATCGAGGTTAATTCACTTTAATCATATAAACATTATTCCTTCAGTGCTATCTGATATGATGAGCGTGTTAACAAATCTTAATGAAAGCAAAAATTACTAAAGAAGTTTTCAAATGTCATATTTTTCATTTTTACATAGAAAACATAATCCAAGTTACTACAACATTACTGCCGCGCGTTTAAATTAAGTCATACAACACATACTAAATATGATATTTTCATCCCTTTTCCTTGATGTATTTTTCTCCGAGATTTCACAATTTTACCCTTTCCAACATACAAGCGCTTTCTGACGCCATAATTTCTCCGTTCTGTCACAATATTTTCAACTCCATATAAAGTTTATACTTATACCTTTGGACATTTACCATATTGTTGATGTACTCTGCTGCAGATTTGCTGTATGTCGGAAAAAGTTTACTTTTAACCATGTTTAACGTTTCTATTTAACCAAGGTGAATAATCATGTGTTATGACTTAAAAGGTTATGAAGTTTATTTGACCGTGGCCAAGTACAACGTAAACACATTAATCGGTCCACTGATCTCAGAAATGTGTAGACAAGACACCTTTGTGAATGTTTTGGTATTACTTCCATTTAGCTTGACTCATGATGGAGTGCCCTTGGTCAAGACTCAGCTCCCAGCATAAAACTGGTGTTGTAAAGATGTAATCAACCATCTTTCTCTGTGACACAGTTAGCTTAATCAACCATCTTTATCTGTGACATGGTTATCCTTCTATAACTACATTGTTCCTTTTGACATGTGTCCAATTATAGTGGACAACTGACCAATAATTAATGGACTAACTTCCCTAAGGCAGTTGGGAGATTGTATAAGTACTGGATTGTTTTCATATCATGCTCGCCAAATAGTTAATTCTGCACGGCGAGGGTAAATAAAAACAAATAATAAATAAATATCAAAAGAGTCACGCTGGTGACGTGAGCTGAGCAGTCATGTTGTTGGAAGAGCAACAACTGGGGTTTTTGGAAACATGTACATCTCGTAATAAACAAGTTATACTGTATTATTGAGTTGCTACTTTGTTACATACCTTTTAATTGGCGCCGAGACCTAAGGATCTGGAGAACTACTACCACTATACATTATGAGGCAACGGGTGAGTGAATCATTTATACACTTTGAAATTTGTTTCAGGCTGACATATGGCAGATGGTGAATTAGCATTGTCTTTTCTAAATTTAACAGAACAACTAACAAATTATAGTTTAAATAAATTGTCAAATGATATACCAGTTTTCGATGGAGATACATCACAATTTAAGATATGGATCAAATTAATCGAAAAATGCGCGTTAATAAATAACTTAAATGAAACTAAGACACCACTTTTGGCATTTAAATATAGTACAGGTTACGTTTCTGATTACATTTTGCGACTTTTGACTATTATAACTCCTAAACCAAATTGGCAGCAATTAAAAACAGCACTATGTGAACGGTTTTCAGAGATAACAGACAGTCATATTCAGTTTTCAAAGTTAAGCAATATTACGCAATTCGAATCAGAAAACATACACGCATTTGCAGAAAGGATTTTGAGTTTGTGTGACGAATCTTACAAAGGTTATAAAACAATTACTGCATTAATTAATCACCAAACTGTAGGTATGTTTATAAATGGTTTATATAATAATTATTTGAGGCAAACCATGATTAAAAACAACGCAATTTCATTCCAACAAGCTGTAGATTAGTTACACAATAAATATCAATTCGAAAACGCTGTGAACTTAGAAAAAGGGGAACTTATGAAATTTCAAGTATAGAAAATTACTAAGTTGATACACAACCACATCTAAAACTTTTAAATGTTTTAGTGACACTTACTAATTACAATAGACTACCAATTACCATATCAAACCTGTCAAACTAAACTGTTACTGTGTTATGGGTAAAATTGCATCAGATAGATGGGGAATATGACATTTCATTGATTGATCGGCCGAAGGAACCGCAGAGTTTATCGCAAAAAATCTTTTCGGTTGAGTCTGTCAATGAAAATGTACATGTTGTTCACCAATAAGATACATATGTAATAGCATGTTAATTACAGAACCACATCTAACACTTACAAATACTTTATTGACAATTATTAATTACAGTAGAGTACCAATTGTCGTTTAAAACCTGTCAAAAATTGCATCAAATAGATAAAGGATATGACATTTCATTGATTGGTCGGCCGAAAGAACCGCAGAGTTTATCGCAAAATAACTTTTCGGTCGAGTCTGTCAATGAAAGTGTTGGTGTTGTTATCAATAAGATACATAAAGGCAGGTTAAATACGTTAATTCCAAATTATTCCTCAACCAAAAAAAAAAAAAAAAAAAAGCCAAGATAATATTCCATAAAGTAAGTTAGGCTTTTAGAATACGAGCGTATTCACGGTACAGACGGACAAAATGAGAGTGATATAATATGACATTTCATTGCTTGATCGGCCGAGAGAACCGCAGAGTTTATCGCAAAATATCCCTTCGGACGAGTCTATCAATGAAAGTGTTGATGTTGTTATTCCCGATCAATTGTCTATGTTTGATGACGAGTCCTTGTCAGCTCCGTTAAGTGACATGGAGATTGACAGATGTTAATTCAGAATTCAGCAAGAATTAAGGTAAATCAGTTACCTAATTAGAAGATAATTATTATAAGCGTACTAGCTAATTATATAATATTGTGAGAAGAAATTTGAGCGAGATTTAGGTTTATACCTATTAATTAAATAAGTTAATTAGAAGATAAATATTATAAGCGTACTAGCTAATATATAATATTGTGATGGTTATTCACACGTAAAATGGAAACGCGGTTTTTATAACAAGACTTAAAAGTTATACTTGTGCGTAAATAAATAAATGTATTCTTGCCTATAATGGTTCCAAGAAAATTGTTGTGTATTAAATGCTAATGTAAGAATTTCACTTAATCTAGCATATGGAAGAAAATTCCAAACGCCTCTAGTATGAGAGGGAATCGAATTACAATTATAATGTAGGAAAGGTATACCTGTATATATAATATAATGGCCATTTTTATCGTTTTTTAAGTTTGTTATTGGTTTAAGCGTGTTATTATTAATATATCATATTCAATTGCATCCGTTAATAACAAATTGCTAACTACTAGTATCAATTGACACTCATATTTGTTCTTTTGCACATTGCTGAGGCATCACTATTAATTCATTCTGTTAATTCAAGAATAAGACATGCTATTACACCTTGCTAAGAGTCAGCTAAGAGCATTGATTCGAGTGTAAGATTCACTGCCACCTCGCAGAAGGCCGATAAAGCAGCCATTAAGATTGTTCCGGAGAAATTCCTCTTTTGTCGGAAGAGCTCATCTAACCTTGAGTTCCATTCCATGATGTTTCCATGATGTTTCCATTATACACATGTATTCAAGGCACTACTACACAGAAGAACATATGCCACTGAAGAATAACATAATTTTAACCATAAGGATCTCATTTTCAACTTTGAGAATATGACAATATTTCTAACTCCTTATATGCTGGACTTATACCTATTCGACTGTTATTACTACTAATCTACGGAATGAATAACAACATTTCAATCAACCCTATGATAAACATATTGTGTGGCCTTCGTCATAAAAGGACTACAACTACAACTGTTTCTGATACTACAACTACAACTGTTTCTGATAGTACAACTACAACTGTTTCTGACAGTACAACTTCAACTGCTTCTGATACTACAACTACAACTGATGCTACTTCTACTACCACTACTGATGCTACTACTTCTACTGATGATTCGCCGTAAATAACAATAATTCAATATGAGTTCAAACTACTCTGGATACTACGAAGTGCTAAGAAATATAAGACTGTTGGATCGATTATAATCATCGTACTGTTTGGAGAAATATTTGTATTGTTACCTTGTTGTATTGACTATTTCACGTTCAGTTCTACATTATCAAGTCCTACTTATTCAGTAAAACTATGTTAATACAGTGCTTATGTAATTGTTTCTTTTTAATTGCAAATATTCAATTCACTTGAATTAGTGAATGACTATTGTTTTCAGTTATCTACATAACCATTTATTAATTCCAAATACTTGTATATGTTCTTATTAAGGATTGGTCGTCACTGCAAGGTCTTAGATCTTTCTAAAGAATTCCTATGTAAAATTCTTTATATAATCAACTTGGGAAGGTGT
Source organism: Serripes groenlandicus (assembly GCA_031761405.1). Lineage (NCBI taxonomy): Eukaryota > Metazoa > Mollusca > Bivalvia > Cardiida > Cardiidae > Serripes > Serripes groenlandicus. The sequence continues at coordinate 366,255 of JASEVX010000062.1, forward strand.
AAAGATGTAATCAACCATCTTTCTCTGTGACACGGTTAGTTTAATCAACCATCTTTATCTGTGACATGGTTATCCTTCTATAACTACATTGTTCCTTTTGACATGTGTCCAATTATAGTGGACAACTGACCAATAATTAATGGACTAACTTCCCTAAGGCAGTTGGGAGATTGTATAAGTACTGGATTGTTTTCATATCAAAAGAGTCACGCTGGTGACGTGAGCTGAGTAGTCATGTTGTTGGAAGAGCAACAACTGGTTTTTTTGGAAACATGTACATCTCGTAATAAACAAGTTATACTGTATTATTGAGTTGCTACTTTGTTACAGTGTGTTTACGAAAGGGATCGCGACTAAGTGTTTTGTCACCGTAGTATAACTGAAAAAAATGTTGAAAACTGCGTTAAAACTTTAATGAATAATATTGCTGTAATTGGTTCCACGAAAATTATCGTGTCTCAATTTACATGTGCAATTGACTGAATAGGTCACGTGCTTGTACATGATTAAAATACATCATACACACAAACGAATCAGCTCTTAAGGATACGTTTATAACTGGAAAATGGTTTTAACATGATATCAATTACGCAATATGGAAACAAATCGAAAGAATATTGCAATTAGTTAACAGAAAGAAAGTGGTATTCTGACGCAACATCGTCTCAGTAGATTTAATCATATCATTGGCATTAACGTATCACGTGCACGTGTGATATACATGGGAGTTTCTTAACCATTTTCCACATATTGACGCTTTCTAACGCATACTGAGCAGATGACATTTTGAATTCATTGTTGCAAAAGTAAAAATTGCACATAGTGATCAATTTCTCCATATGCAACAATTACTTCAACTCTATTCAATAATCATAATTTAAAGAGATTTTCTGTATTTTGGACTTGATAATGTCAAGATTTGTTGTATGTGCGGAGATTTCCCGTATCTTCAGAGTGACACTTATTCGAAACATCCTCTCAATGTCTTCTCCTAAATTACTTCAAAATTTGTATTATTTTCAGACTTCTGGATTCATGAACAACCAAAAGAAAATTATTTTTAAAAAATCCCTTCGAAACCTTTTGGCCGACTTTGATATCAGTTTGAAGTAATATTTCTACAGTGACCCTCTACCAGACTCTATCAAACCATATTTATTGGGAAACAAGATGGCTATAATGAACCTTTATCACTCACCTTACACAAAGAAGCCAAAATGCTAGTAGTGCTGGCGGCCATTTTGTGCATCAGAGCAGAACGGTTTGAACATTTGACAGAAAGTCACTTGAGGATTATTTTTATGAAATTATTTTGACATTGGGTCAGTATTTTAGGAGGAGATGTTGTGTCAAGAGTATTAACTTTTTGGCTCTGGCTGTCAGCTTGGGGAGATAAGCAGAGTTTGAACAAAGTTGATAGAGGACTACTTCCGGAACATTTGTATGGTACTATTTGGAAATTGGGTCAGTGGTTTAGGGGAGATGTCGTTTATTAAAGATTTTTCTATTGCTAAGTCTGATGTTAAACAGCTGCTCCTAACAATGTTCTTACGTTGTTCACTTATTTTCCTATGAGAACAAAAATCATTGAGACCTGCGCCAAATTTCAGGAAACACATGTTCATGATAAATTGACACGCGCTCTAACTTGAAAACTTATGTACCCACACTCGCCGCGAATGTATGTTACAATTCCAAATGCTGATATCGTTCACCAAACTTGAGGCGATAGTGAGGAACAATCCCAAATGTTGACAATGGTCACCACACTTGCGGCGAACTTGTGATACAATCATAATGGTTGTCATCGTTCAAAACACTCGCTTTGAATGTGTGATACACTATCAAATGGTTGTCATCGTTACACCATTCATGGAAAATGTGTGATACACTATCAAAATGGTTGCCATCGTTCACCACACTCACGGAGAATGTGTGATACACTATCAAATTGTTTTCATCATTCACCACACTCACTGTGAATGTGTGATAAAATACCAATGGTTTACATTGGTCACCCTACTCGCAGCGAATGGGTGATGCAATTCCAAACGTTAACATGGATCACCTCACTAGCGGCGAATGAGTGATACACAATTCCAAAGATTGACATGAATCACCTCACTAGCGGCGAATGGGTGATACAATTGCAAAGGTTGACATGGGTCATCTCACTCGCGGCGAATGGGTGATACAATTCCAAAGTTTGACACGGTTCACCACACTCGCGTCGAATGGGTGATACAATTCCAAAGGTTGACATGGGTCACTATTCTAGCAGCGAATATGTTATACAATTCCAAATGATGACATGGGTCACCATTCTAGTGGTGAATATGTGCCACTACACTAGCGGCGAATTGGTGATACAATTCCAAGGTTAACATGGGTCACCTCACTCGCGGAGAATGGGTGATACAATTCCAAAGGTTAACATGGGTCACCTCACTTGCGGAGAATGAGTGATACAATTCAAAATGTTAACGTGGATCACTTCACTCGCGGAGAATGGATGATACAATTCCAAAGGTTAACATGGGTCACCTCACACGCGGAGAATGGATGATACCATTCCAAAGATTGACATGGGTCACCTCACTTGCGGAGAATGGGTGATACAATTCAAAATGTTAACGTGGGTCACTTCACTCGCGGAGAATGGATGATACAATTCCAAAGGTTAACATGGGTCACCTCACATGCGGAGAATGGATGATACAATTCCAAAGATTGACATGGGTCACCATTCTAGCGGCGAATATGTCACTACCCTCGCGGATAATGGGCAATACAATTCCAAGGGTTAACATGGGTCACCTCACTCGCGGAGACTGTGTGATGCAATATCAATGGGTGATACAACTCTAAAGGTTGACACCACACTGGAGGCGAATGTATGATACAATCCTAAAGGTTGGAGGCGAATGTGTGATACAATCCTAAAGGTTGACATCGTTCACCACACTTTGGGGCGAATGTGTGATACAATCCTAAAGGTTGACATCGCTCACCACACTGGAGGCGAATGTGTGATACAACCCTAAATGTAGACATCGCTCACCACACTGAAAGCGAATGTGTGATACAATCCTAAAGGTAGACATCGCTCACCACACTGGAGGCGAATGTGTGATACAACCTTAGATGTAGACTTCGCTCACCACACTTGGGGCGAATGTGTGATACAACCCTAAAGGTTGACATCGTTCACCACACTGGTGTCGAATGTGTGATACAATCCCAAAGTTGACAGCGCTTACAACACTGGAGGCGAATGTGTGATACAACCCTAAATGTAGACATCGCTCACCGCACTGGAGGCGAATGTGTGATATAATCCTAAATGTAGACATCGCTCACCACACTGGATGCGAATGTGTGATACAACCTTAGATGTAGACTTCGCTCACCACACTGGAGGCGAATGTGTGATATAATCCTAAATGTAGACATCGCTCACCACACTGAAGGCGAATGTGTGATACAACCCTAAATGTAGACATCGCTCACCACACTGGAGGCGAATGTGTGATATAATCCTAAATGTAGACATCGCTCACCACACTGAAGGCGAATGTGTGATACAACCCTAAATGTAGACATCGCTCACCACACTGGAGGCGAATGTGTGATATAATCCTAAATGTAGACATCGCTCACCACACTGAAGGCGAATGTGTGATACAACCCTAAATGAAGACATCGCTCACCACACTGGAGGCGAATGTGTGATACAACTCTAAATGTAGACATCGCTCACCACACTGGAGGCGAATGTGTGATACAACCCTAAATGTAGACATCGCTCACCACACTTGGGGCGAATGTGTGATATAATCCTAAAGGTAGACATCGCTCACCACACTGGAGGCGAATGAGTGATACAATCCTAAATGTAGACATCGCTCACTACACTGGAGGCGAATGTGTGATGCAACCCTAAATGTAGACATCGCTCACCACACTGGAGGCGAATGTGTGATACAATCCTAAATGTAGACATCGCTCACTACACTGGAGGCGAATGTGTGATATAATCCTAAATGTAGAATCGCTCACCACACTGAAGGCGAATGTGTGATACAACCCTAAATGTAGACATCGCTCACCACACTGGAGGCGAATGTGTGATACAATCCTAAAGGTAGACATCGCTCACCACACTTGGGGCGAATGTGTGATACAATCCTAAATGTAGACATTGCTCACCACACTTGGGGCTAATGTGTGATACAATCCTAAAGGTAGACATCGTTCACCACACGGGAGGTGAATGTGTGGTACAATCCTAAAGGTTAACAGCGTTGACCAGTCGGAGGCGAATGTGCGGTACAACCCTTAATGTTGACTTCGTTTATCACACTCACGGCGAATGTGTATTTCTAAATGCATTATTATATGGTTTAAATTTTGAAAAGTTTCTTGGACACCTTGTAGTTGTTTTTAATTTTTTTCAGGAATGGAAGTCAGAAGGATTCGACCTTTCAACCACAAGCAATGAGGCCAGTAGGATGTACGATGCCACATTGGCACATGTTTGTTTTTGTTTTGTTTACATATGAGCTGCATCAAGCGAGTTTAGGCCTTAATTTGTCGGCGTACAGTGAACACTCAAACAGGGTCTTCAATTTCCGGCTTTATCTTATATATACTTAAATACATCGTTTGACACAAATCTAGGACTGTAGCTCAATTAGTTAAGCCAATTAACCTTAATATGTTCCCTTTACCGACGCTTTCTGACACCTCCCCAGCAGACGACTTTTGAAAACATTGTGTCAAAGAGTTGTCCAATATGTTCTTTACTCTATTTAATAATTAAACTCTCATTTGCGGAGATTGTTTATCATTTGCCATGTGTTTTCAAAGTCATCTGCTGCAGATTCGCTGTGTGGGAAAGGGTTAATAAAACCATAAACTCGCCAGACGCAGTCCCTATTTACATAAAAACATCTAAGAGCAATACATATGGAACGCCTCAACTGTCTTATAATGACGATAATTGTTATATTGTGTGCACCCTTTATTATGTTGTGTATATACTTTATTATGTTGTGTACATACTTTATCATGTCATGTTCATATTGTATCATGTTATGTACATACTTTATTATGGTGTGTACATACTTCATGTTGGTCTATGCATTGTTTATTTTGTTTTGTGCATTTCTCATTATTTTATATAGCGTGTCTATTATGCTAAGTGCACTCAATGTTCTGTTCTGTGAGAGTTGTATTGTCTTATGTACATTCTTTGTTATGTTGTGTACGTTCTATATTCTGTTATGTATATTCCCTTTTCCCTAATGAAGGCATATACTATGTATTACATTGTGTAGGTTCTGGTTGTTGTTTTGTGACTGTTGTATTGTGATATGTACACTCTTTGTTATGCTGTGTACAATTTTAATTGTGTTTTGTTCCTGGTTTTATATGGTGTACACACTGTATTTCGTTATGTAGGAAGTTTATTATGATGACGCGGACAATATAAACGGGTATAATTCCAGCAGGCACCGTCGAAAAAACGGCTAGCGCAACGTCTTGCGATCCATGATCAATTTCTCCTTTTGCAACAATGTTTTCATCTTTATTAAATTATTGTTCATTCATTTATAGAGTTTCCATATTTTTGACTTAATGTTTTCAAAGCCGTCTGCTGCAGATTTGCTGTATGTGGGAAAAAGGCTATTTTTTGTTGTTTTATTTTTCAAATTTTATTTTCAGATTTACATCATTTGTTTGTAAACCATCACGAAGAAATGACACCATTAAAAATAATTTAATAAAATTCATTGCATAAAAAATCACAAATTTTCAAAAGTTTTTTGTTTAATGATTCAACATTCAGATTTTGTTAAAATTTGTATAAATATAGGTATATATATTACTGTATCAAAATTTAACTTACAAATAATAGGTAACCAGATTGCTTTTCAAATAAAATAAAATCTTATTTTAGGTGGTGGGTCGAGATTTCGAGTTAACTGATGTATTGAGTCAGAAAAAGGACAGACGGACGGACGACATATAGAGCTCGTGCTTTGATCTTAAAAACTACTAGTTGTCAAATAAATACACACTTTTACTTATATATATATAAACACGAGCTGTGCTCCAGGAAAAACTAATCTTGGCATATTTATGACAAGTAAAAAAGAGAGTAGAAACTGTCTGTTACTATTCAGCAAACAGTGCAGAGTTGGATCAGACTACACAGATGTGTATGTTTATCTAGAACTACATTGGTGACAAATGCCCTGTGGTCGATATTCGAACTTGGCTAATGAAATAAAAAAAGATAGATCCGAAACCAGCGCGATCGTCTTTAAAACATCTTGGGTCACCCATCCAGGCACTAACCGCAATGAACGTTGCTTAACTTACAGGAAGGAACATCCACTCGACCAATGTCACAATAAAAGACGGCTTCAAAATGTGATTTGTAGAAATGCTATTTAAACCTATACCCCGTTCACGTTACTTTTTACCGGTGCATCTTTAAATTCTACCCGTTTGTGTTGTCCGCGTCATCATAATAAACTATCTACTTAACGAAATACAGTTCGTACACCATATAACAAAAATATACACAACACAGTAAGAAGTCACGTAAGACAATAAATAATGCACAGAAGATAATAAAGACTGCACAAAACTAAATAAATAATGTGCATAACACGATAAAAACCTTCTCAATGTATCAACGAATGTACAACACACAAGAAAGATGGCACATAGCATAACACAGAGAGTGCATAAGATAATGAAAACTGCATAAAACACAATACAGGATGCAAATGAAGAAATGAATAGTGTGCATAACATAATTAAAAGTGTACACAGCAAAACAAAGAGTGTGCATATCATAATAAAAAGGTCACACAACACAAATCAGAAACTACACAATGGAATAAATTGTATGTGCCTTCATAAATGAATAAGGAACCTACGTAACATAATATAGAACGAACACAACATAACAGAAAATAAACATAAGGCAACACAACTCTCACAGAACATAACATCGAGTGCACTTAGCATAATAGACAAGCTATATAAAATAATAAGAAATGCACAAAACAAAGTAAATGATGCACATACCATATTATATAAATATTGCATGGCTTCCAGTGTGACAGTACATATTGTCAACATGAGGATAATACTGTTACCCGAGGCGAAGCCGAGGGTAACAGTATTTACCCGAATGTTGACAATATGTACTGTCACACTGGAAGCCATGCAATATTTATTTTATTATACCGAACAAAATTACAAAATTACAAGTTTATCACTTTATTCTGTACCCAAGACAATATTAAGTATAATGTATACACAAGGTAAATAACGTTGACGTCATTGTTTTAAATGACGTCATGCACGTGCAAATCACAGTTGTTTGTCTTATTTTCCATGAAAATGGAATTGAACATTGCAGTTGTTCATATGAGGTGTTATGTTGTAGTACCCATTATCGCCTCCACTATAAGGGATGTTAATTATCCGAGGCGATAATGGCCCCTGGACATCGTTGGTTGTCGTGTCAGCTGCTTTTGCAGGAATTGGAAGAATAACTGCTGATGAAAAGTCATTTTCAGGCAAAAATACCCGATCAATATCATCATCTGGGCCAATTTTTGACACCACCGGAACTTTGTGTTCTGCGCCAAGTAATGCACTGCTTAATGCAGCCGACATCTCTCTCTTTTTACACTCGGTAAGCCGTGAAGAGTAGCTTTTAATCGAGGCTTCCGATTTGTGCCCAGTTGCTCTAATGATTTGCCTTGCCTCGAATCCAGCCACATCTAGTGCCGAAATAGATGTCGCCCTTATGCAGTGATTAGTGTATCTTTGTGACAGAGCAGCAATATTGGATATCTGACTCATCAAATTACCCAGTGAATTCTTCCCAAGCGGACATTTACAATACCAACATTTATCCGCTGTGTTGAAACTGTCACGTGGCCTCTGCCATAGGTCGTCAAGGTCTTGATGAAGATTACTCAGATACCTTTTGAAACTCTTCACTGGACACATATCATCGCCTGGCCGGGCATACATTCTTGCTTCACCGATTGTGTCATCAGATGTTGAATCAACACTGAAAAAGAAAGCAGACACATCTTGTCATTTGAAAGTAATACATTTAAGATATCTGAACATGCGATATATGTGTATTGTGTAATACCCATTTGGAGAATAAGTTGACACTTGATTACTTGATAGAAATATATTACTTGAAAGTGTATTGCTGTTCTGCAATATTCTCATTTTAAACATAAATAAAAAAAAAGTGTAAATTTTCTCACCCATGGTTTTTGTCAGCCTCGTCCATAACCTGGCGAACATATTCTCGTCTAGAAGAATCCACCTCCACTGCAAATGTAGCTTTCGTCATCTGTCTGAGGTTTTCTCGTCCTCGTCGACAAAGATGAAACATGATGTCAAACCAAACCTAGCAGAGGAAAATAATAATTATGTTCATACAACTAATGTAGTAATGAATTGATTCAACGTAAATAGTGACGGATCCAGAACAGGGATTTAGATAAGATAATATGACAGCTTTAATAACTTTCAAAACACTTCACTTCGCCTACAAGTATCTAGACAATTTAGACAATGTCTTTACACAAATTAATTCAGCTACCCGACTAATTCAGTTTGTTATCGGACTGGCGATCAATTCAATTGCAAGTAGGAACTAGCAGGTTCAATCCCTACGCTAACTATTATTTTGCTAACATAGGTATTTAATTTGACAACCAATTATAATGATCCTACCTTATTCTGTAAGCCGCAGGGTATGTTTATGTTGAAAGCAACATTGGCAGGATTCATCAGCTTCTTCAAGTCATGGTCCGTGATTTGGCTTTTGTGTTCAACCGACCCTTTCCCCTTCTTCTGCAGATCCGTTAATTTTGCTTTGAATGTTTTTCTTGATGATGCAAACTCGCTGTCTGTTGAAATATCGATACGACATGTCTCTTTAATGTACTTTGACAGGCCATATTTGACCGAGTGCAACGTAGATTTCTTTAATTCATCCCCTTTTACGGTGCGAACCGACGCAAAGAACGTCCGCAGATGATTGTTCATCACATTATTCGGCATTTCCTCGAAGTCGGCGTTTTCTGCCCCCAAATATGTCCGAAACAGTTTGACACTCCGATTAACGATCCGCTTGGTGCTGGCGGAATCTTTTGCGTCATCTAGTGTGTATAACTCTGCTTCCGAAATTGAAACAAACTGTTTGTTTACATAAGCAGTCATTTTGTTGCAAATGCTATTCACAAAATACTGTGACGCGTTATTGTTTGAGATGACGTCAAGCACGTGAATTTTAGACGCGCGTGCATGCCATGTAACAGTATACTGTTAACCGGTCAAAAACGTACTGTTAGCATGAGACAGTAAGAAATTGCCCATGATGAGTATATGAGAATTTAACGTTACAAAGTCACGTGAGGTATAATAATAGAATATGTACTCATCATTATAAAGGATGTACACAACATAATAAAGTATGTACATGACATAATAAAGCATGTACACAACATAATAAAGGGTGCACATAATAGAATAATAAGTGTCATTATAAGACAGTTGAGGCGTTCCATAAATACACCAGACAACTTTTGCTGCAGTGTCATCCTTTCATAAAATATAGAGCGTATCATATAAAGATCTAGATCTGTTATCATCAGTGCTCATAAAGTTACAAACATTAAACCTTGAAACGGCCACGCCACTCGAAAACTAACCTTCGGGAGTTGCACTTGCACACTGGAAGTATCTAGATAATAATATATTTGAGCCGTCCCACGAGAAAACCAACATTATGGCCTCTGCGTAATGTATCAACCCAGAAACAGAAAATCCACAGTAGGTGAAAAGTGTCTATCCGGGTAAGCCTGCACAGCATGATTATGCTGATCCAGGTCGATACTTTACGCAGAGACCACACATTTCGGTTTACTCGTGGGACGTCTCATATTAATTTTGAAATCTCCGACAGACGGTTTTCGTGTGACATGATTCGTGGTGTTTGTTTGCTTTGTTTTTATCCCTGGGCGTAAGTACCGCCTTTGGTGGTGGCGTGATAGAGCGTACGCCTCGGATGCGGGAGATAATGGCTGCCCTCCTTCAGAGTTGCGTGTGCAGCATTAAGACGGACTGGCTGGTGTTATGATACATGGACCAGTAGCACTTGATTCGTGACATTGATTAAAGCGTCCGTCTTGGTAGTGCATGGTAGTCAAGGGTTCGATCTAGCTTGGGTATGTTATGTACTTTAAAAATGGTAGTACAATCTCCCAACGCAGGTTTGAGGAGATAGTATGACGACTGATGTATCAGTATCGGAATACATGATATCGGTAGTACCTGTAAATTACACAGGTTTGAGGAGATAGCATGACGACTGATGTATCAGTGTCGGAATACTTGATATCGGTAGTACCTGTAAATTACACAGGTTTGAGGTGATAGCATGACGACTGATGTATCAGTGTCGGAATACTTGATATCGGTAGTACCTGTATATTACGCAGGTTACGCCGTGATAAAACTGAAATAGTGTTTGGTGTTTACGCCACTTTCAACAATTGTTCAGTTATATTACGTCGTTTCCTGGGTAACTTACCTGTACTACCTGAACAGTTATCCTGACACCAGCTTGTCTGTCGTAATGTTAACCCCGCAATCCTGAGCGCAAAGGAGGCCAGCCATTACTACCGTTTTAAAAGTATTTGGCATGACACGGCCGGGGTTTGAACCCACGACCTGCGCCTCAGTTCAGCCTTAGGCCAAGAAACCTTTTCGTTTAAGCCTTTCCCAAAAATCTGCAGCAGACGACATTGAACATATCGTGCCAAATATATAGAAAAACTCTATTAATGAAAAAGTGTTTATTGAAAACAGTTCAAAACATTGTGGCAACATGAGAAATTGCTCATCGTGAGTAATTCCTGCTCTTGTCTTAATGTTTTCAAAAGGCTTCTGCTGCAGATGCGTCTACAGGTGGGAAAGGAGACTTATTGCGGATAATGCTTTCATTTGCAGATGGTCTCCAGTTATGACGACCCATCCATCGGAGGCATCGAGGGCACCGTGTCAAAAATGTTAGAGGCTGACCCGACATTCGGTAAGTCTCTTTCTTCTTTAACGTGACGGACTGTCTCACTATATTAATATGCTAAACGGATTAAGAACACCAGTGTGTACAGTATAGCAGTATGGTAACTAATGGTTTGTAACGGTGAAAGAGTGAAAACACTGTTATTTGATTGGTGGATTGGCTACCGTTTGCTAACATAAAAATGTCCTTAAAGGCCGGGCAGGTTTTATACTCTATTCTCAAAGAATAGCCCAGATCCAGATAAGGAGGGGTTTGCAGATCTTTTCCCCACAATCTTTTTATTTGTATCTAGCCAAACCCTATGTTGTGGGTACTCAAAAGAATCATCTAATTGAAACGAATCTTTTGAGTACCCACAGCATAGGGTTAGCAGATAACATACGGATTATAGAATAAGCAAAACGCTCCTTATCTAGAGCTCTGTAATTAGCCTTGTACCTTATTAGCCCTACGTTCAAAAATACATGAAAATTCGTCAGCATGTTATTAAAATGTGAGAATTCGCATGACATATGAAACGATAAATTGTAGCACACATGGTGTGCACATTGCTGATAATTTATCGAAACTCAACTCTGCCTTTGATTAAGTTAAACATGATTAAATTATTATAATTAATGAACACAATTGAAACAATGTGACAGGCATTGCTCATTTTGAGCAAACGGTACACATTGGCTTTTGTGAACATTATATAGCCAGCTCAGCTGGTGCATCCGCAAAGTCTGATCAAGATCTACAATGTTTACATATTACTTACACAAGCTCGTTAGAAGATTCTGTCTATTTGTGTAGATTATGATAAGACTGATAAAGTTTACACTGTGAAATGCACCTACACTGTTAAGAAATGCCAACTAGAACCTTTGTTCATGCACAGGCTCAAATTGATAGTAGTGTGGTTCAGATACACCAACAGACGTGCACTTATCGGAAAGGGTTAGAAATATTCCATCTGACCAAGAAAAGAGAACATAACGAACAATGTCTTCCTTTTACGCAATGTACTCAATATTGTTAGAGAATTGTCTTTCACTTTTCCAAAATATTATTATATTCCACTCTACTGCTTCAAAAGCAGACAACATATCAAATAAAGTAAAAATAATACTGAGGAAAAACAGAGTTTACCACATTATGAAATCGTGCACTGATTATGTGTCTGTAAGCTTATTATCGGACCTGCTCAACTATGGCCGTAAACTGTCCCAGAGTAGAAGAACGTGTCTGACACTGGCATGTCAAGGGTCAGATTTCATATTTAAACATGCTAGATTCAAATCAAACACAACCTATAGATGTGCATTTATCACCCTCGCTTGTCAAAGGTCAGATTCCATTCTTAAACTCGATATAAAGTTAACCTTTCAAATAAAATCCAAATAGTAGAGATGCATATCTGAACCTGCAACGTCAAATGTCAGATTTCATCTTTAAACTCGATATAAAGTTGACCTTTCACATGCTAGATTCAAATAAAACACAAAAGGTATAGGTGCATATCTGAACCTGCCATGACAAAGGTCAGATTTCATTCTTACACTCGATATAAAGATGACCTTTCACATGCAAGATTCAAATAAAAAACAAATAGTGAAGTTGTATTTCTGACCCTGGTATGTCAAAGGTCAGATTTCATTCTTAAACTCGATATAAAGTTGACCTTGATCGAGGTAAATCTAAAGGTCATATTATTTCATTCAGTTCAAGGTAAAATCGAACTCGATCTGACGGTTGGTGATTAAAATCAGCTGTACTTTCTGTGTTATTACAGTGGCGGGCATTGCGCTCAAACTTGGACTGGCTGGTCAGTTTGCCGGTAAGAGAACGTACAATGATCCAGACATTGCGGAACCAGCAAAACGTATGATGGATCTTGCAGAGAAACCGCACGTGACGACGTGGGAAAAAAATCACGCACGTGCGATAAATCTATATTTAAACGGGTACGTTGGAAGTTTCATTAGATAATGCATATTTGCAAAAACTACATCATCCAATGTAGAAGGTTCATATATAGCATTTTATCATACAAAATGAAAACTTTATTTATAGCGACTTGGAAATATAACCATTTCCCACAATCAGACGCTTTATGATGCCTTTGCAGCAGACGTCTTTCGAAAACATTGTGGCCAAAGGTGAAAATGCTCACAATGAGTAATTTCACATTTTGCTACAATGTTTTCAACTTTACTTAATAATTCCTCTTTTATTTATAGAAATTTGTTTTTTTTATATTGTTAACACCATGTTCTCAAAGTCATCTGTTGCAGAGTTGTTGTATGCGGGAAAGGATTACGAATAAGTGTCAAATTGCAGCCATAAAATATAGAAATAGTGGACACAGTTGTGATCAAAGGGAGGCAGCTCTGATGGGATTACGGTAAGCCATTTTAGTCTCTTTTAATTTTAGGTGAAGATATAAGACGAAAGTTCTGTCCATTTATTTATTAATTTATTGGGGTTTTACGCCGCTTTCAACTATATTTCAGTTATATCACGGCGACAGTTCACTTATTCATGATCCCTGGGTAAACAAACCAGTACTAGGCTAGTAAATGTGCCTTGTCCAAGGGCACTCAACCATGACCGTAGTGCCGTGACTGGGGATCGAACCCGGGACATCCGGTTTCCAAATCCCCGACGCTAACCACTCTACCACAGCGGATTAAAGTTCTGTCCAAGTTAACTTAATATATTTCATGAAAAGATTAAAGTGTTTAAAAATTTAAAAATAACCTTAAATATCCTCTCTATGATGTATAACCCAAAAACTGTTGACATTTATGCTGTTTTGAAATCTTAAGGGAAATTTTCAAAACATTACGTATTTTCTAAAAAATGAAAGTAAATTTCACTGCGGGATAAGGGTTACATTTAATTTACCTATTTGCTAGAAAAAAATCCACTTTGTAGGTGGTTCTGTTTTGCAGTATTGAGTAAAAACTTTAACTTAATACAGGTTTTGGGGATTTTGGAATTTGTTAGGAAAGAACGATAGCACATTATGCTATAGAAAATGCAATAATTCCCTCTGACCTTTGTCGGAAATGCCCTATGACTTGTTCCTGGAGCTCATCTTATATTCAATCGACGTTTTTGTGTTGACTTATTTGAGCCATATCACACGAACATTTTTGATCTGCCAATATGATATGCATTGTTTGAGTACATTCAGAAAATATCTGACAAGTATGAAACGCAAAGGAATTTGAGATTGACAACCTTTTGCGTTGAAGGTTTTTTATCTGAATATGTTGTTTCTTAATGGTATTATAAATTTGACCTTTCATTTCAACACCTCAGAAATATCATTTCAGACAAAGACAGCAAGCTGCGGACGTTTTAGAAGACGTACTTATTGACAACCCGTTATATATGGGTGCCATCAAGTTTGCGTGCGAAATGTACGTCGAGAATGGGTTCTCTCCACGCCTTGCTGTGGGCGTGTCTTTCCGCATTGGAAGGAGACCACGCCTTTTTATGGGTAATGTCTACGACGTATGCCTTGTTATGGGTAATGTCTACGAGTTATGCCTTTTTATGTGTAATGTCTACGATTTATGCATTTATATTTCACAACCAGTTCCTGACGTTTGTGTCAATATATAAACTAGTTTGATATACAAGTATTCGTATCTTAATTGTAATTTATTTAATTAAATCACACATTATGGGATAAATAAAACACAGCTTAAATCCAATGAAAATATATGAGGTCCTGATAATATATATCGTTGCACTATGTTGGGGGATCATTTTAACCCTAACAATGCTGTATAGATAAATTATATTTGTCAAGCTTTGCATCTGGAAGACTCCATATCAAATTCAATGAATATCAAGGTAACATTAAGTTCAGTAAAACTAAAGTACAGAGCCTAACCAGTCAGCGCGGACGCTGCTGATGGCCTGGTTATATATGTCTACTGGTGACACAGGCTTCATGATATTTGTTTAAGCTGTCAACTGTTTCAAATTGCCAAATAGTATCGTATCTGAGCACGAAGCGATTCCATTTTGTTTGGATACAGATTAAACTGTAGACTAACTATAGCTCGAACATGAGATAATTCGAATATCTCTTTTAACTTAAAACAATATCTGAAAATGATCTGTCTTTTAAAAATAGCGTAGCAGCATTTCTGATTGCTCATGCAATCAATCAGAACTGCTGCTGTGCTGTTTTCTTGGTATGATGTTATTACTTACTTTTCATCATAAATAGTTCAGTATAAATGAATATCGAAACAGAAAATACATAAATGAATTTGGTCTAAATCGAGGGATGCTTCGAACACGCCGATTACTCGAAGTAATAAATGGGTTTCTTTCGACATCGTGTTAAGGCGAGTCCGATTAAAATTTACTTTCAGAGATTTCCTGTCATGGTATGGTTTTGGTTTGGAAGAAACAAACTACTTTCATGAAGCTGAAAAGATGGCAACGAAGGTTACATAGTTATATTTCGTTTTAACATGTGGTGTTCCATTATATTGACACCGTATAAGCAATACAACAATTAAATTGAGAAAATGATGAAAAGGAAAAGTTTATAGCTTATAGAGTTCGAGAAGTTTCCGCCGAACAGTCCATAAATGTAGCAAAGACTCGCGTGCAGATCCTAATTGGTTTTTCATGGATTATTGTTACAATAATGTTGTAATTTATCCAACGTTTCCAATTCAGTTTCATTGTAATAACATAATAGATATACCGACAGACAGTAAACTCATCACCAAAGTCGCGCAATTCATACATAACTGAATTATACTTAGATCATCAAAAATATTTCAGATACAATAAAAGATAATAATAATTATGATCATTATAATAAATTGTAATATATTCACAACGAAGCCCTCATTTGGTTGTGTGTTATATACTTTTTAAATAAGCATATATTGGTATAACGTATACTATTTTATAACATTGCCCCTGTTGCTCGGAGACGCTCAATAAGAATAGCATCCACAGTCTGGCCCTTGCTTGAATCGTAAGAACCGGCTAAATAGGTATGTACGATTGGAGTCACTGCAACTCTTGAGCTCCAGCAGGTGGGATGTCAATATAAGTTATAATATTTGTCCTGTCCACCACGATATGACCATAGCTGTTGAAAGCAGAGTAAACAAAACCCAAAACAAACAAACAAATCTTAGAACATAATTTAATGTAAAGATTATCTATCTGACCCGGAGCGCCAGTTAATTATTTAATTATTCGCATCCATAGCAGACGACCTTTGAAACCATTAGGGCTCATGATTTGCAATTTCTCCTTTTTGCTACAATGTTTTCAAATCTATTCATTAATTGCGAAAGAAACAACATATTGTTTTCTGACACGCTTCCATCATCTTTAAACAGGCACTGAAGGTAAACCCTAATGATAGTTGGGCGGTTCACTGTATTGCTCACGTCAGAGAGATGAATGGACAGTTTCAACAGGGTTCAGATTTTATGAAAGAAACAGAAAATGATTGGAACGTAAGTGTTACCAACGCCTCTGAAAGGCACATTTCCTAGCATAGTACTGGTTTGTTACCCTATAGATCGTGTATTAAATAAGTCCTTCGAGTATCATATATCTAAAAGTCCTTCGCATTGTGTTTTTCCATTTTATTTCTACTTAGTATAATTATTGTCTAAGAAACAAATAAAAAACATTCATACACGATTACGCCAGATTTAGCGTCCCGCATGACAGACAGCACACCTCCTTCGAAACAGCCTGCTCAATCAACAGTCTCTCTCTATCTCGTGCAGGGTGATATTATGTTACATGAACTACCAACGTGATATAACTGACATAATAATGACAATGGCGTAAAACCAAAAATACCTCTTCGTCATTCTTTCCCACAACATTCTAGGTTTGAGTTATTAAGTGAGAGACTTCCATTGTTTCATTTTGTACAATCATTCGGCTCCGAATTGGCATAATGCTAAGGTCTATGGGAAATAGAGACTAGTTGACATTAAAAGACAATTGACGTAAAATAATAATGTTATCTGAAGCCTTTTCTTACAGACAGTCTTATTGGCCGATCACTCGCTCAAAAAAGTGATACTGCTTCAGTCTATAGGAAACAGTGACTAATTTACATCACAAGACATTGTTTCACAATTTACGTCAAATTTACAGCTTATTAAAAGCGTTTTCTGTGTTATATGATTCTATCCAACGGCTCTAAATGGTATTAATGCTAAAGTCTCTAAAACATAGTAACTAATTAACATAACTATACATTGTTTAGTAAATGACGTAACATTTAAAAGGCAGCAAAAACGTTGCAAGAATAGAACCTTGACCTTTGGATTACGAAGCCGACGCTCTTGCAACTGTTCTCTCTTTCGCACAACATTCAGACATTCAGGGTTTGATTCACATTGTGAGCGGCTTCCACTTTTGTTTTTCCAATACCTCGGCTCTAAAAAGTGATAATGATCAACTCCAGAAAACAGTGACTATTTTACATATCAACTGGGCGTAAACTATTTATTTTAGTAAAAACATTTTTCGCAAAGACTATATGTTAT
Organism: Serripes groenlandicus; assembly: GCA_031761405.1. Taxonomy (NCBI): domain Eukaryota; kingdom Metazoa; phylum Mollusca; class Bivalvia; order Cardiida; family Cardiidae; genus Serripes; species Serripes groenlandicus. The sequence goes on from JASEVX010000062.1 coordinate 383,943, forward strand.
ACGTTCCAATCCCTCCGCTCTAAATAGTAGTACTGTCAAGGACTCTAGGAAACAGTGACTAATTTGCATTACACTACCAAGTGTAACGTACGAATTGACATAACAATTACAGGTTATTAAACGCATTTTCGCAAACACTATGTTATATGTTCCAATTCAGCTGTAAATGGTTATAATGCTAAGACCTCCAGTAATCAGTGACTAATTTACGTTAAAAGGACCTGTTTCATAATTGACGTTAAGTTTAAAAAATACATGTAGGCCACGCGATGCTTGTTTTGCTTGATTTTTGGTATCTTGTATGTTTATATGTTTATTTAAATGACATTTTACTGTAAATAGGTTTTACCGTCTTAACCCACATGCAAGCGCATTTAGACGAATTTGTAACAGACGACTTTTAAAAACACTGTGGCAAACATCACTCACTATGAGCAATTTCTCTTTTAGCCACAGTTCTTTCAACTTTATACAATAGTTTTTCTCCATTTGTGGAGACTTTCTATATTGTAAGAGGGGTTTTGTATTTTTTTTACAGGAGTCAATGCTGAGCTGTCACAATTACTGGCACTGGGCCCTGTTTAAATATGAAGCCGGCGATTTTGAAACAGCCAGGGGTATACTAGACACTCAGGTATAATCGGGGAGTAATTTAAACTTCATAAACCCTTTGCCACATGCAACAAATCTGCAGTAGACGACTGCAATAATATTTTTTATAAATATGGATATCTTATATAAATGAAAGTTTAATCATTGAAAACATTGTGGTAAAAGGAGAATGTCTCATCATCTTTTGCCAACATGCTTTCAAACACTCTGCTGCAGAGGCGTCAGAAAGCACCTAGATATGGTATTGCACTGCTATTGTAAACATACACGCTGAGTCCACAGTAATAAGGATCTAATTGGTGCAGTGGAAGGGCGTTGACCTTTCGTATCACAGGTACCGGGTTTGATTTCCGTCTAGAGCGGCTTTTGTCTTGCGGATTTTTCCACATAAATTGGTTGGTTAAGTATCCTGACAGCAGACGAGCCTCATTAACATAAGCCAGAGGCTTATTTCGTAATCGATATAATGAATAAGTAAAAATTAAAGTATATATCAAGAGTATTTGAATTATATCAACACTGAAAAAACATAAATGAATTGTGCATACATCGCGGGGTCACTTGAACACGTTACTAAGTCGAAGTAATTGATCGGTCGTTTTCGACTAGACTAGTTGGTGTTGTTCAGAACCGTTCTCCAGGACCCCGTGTTATCAAAAATACTAAGGACGTTCTTAGTTAACAACGGTCCTGACGCCAGTTGTCACATGACCGGAAGTTTACATTCTACTGTGCCATACTGTACTGAACCGTTTTACGACCAACATTTGTGTTTGTTAAGACCGGGGAGTTATGACCGTGTTGATAAAATGGTCTCATTTTCGGTCCTAGTTAAGGCGGTCATAATTCCGACATAATGATAAAACGGGAGCCATATGTTTTCAGGGTGAATTTTGGACTAGATAGCGAACAGGGGAGACACTGATGAGACTGTGCGGAGGCTCAGATTTTCTCAGGATCTTTGATGGTCGGTTATCGTGTCATGTGACTCGTTTTATTCCTACAGGTCCTCCCTCTGATGCGTAAATATAAATCCCCGTCTAGTATGACCGATGTCGCTTCGTTGATGTACAGACTGGGGGCAGAAGGTTGGTAATTTTGTTTCTTAGTTCTCCCCTGCCATGTTATGTTCTGACAGTTGAGACTACCTTACCATTTCCCATATACGACACATCTTGCAGCAGACGTCTTTGAAAACTCCTAGGTATATGTATGGAAAATCTCTTTACATTTACGTAAGATTTTAATCCTTTGCCACAATGTTTTCAAAGGTCGACTGCTACAAATGTGTCTGCATGTGGGTAAGGGTAACCGATGCTTGAACAAGTTTGTTGAGCACTCTCGGTGCATTTTAGCAGGAGATACAATGCAAAGTGTTTCTTTCATAGTGTCGATGTCATATAACAGCGCAATGTGCTATAGTTATACTTTTTCTTACCGGACAAAACTAAACGGTTTGATTTTAAATGCCTTTAACCTTCATGCAATGAAGCTTTGACAGATGTGCGGTCAGGATACATTTTTCTCCTTTTCCGGATATGTTGGGTAATAAGTTTGTTGATACATTACAATATAGTTTATTACATAAAACAACAAACATTATGTTTATAGCAAAAAAAGAAAATAACAAGTACATGTACATACAGAGACATGGATTTTTACAGAAAAAATACAAATATTCAACAACGTAATATTTAATGGTGCTCATTCAGGCAGAACTTGGTTTATTTATGAAAAGGAACATCGGGAGCGATGAACGAACAATTTGATGGCGGAATCCCACTATTCGAATTTTAACGAATGAGCAGTGTTTGCCCTTTTCCGAATGCAATTAAATATCACAATACCGACATACGTGTTTGTCGTTGATCTATTTAGTTTGCATAACGACTTACTGGCTGGTGTCAGGATAAATAGAGCATTAGGGCTGGTAACTTTCCCTGGAAACGCCGTGATATAACTGAAATATTGTCGAGGGGGAATAAAACACCAGCATTCAATCAATCAATCTAGATAAGGAACGTGCTACGAAAACTTTGATTGAATTCTAAGTTTCCCTGTAGGAGGTTGGAATGATGTTTTTGATTGACTTCTAGGTTTCCCCGTCGAAGGTTGGAACGAGGTTTTCGACGTGGCTCACATGCACATGGGAGACTTCGCACGGTCCTATAGTGACACCAACGTGATGCTGGCATGTGCGGGCTCAAAACAGAAAATGGAAAGGGATAAATTCGTGGAGAATATCAAAGATGTTATCAGGTGTTTTTTTTCTTTTCTGATATAACCTTTTACTTTGACCATGATTCCGCCTTTTAGCTCTCCTGACCAAAGAGTTCAAGGTGAGCTATTGTGATCACACAAAGTCCAGCGTCCGTCCGTCGTCTGTCGTCTGGTGTCCGTCGTCCGTTTAAATATTATTCTCTAAAACTACTGATCCGATATCAAAGTCATTTCATAGGAAGGTTCTCTATGTGGCTCTCATAACAATGTGTTCAAAGAATTTTATTCCAACTAAATATTTGGTTTCTGCGACATCAGAAAACTGGGAAAATGGAAAAACTTTAAAAATCTTCTTGTCAAAAGTACAGACTTGATTTGAAAATTACTTTGCACAAACGTTCCTTGGGTGATCCTCTACAAAGGTTTTCCGATCCGTTGAAAGAATGGCCGCCAGGGGACTAAACTTGTTTTCCCTTTACGTGTTTAGTGAACACCTAAACATTATCTTGTCCAAAAGTACAGGCCCGATTTAAAAATAATCTGGCACAAATGGTTCTTTGGTGATCCTCTACCAAGATTGTTAATAGTATTCAGGTCCCTTTAAAAACACGGCCGTCAGGTTTGGGGGATATTGTTTTCCTTATATGTATATATTGTGAAAACTTAAAATATATTCTCGTACAAAAATGCTGAGCTGATTTGAAAATAAATTCGCAGAAATATTCATTGGGTCTGTTGTGAAATGAGAAATTGCGTCTTTATGAGGGAAAGGGTTACTTCTAGTTCAGTCGTGCCGCGAATAATTTTGAAAATATTCAAACGAAAATATGAAAACTCTTTATAAATGAAAGATCAATTGTTGAACAAAGTTGAAATTAGAGTAGCAAAAGTAGCCAAAATGAGTTTTAAAAGTTCAAACGGCCATGGCGGATTGCTTAAGGAAAGAATGATTAATTTCAAATCAATAAATGTTTGTAGAGCTGGAGACAAGGGTGACAATGTCCATGTCTATAAAGATGCCACGTTACCGGTGCTAGAGGCTATCCAAGCCTATGCTGACGGTGACTATGACAGAGCTGTGGAGTGTTTAAAACCTGTACGCTACGAACTGTACAAGACTGGAGAAAGTAATGCACAGGTACGTGATATTGTGTGATATTCCCTTTTAACCATTTCCAACATACAGACGCTTACTGACACCTCTGTAGCAGATGACATTTCAATAATTGATATTTCATTTTAGAGTTTACATATGTTTGACTAAGAGTGTTCAATGTTCCCTGCTACAGGTTTGTTGCGTGTGGGCGACGGTTAAAGATAGCCACTACATGCATTAAAACTTCTGCCAAACATTGTATTCTACATTGTAAGGGTAAATAAAAAATACAATAATCATCATTCGAAATACACAATTTCTAATTAGTGGGAATTCGTGTTTCTTGTTTTGTTCCATTCTACTGATCCAGAGCTAAGATAAAGGTCGTTTTGCTTGTTCTAAATTAGTTATTAAGCCTTCTAGCTCTATGTTGTTTGAACTCAAAAGAATCGTCTCAATGAATTATTTTGAGTGCCCATATCATAGGGTTTTGTTGGAAAACAAGAAAGCTAGCTGGACCTTTGCTAATCATTGTTGGGTACCAGTGCTGCAAGTTAGAAGTGAACCCGCAGAACTAGAATACATACATGTATAACAATATGACAGACATACATATGACATATGATCATTTAACGACTCTTAGCCTTACAGATAGGCGACACAACATTGTAAAGAAAATGTTGGAGCTTTTTTCTTTAATTGTAGTAACATTACAGTATCCTTCTGAAAATCATCATACTTATATCAAATTTAACTTTCAGCGAGACCTGTTCAATGTCATCCTTATTCAGTCTGCCATTCGATCAAAGAAGTATCAGAAATACGCAAGGTAAGTCCATTTTGAAAAAGCTCTTTAACATGTGATTAAACATGTTGGCGCATCTGCAGCAGCAGACGACGTTTGAAAAACATTGTATCAAAAGTTGAAAGGAGTTGAATAAAATGTTTCAAAACATTGTGCTAAACGGCGAACTTGTTCATAATGAGAAATATCTCCATTCGTGTTTTCCAACCTCATTAAAATCCGACCAGAATACTTCGCCGAGAGAAGCTTGGTTTTAAAGAGATTCAATGTTTGCCTTCATCTTTTAAAATTGTCTACTGCATAATTGTTGTGTGTTGGACAGTTTATAAATTAATACGTTTTCTGTTTTATATGTGTCACAATACAGTCCTTACCAGTAAACTACGTATATGATATTTTACCATTGAACCTTTACTAGAAAAAGTATATCCCTAGTGAAATGTATGTACACATAACACATGCCGAGCCCTTGTAGCTCAGTCGGAGGCGACGCCGGCTATCAAACAAGGGGTTGTGACTTCCAATCCCAGCTCGGCCAAAATTATTTCCTACATTTTACAAAAGTCACTGTGACAAGCGTCGTTCGTCTACCACCAATAGGCTTACAGTTTATGTGGGAAAGAAGGCAGATGCTTGGACATACTGTTGTTTGGAGTACTGGTGTGATAAAGCAAGGAGTAAGTAAACGGGCCGCAGTGATAAATATTTTGAAACTCTAAAAAAAGAAAATGTATTGAATAAAGTTTAAGGTATTGGATCTGTAATGGTCAATATCACAATATTGCCTAAATGTGTTTCCCTTGCTATCTTCATCCATTGAGACATGTATTTCTGAAATTTTTGAAGGCAAAAAATGTACAACAACTAAACACAATAAAATTGCTTTAATTTTCATAGATGTCTTAAAAATGATATATAAAGGGCACGTTTTCTTTAAAAGAACATTGCTGATTAAAATAAACACCAATGAAAATAAAATACATTAAAATAAAAGAAGAAAACTCTTTAATATCACCGTACCCCCTTCTGAACTCTGCTTTTTTAAAATAATGTTTCTGCAACTTTGTAATTTAAAAGTCATCTAGCATTATTACTTTAACAATTAACCATTTATGTTAGATATCATTATTTACTACATTGTTATATTTAAGATATACTTAAATATAAAAAACATTTACCCTCTTGTTTTCTCATAACATGCTATTACATAAGATAGGTGACAAAATAAAAGGCAGCACAATGTGTCTGTATATTGTCTTTTCAACAACTATCATCAGTAAACATGAAAGTTTCTTTTTTAAAATTTTGTATTTAGGCACATATTTGAGTTGAAAAAACATCACTGCATACAACAATAACGATTATGCTTAAATATATCTCAAATAGAATGCTTTATCAATAAATATGGAACACCACCCATCCCAAAACAATGCCCCTTTATATAAAAAAAAAACACACACCAAAAACCCAACCTGTTCTATTGTATGAGCATCATCAAAATACCCCCCACTTTAAAATGTATATCAAAGAATAATACATTATTAAAAGAAGTAATTACATGAAAAGGCATCTATATGTGGAAATATTGACAAATCTGTACAACAAATCCATGAATTTCAACCTATTTTGACCCTTACAGAATGTTGCATCTTATTTCAATGACCATGCATGAAAATTATGTTTTTTTGACCTTTAGAATTATTTTGGTGTTCTACCTGATACGTCTGTGGTACTGGGCCGAGTCTACACATCTTGCAGAACGGAAGGTTGGACAACAACAAATTAAATTCTTCTAAATTAGTCCTTCCTTCCAACTGTCATTTTCACGGTCTTATCAAAATGTCGAAAACATATGTCACACTTAGGTTTTGTGCATGCGTTTGCTTCACAAACATTACCCGCACAAAGTTTATGATTAATAACAACATTGAATCCATTTTTCTTATCCGGTATATGCATATTTGCAAATCTACGGCATCGATAAACTTTATTTTTCCATCGTCGGCCATGTTTGTTTACCGATGTGACGTCACGGCAAGTGGGGAAAAACCTTTTTGTACTATATTTACCTACTATGGACAATTTTCCGACTGGCGGAAATACATATCGGAAGGTTACGAGTGATCACTGTGAAAGTCGAATTTTACCGAAGGCATTACAGATACGATACCTTAACAGATTTTGGCGAAAAGATCAATTGTTCATTATGAGCAATTTCATCTTTTGCCAAACTTTTTTCAAAAGTCGTTTTCAGCTGAGTCTGAGTCAGTATGTGGGAAAGGGTTGATATTCGTCTAAGCACATGTATATGTTTTGAAAAACGTACACAAATTTCATATTGATGGCAATTAGTACATGGTCGGATATCGTAATATTCTACCAAATGATTCTGATAATATTTATTTTTTAATTAAGTCACCTGATTGCAGAACGCCAGAGCCTGAAGGGAGAGACGCCATTGATGCAAAAGATGCTTCAAACACTCGTGGTTGAGCACTGAACGTTCACAGAATGTAAAACATAGTGGGAACAGCAACAATTGATTTATATTCTGCCACGAATGAACATATATCTCATTATAACATCCTAACATACATTTACTCTTTGGTTGAGGCATTAAAGGCATGCTGATCTTTTGTAGAAATGTTGCTTAAATTTGGCAATTAAACTTATTTATATTTCAAAACAAAAACGTCTTATTAATTTGATATTTGAAAAGGTATTGGTTTGAAGATTTAATACGACAATCGATATCTGGCTTTATCGATACACCTAAGACTTATGTATAAAGCGAAGAAAAGACTAGCTGGTTAATTTAGTACAATTAGAGTTGTTGTGCCTACTGTCCTAGCAAGGTGACACACAGGGGTCATGTCTCCGTCGTCTTTAAGTTGTTATCGTTCCGTCATGCTGTGATATATCAATACATGAGTTCATCAGATGATCCAAACCTGATACTTTTGGTACGCGAGATCGACGATTTAGAAGACTACACCGTTGTTTTCTACAAGGGTCATTGGCCGTGGACTTATGCTGACTACTAGTGCTATATAACTGAAATAATGCCATAGGCGTGTAACACGATTCAAATAAAATATTCCATGAATTAAGAGGGCCATGGTGGCCCTTTAACGCTCTCCTGGGTATCATGGCTCAGTATCATAAGGTTTTCATAATTGATAGGCCTACTTAAAGAAGTAATATGATAAACAAAAAACACTTGCAGCTTCTAGATAATACACAATATTGTTCTTAATTTTGCCCTATTGACCTTGTCTTTGAATTGATATGACCAAACTGAACCTTAGCCTAGACATCAGCAACACATAATTTCTGTATAAGTTTCAAAATGCTCAGCTAAACATTGGCTTATTAACTGTCCACAAGCTTTTGATTATATTTGACCTTGTGACCAAGTGTTTAACCGGTCATGACCCAATTTTGAACTTGGCCCAGATATCATCAGATCAAATGTCCACAAGCTTTTACTTGGCCTAGGGATTTAGCTTTTGATCCGACATGAACCATACTCGAACTTGATCTATATATAATATATTATCAAGGTTAACAAACTGAATATGTTTCATGAATATTGGATGTTAATAGTGGAATCTAGAGTTTTAACAAGCAAATTGTTGACTAAGGACAATAGGCGATCACAATAACTTGCCTTATTTGGGCTAAAATCCTATAGAATAAGTGTCTTTTACATAACTGCCTTGCTACAATTTCATACGCATTATTTGCTGTTGTTGTTGTTATTATTAATAATTAGTTGAACCTGCACATTTACTAAGGCATTTTTATATAAATAAATGCTATATAATATATATTTATATATATATATATATATATATATATATATGGCGTAAATTAAAGTCGCCACGACTAGCAACGCACTTCTACATCTCTTTTCTGAATAATGACCAAAAACATTGGTATGTGACACAATTCTTTTTCAAAGTTTATTTTTTGAATAAATTTGTTAAAGGGACTGAATCCCATATGAGAAAAAAGCGAAAAAAAAAGAAAATTGTTAAAAATTGCTATTACCTTGATGTTTTTGCATGTAAGGCATTGAGATTTGCTGACTGATGTACTACAATATATGCACACTATTAATATTGCGGAGATTTTTCGTTATTTTGCATTGTAAAATCTACTGGGTTAGTAACCCAGTAAATCTAAAAATATCGCTGTATATTTATCACGTTATCACTACAACCGAATTGACAATCTCCTTCCCAGAGTTGTTGTTCCTTACACTCACGCATACATGAATGTAATGAGTCGATAGTGTAAGAGAATGCCGAATTGAATCCACAAATTCAAATGAGCAAGAGGAAATTCCACGGTATTTTTAAACGGGAAAACACGGAGCGGATGTTTTATTAACTGCTTATTTCCTATGAAATAATGAAAAACAAGAATTGTACGACCTTCTACAATATTCCGTTCCATATATATATAGACGTATTTTGGATTAATTAGAATAAGTATAAAATATAACGATTTTGGACCATTATGGTGTTCAGTCCCTTTAACTCCGGATGTGAAAAATAAGATATGACCCGGACATGGTTTTTTCTTTCTTTCAACAGGGTCAGAGGTTAAGGTAACTGTGATCCAATTTTGGTACGTGACACAATTCTTTTCAGAGATGCATTTTCAGATTAAATTTGCTGACTCTATGTTAGATCAAATGAGATATGACGAGGTTTTTTTCTTTAAACAGGGTCAGAGGTTAAAGTCAATGTGACCTATTTTGATACGCAACACACCGTCTTCCGGAGATGCGGGTGCATGCCGAATTTGGTTACTGTAAAATGGTACAGGAGATATTGCCCGGACAAGGTTGTGCAATACTTTTCTTGGCCAAAGTCGAGTGACCCAATTTTAGTTTGCGACACATTCTCTTTCCAATATGCCCATTCAGACCAAATTTAATGACAACAAATAATATTTAATAATGCTTCGGCAATTAACGATAAATACCTATATGCCTATAATATACATGACATGTAAAGTAACTCATGACGGGTCTAGTTGCCAGAAATTGGGACCAAGTGTAGATCGTGTGTGTAATTCCTCTGCAGCAGAAGCCTTAGCAGTGGTCTGAATCAGTGATGGTGACAGTGAGCTATCGAAGCAGCCTATATATACATACCTTATACCTATATTATCATATGTGGTCTAAATCAGTGATGATGAGCTATCGAAGCAGCTTATATACATACATTATACCTATATCATCATATGTGGTCTAAATCAGTGATGATGACAGATAGCTATCGAAGCAGCTTATATACATACCTTATACCTACATCATTATATGTGGTCTAAATCAGTGATGATGACAGTGAACAATCGAAGCAGCTTATATACATATCGTATACCTACATTATCATATGTGGTCTAAATCAGTGATTATGACAGTGAGCTATCGAAGCAGCTTATATACATACCTTATACCTACATTATCATATGTGGTCTAAATCAGTGATGATGAGCTAACGAAGCAGGTTATATAGACATGTACATACCTTATACCAATATCACCATATGATCCCGTCTATGAGGAAAGGTACAAGTGGAAATTTCTAAACAGTGTATGTTCATGTGTACATATCCTCCTTATTACCAGAACCTTCACAAGTTGTCAGGCTGCTGATCTTGATCAGACTGGATGCACAGACACACAAGAGAAAAGGTGTACCTTTTCCTATGGATAGGTGCATATATTCTTGTATACACCTAACCTAGGAAAAATGATGAATAGATGGAGAGGAATCCCTTAGATGAAAGGTGAGAGAGACAGCAGATAGTAGTGATTTGACATTGGAGTATATCGGTAGATTACTAAGAAGGTGTGAAATTATTGAGAATGATTTGATTCACTCTAAAACACATGTGTGACAACGAGTTACGGAAATGTGCTAATGTATTTGGGGTATGAAGATATTTGAGACGACCTGTGTGTATTTATGAGAAAAGGCGCGTGTATTTTAACATCAAATGCAATACCAAGTGAGGATCAAGCTACTGCTAAACGTATGTGTCACGTGAATGATGGTGAATTCGCAACTGCCGTTAAGAGTAAAGCTAGCGTACTATTCTTGTTTCACAGGTCTCGCACCTCTATGTTTACCCCTGGTGCAATTCTATGTCTCAAGGGTCATGTACATGCTACTGACAGGTGTGTTTCTTTATACTCCAGTTATATGGCAGGCTGTTGTTAAGTTCTTTTATGTCACTTTACACAATTACAGTGAGATGATTACATAATTGTGGAAAGTGCCATAAAACAACGTTATAAATAAAAACAAAACACCCGGGAGTATTGTTGAAAGTTGCATAAAACACAATTGAAAACAAACAAACATGACAATAGCATGTACATGGCCCTTGAGACACAGTTATATGTCTGAATAATTGTGTAAAGTAACATCAAAGAACATAACAACAGCCTGCCAGTATCATGATCATTGCCCGTGAGACACAGTCAGATAAATGGAGTATAGAGAAATACAAGGGTTAACAGCATGTGGACATGCCTGTTAAGTGCAGAGGCGTTAGAGAGCGCCTAGATGCGGGAAAGGGTTAACAGCATGTAGCTATGCCTGTTTAGTGCAGACGTGTCAGAGAGCGCCTAGAAGCGAGAAAGGGTTAACAGTATGTAGCTATGCCTGTTTAGATTTGGAAACTCAGACCTTCATACAACTGAGGATGAAACACAAATTGAAATTCACGAAGAAGATGAAATAATTTATACCGTATGCATTGTTATTGTAAACACAAATTAAAATACACGCAGAACACAAATCAATTTCACCGTATGCACTGTTATTGTAAACATAAATTAAAATTCAGGCAGAACACAAATCATTTATAGCGTATGCACTGTCATTGTAAATATAAACGCTGAGCCCACTGTGATTGCGTTGACCTGTCGTACCGAAGGTCGCGGGTTTGATTCCCGTCACGAGCGGCTTTTGTCTTTAGGATTTTTTCACACAAACGGCGCGAGTAATGGTTAAGTCTCCTGGAAGCAGACATCGAGCCTCATAAATATAAGCCGAAAGCTCGTTTCGCAATCGATGTAAATAAGTATGCTTAAAGTTTAAACTAAAGTATATATTAAGTGTATATGAATTTCATAGCTGAAAACACATAAGTGAATTTAGCATACATCGAGGGGTCACTTGAACACGTTGCCAAGTCGAAGTAATTCATCGGTCCTTTTCTGAATAGTCGGAGTTGTTCAGAACCATTATTAAGACTTTAAAAAGTGTAATAATGGCTGCCCTCTTTGGCTCAGGGTAGCGGGGTAAGCATTACGACGCTGACTGGCTGATGTCTGTAGTATTGGTCACTTACCCAGGAAACGCCGTGATACAACTAAAATATTGTTGAAAGCGGCGTAAAGCACCAAACAATCAAGCTGTTAATCAACCAGAACCATTCTCCAGATGTTTTCAGAGTAAATACTTGACTAGATAAGCGAACAGGGAATATCTGGACTTCTCTGGATCCTTGATGATCGGTTATCGTGTCACGTGACTCGTTTCATGCATACAGCCCTGCCTCTGATGCGTGAATATACATCCCCGTTTAGTATAACCGATGTCGCTTCGTTGATGTATAAACTGTAGGCAGAAGGTCTCTAATGACATATGATGTCCTGACAGTTTAGACTTCCTAACCCTTTCCCATATACGACACGAAATCTCTACAAATGTGTCAGCACGTGGGTACGGGTAACCCATGCTTGTAAAATTGTTTTGAACACTCATGGTGCATTTTAGCAGGAGACACAATGCAAAGTGTTCGTTTCATAGTGTCGATGTCATATAACAGCGGCCAAGTTTTCAGTTATATCACGGAGTTTCTGGATAAGTTACCAGTACTACTGGTCCATTTATCCTGAAACCAGTAGGCCAGTCTTCATACTTATTCCTCAACCCTGTGCGGCCCAATGATCTTTCGCCGTGATATAACTGATATGGTGTTGAAAAACGGCGTAAACACCAAATTAAACAATAAACTGTGATATCAGATCTCTAGATATAATAACTTTGATTAACTTCTTCATCCGCCTTGCTGGTGTAGCTGTAGAGCGTCCGCCTCGGTACGGGATGTTGCGGGTTCGATCCACGTCCGGGTGATTCATACCAAAGACTTTCAAAATGGTATACATGTCTGCCCTCCTTGGCACTTAGTGTTGAAGGGTTAGCAAACGATTTACTGACTGGTGTCAGGATAAATAGACCAGTCGTACTGGTAACTTAAACAAGAAACACTGATATAACTGAAATAGTGTTGAAATCTGCGTAAAACACCAAACTATCAATCAATAAATCAATTAATTGACTTCTAGGTTTCCCCGTAGAAGGTTTGAAAGATGTTTTTATTGGCTTCTAGGTTTCCCCGTCGAAGGTTGGAATGATGTTTTTGATTGACTTCTAGGTCTCCCCGTCGAAGGTTGGAACGATGTTTTTGACGTGTCTCACATTCACATGGAAGACTAAACGTGATCCTATAGCGACATCAACGTGATACTGGCATGTGCGGGCTCCAAGCAGAAAATTGAAAGAGATAAACTCGTGGAGAATATCAAAGATGTTATCAGGTGTGCGTTTTTTTCTGGCATAATTCTTTTCTATGACCATGAGTCTGCTTTTTTACTTTGCTTATGCAAAACTGTAATATATTTGCGGTATTATTAATATACAGTTATTATACTTAATTGTGTTCTTATATTTACTAAGTTTTTATTTTATTTAGTTATAGGAGGGAAATTAGGGAATTCGCCAAAATATACTATCTAAAAATTGCTGGAAAAATGGTCCAGTTCAAAAGGTCCTTATCGAAAAGTCCGTCGGCCAAAACGTCCGTTCGCCGGGAATATCACAGATATGTTTTCCTCCCGCATATAACTCAATAATCCCATAAACATAAACAAATATAGTGATAAAGGCATGTTTACAGTTATGAAAAAGAAGATCATAGAACATATAATGATGATTCTGTATATATTTCTGATTGTACAAAGTTCATTTATCTAAATTTGATAATGCTCAATTTATGTTTTTTTTAATATCCAGTATCAAATAACCCAATCATCACACGCATCACACACAATATCATTATGATGGATTTGCATTTTTCTTTATATTTACAAAAATGTTGTATTCACAGTTGAAATGCGAAACCCTATTTTAGCCTAATAAGTATACTAGATCTGGCTCTACACTAGTCGCGAATGTTTTAAGGTTGGTATTCGCAAATCCCCTTATCAATTATACTATATGAAAAAACATAGATAATGATGACGCTGCTTTTCTTATTGCATTTGCAATGTTATTTTAATAACAATTAATGGTATATCAGTATATCAGATGGTTTGGGTGATTTCTCGTTCCACGCTGCAATACAAAGTGTATGGTCGGGTTTCGAATTAAAACATTTTAATACATCTTACTAGATATGTAATTGGCCATAAACACCATTGGTGATTTTGATGCTGTAACCTGTCCTATAATAAGAGTCTTATCACTGGGTCTGTACGCAAGACAATACGGATCGTCCATTCCCTCCTTAGATGTTGAGATAATATTCTGCTTGGTACCGTCAGTATTCACCACGTGTAGATTGTTAGACCATTGTCCACACACCATGAAGTTGTCATCCGCGTCAAACAATAAACCACGACTATCCTTAAGCTGACTGTCAGAATATGTATACAGTGTAGTTCCAGTGCTGTCAATACACTGCACGTCAGTAGTAGTACTAACAACGATTCTGTCACCGGTACTGTTGACAGCTAGGTAGTAAGGATATCCCTGCCTAACGTTAAACGTGTTCACGGTGTCACCAGTAATTGTCAGTACCATTACCTTCCACCCGCGTCCTGTTTTATCACGACAAGTGACGTATATTCTATTACTGTTATAGTCAACACCCCAACACTGCATTCCGACTTGAATGTTGTTACCCTTCTCAATGGCACCGGAAACATTCAATAATTGAAGGCAATTTTCATTTCTTTGAGACACAATGACCTGGTTCTCTGATACAACCGCTACATCCCAAACAAGGTTAATTTTCATCTCGAATTTCATTGTGAAATCTTGTGAAAATACTTTGACCGAATGGCCATTATTACCTTCACAAACGACTAATCGCCCGTCATGCATGAACGCGCATCCCGTGACACCACTAGTTGGACCAATATCAATGTCTCTTTTTGTCACAGACGCTATTTGCTGGAAACAGATTCGAGAATCATCCGACGATATTGGATCATCTATTTTGAATGTACCAATTGAGCTAATATCGGACATTAAGGTGACGAGTTGATCGGACTTGTGAAATTCTAACTTGCTTGGTTGTATTTCCTTCATTATATCGTCTGTCGCTTCTTTCCCTTCGTCTAATTTGTGTTTCTCTTTCGTCATAAGAACAAACATGGCATCTGCATTTGCATTCCCAAGACATTCAAATGAATTAATAATTTCTTGTATCTCTTCGTTCAGTTCATCTGATAACTTAATATCATTTTCGGCATCAACCATTAGTTTCTTTTCTATATCGGAAATAGTGTCTTCCATATCCTTCGCTAATTTCTCAATCCATTTAATGACTTCCAATTTCAATTCAATAACTTCCTGTATAGATTTTCTGCAACTTGTTTTTATCTGTATTTTATCGTTTTCCCTTGAATCCTTTATTTCTTTCATATATGACGATAAGGATCTGGTCTTCTCTAAAAATAATGCAATGTCATTCTGTGTCTGTGCTTCTTGCGCAATTTCCTTCACAGCCTTAACTTTACATCGTCTGTGTTTTGTCCTATTACACCGGTCGCATATGGCTGCATCATGACTTAAACAGAAAATTGTTAAGTTTTCTGTTTCATGGTTTGTGCATTTCATGACGGTAGCGATCAATGCATTCTGTTTAATCGACTTCCTCTTCGACATGTCGAATGGTTTCAGCTCGTGATCCCGTGTGGCTCTTAAACTTCGATGGAATTCTTCACACGCATCGCATAGATATTCTGAACAGACTTTACAGAATGTCCGAGCTTGTTTGTTTACTCCTCGGAACTTACAAGGATCACACATCTTTGTGGGGTCTTCGTCGGACATATTTGTGTTTCCAGCCATGGCTTCAGCCATTGTTTGTTGAGTCTGTAATGAAATTTAACAAATATGTTTAATTATAAATAATTACTTTCAAATTAAAACCTTGATAAAGTACACACGTCAAATATACCTACTAAATGTTTTCGTTGCGATAATAAATCTAGATGACTTTAAGTAGTATTATAGTTTTCTTTTAATAAGTTGTTTGTATTATTGATGATGATATGATGGTGTTGGTGGTGTAATTGATGATGATGTTGGTGTAATTGATGATGATATGATAATGTTGGTGGTGTAATTTATGATGATATGATGAGGTTGGTGATGTAATTGATGATGATGTTGGTGGTGTAATTGATGATGATGATGTTGGTGATGTAATTGATGATATGATGATGTTGGTGGTGTAATTGATGATGATATGATGATGTTGGTGGTATAATTGATGATGATAAGATGAGGTTGGTGATGTAATTGATGATGATATGATGACGTTGGTGGTATAATTGATGATGATGATAGTGGTGTAATTGATGATGATGTTGGTGGTGTAATTGATGATGATGATTTGATAATGTTGGTGGTGGTTTAATTGATGATGATTTGATGATGTAGGTGGTGTAATTGATGTTGATTTGATAATGTTGGTGGTGGTTTAATTGATGATGATGTTGGTGGTGTTATTGATGATGACATGATGATGTTGTTGGTGGTGAAATTGATGGTGATGCTGATGGTGTAATTGATGATGATAAGATGACGTTGTTGGTGTCATTGATGATGATGATATGATGACGTTGTTGGTGTCATTGATGATGATATGATGATGTTGGTGGTGTAATTGATGATGACATGATGGTGTTGGTGTCATTGATGATGATATGATGACGTTTGTGCCATTGATGATGATATGATGAGATTGGTGGTGTAATTGATGATGATATAATGAGGTTGGGGATGTAATTGATGACGATATGATGAGGTTGGTGGTATAATTGATGATGATATGTTAATGTTGTGTCATTGATGATGATATGATGACCTTTGTGCCATTGATGATGATATCATGAGGTTGGTGGTGTAATTGATGATGATATGATGGTGTAATTGATGATGATGTGATGACATTGGTGGTGTCATTGATGATATGATGACGTTGGTACCATTGATGATATATAATGAGGTTGGTGTAATTGATGATGATATGATGAGATTGGTGGTGTAATTTATGATGATATGATGAGATTGGTGATGTAATTGATGACGATATGATGAAATTGGTGGTGTAATTGATGATGATATGATGACGTTTGTGTCATTGATGATGATATAATGAGGTTGGTGTAATTGATGATGATATGATGAGGTTGGTGGTGTAATTTATGATGATATGAAGAGGTTGGTGGTGTCATTGATGATGATATGATGAGGTTGGAGGTGTAATTATAAAGATTATGATGATGTTGGCGGTTTAATTGATGATGATATAATGACATTGGTGGTGTAATTGATGATGATACGATGGTGTTGGTGGTGTAATGGACGCAGTTATGATCATGCTGTTGTAGTTATTGGTAACATTACTATGAAGTTGTCGGTTTAAATGATGATGTGATAATGATGATATTGGTGTCATTGATAATGATATGATGATGTTGGTGGTGCAATTAATGATGTATGATGATGTTGGTGATGTAATTGATGATGTTACAATGATGATGTTGGTGGTGTAATTGATGATGGTATGATGGTGTTATGATGATGTTGGTGGTGTAATTGATGATGTTATAATGATTATGTTGGTGGTGTAATTGATGTTGTTATGATTATGTTGGTGGTGTAATTGATGATGGTATGATGGTGTTATGATGATGTTGGTGGTGTTATAATGATGATGTTGGTGGTGTAATTGATGGTGTTATGATGATGTTGGTAGTGTTATTGATTATGTTATAATGATGTTGGTGGTTTAATTGATGATGTTATGATGATGTTGGTAGTGTAATTGATGATGTTATGATTATGTTGGTGGTGTAATTGATGATGATGTTGGTGGTGTAATTGATGATGTTATGGGGATGTTGTTGGTGTAATTGATGATGATAGGATGATGTTGATGGTGTAATTGATGATGTTATGATGATGTTGGTGGTTTAATTGATAATGTTATAATGATGATGTTGATGTGATTGATAATGATATGATGATGTTGGTGGTGTAATTGATGATGTTATGATTATGTTGGTGGTGTAATTGATGATGATGTTGGTGGTGTAATTGATGATGTTATGGGGATATTGTTGGTGTAATTGATGATGATATGATGATGTTGATGGTGTAATTGATGATGTTATGATGATGTTGGTGGTTTAAGTGATAATGTTATAATGATGATGTTGATGTGATTGATAATGATATGATGATGTTGGTGGTGTAATTGATAACTCGATCTAGCGATTCCCCGTCATTTATACGCTTACAGCTTTATACGTAAATATATTGATATTCAAAATTCGGACATCCGTATACATTAAAAAGAATATATGTATTCTTGTTTCGACTTATCGCGATCTACCCGCAGTATATATGCGTATACCTATGCATGTAAATATGTATGTGCTGTACACAGTTAATATGAACCTGACATCATATGTCATATTAAACATAAATTCATTTTGACAAAATGTACAACAATTATTCCGCTTAAATAATCGGTCGAATTACCTCAACAAAATTTAAGTTAAGCATTTCGTGTCCTTGCTAAAGAAATTAAACTTACGCATTTTAATAGATCAGCTAACACTTAATATACATGCGAAACAATATATTAGTAAAATTCCTGCCGTTCCCTTTAAATGATTTTGTGTCTTTATCTGTTTGCATTTAATGTGTAAACTTGAGTTTATAAGCTATGTATGAGTATATGTATATAAGATGCAGCGAATCTGTTTGAATAAGAGATGCGTCGATGTAGACTTCCTAGATAAGGGTACGCATTTCACTAGAAGACACACATCTCGTGGGATTTATTTGATTAATATAAATATTAAATATGATGGATAAATATTTTGATTTATATATGTGTGTACCAATTGGTTATTTATTTCAGCCTCGTTATTCATTTATACCTCAGTCGTATTGTTAAAAAAGTGTTTGATGAAAAAACATGTCAAGAAAACAGCACACAGGCAGTTCTGGTTGATTGTATGTTCAATTATAACTGCTACTACGTTATTTTCAAAAGACATTGCCTTTCCCGGAATGGTTTGAGATAAGCGATATATTCGAATATTCGCATGTTCGAGTTATTGTGACTCAACTATTACTGTTCGTAATCATGCATGTGTTTAAGGTATTCACTTAACATGGATTTTTAGTTTTTTAAGTGTCGTTATAAATGACAGGAAACTAAATAAACCTCAGATCCAAACTCCATCCCAAAAACAAGAAAAGGGTATCAAACTCTGCAACTTTGTGGTTTATGTTATGTAAAGGTTAAAATGTAATAACACATACCTGGGAAACCTTGTATCATCATTGTTTGTATTTTCATATTTCGTAAGTAACAGGTATTATATCAACACAAAAGAATACCATCGACAGAACCATGTATATAACAGACTGTTGACAAGAACGACTGATTAATCACTTAAATTAACCCACATCTTTCGGATACTTTGGACTTTTTTACAAAACAATTCGACGGCCCTTGTAAGATGAAAATCAATTATGTTAACTGGAAATCTTCGGAAAGAGTAACTAATATTTGTGCCATCTAAACAACATACACAAAAATCTGAAACAGACGACTGTGAAAACATCTTGGGAAATCTATGTAAAAGAAAGTATGATAATTACCAAGAGTTGAAAACATTGTGACAAAAGTGGACTTTGTAAAGAAGTAATATAATAATCAAGTAAAACGCGCCGCTTAGTTTTTTTTTATCACGGTCGATGTCTGATTCGTGGAGACTTAACCAGTACTTGTACCGTTGTTTGAACAAGTCCCAGTGACAGAACCCGCGCATCACGGGATTTGAACCCGGTACAGTTGGTACAAGGGGCCGACGCTCTACAACTGTACAAATGTCTTTTATGTGCAGCTCCTTGAGAGTCACCATTTTTTTTTTAAATTCTGCATAATGACCTAGTTTTTGATAGACTTCCTTTTACGGTTTTAAACCATTTTATACATTATTTCAGTTATGTCACGGCGACAGCTTACTTATTCATGATACCTGGGTTAAGACACTAGGTTTTGTAAGTGTGCCTTGCCCATGGGCACTCAACCATGACGGCTGTGATTGAGGATCAAACTCTGGACGCTCAGTTCCAAATCCCCGACGCTAACCACTCGGCCTATTTAAAACAAGCCCAGAAATTATCAAGACAAATATTCTGACAAAGTTTTAACATGCTTAATACGAAAATCAGGTCTCTGAACTATATCTAAATTTCAATTGAAATATCAAAGCAAAAAATAGACAATTCTGGTTACTAAAATCAAAAAATGGTGGCATATTTGTTTTACCTCGTTTGAAATAATTTTGCTTACAAACTGAAAATTCATTAATTGTTTACACGATATGTCATACTACGGAGACCTCTGCTTTAAAAACATGAGTTGAAATAATATATATATTCATGTTTCGACTTGACGCGATCTACCCGCGGTTTATATGCGTATACCTATGTATGTAAATATGTATGTGCTGTACACAGTTAATATGAACCTGACATCACATGTTATATTAAACATTATCATTCATTTGGACAAAGTGTACACAATAAACGTTCAAATAACTGTTAAAGAAATATTCAGCTTAAAAAATCGGTCGCAATACCTCAACAAAGATTTAAGTTAAGCATTTCGTGTCTTTGCTAAAAATATTAAACTTCCGCATTTTAATAGGTCAGCTAACACTTAATATATACCTGCGAAATAATATATTAGTAAAATTCCTGCCGTTCCCTTTAAAGGAGTTTGTGTCTTTAGCTATTTGCATTTAATGTGTAAACTTGAGTTTATAAGCTATGTACGAGTATATGTATTTGAGATGCAGCGAATCTGTTTGAATAAGCTATTTTCTAAGACTGATGCCTTCAGCGTACATGGAAGTTAGGGATAGGGGGAAGAAATCGGGCCAAGTTCTGTCGAGTTCCTAGATAAGGGTACGCATTTTACTAGAAGACAAACATCTCATGGGCCGTATACGATTATTATAAATATTAAATCTGATGGATAAATATTTTGATTTATATATGTGTGTAGCAATTGGTCACTTATTTCAGATTTGTTCAATGTTGATGTGACGTTTTTCATATACTTTGACATTTAATTAATCATCGGCCATAATTAATAACCGAGTCGGGGTTCGGACCTCTGGACTGATAGAGCTCGTGGTTGAGAGCAGAGTTTTGGCCTCCAAACCCATTTGTTTTAAAGACCCACCACTTCATGATATTGTTTGATAATTAAAAGCAAGATGGATGCATATTTCTAATGATATATGTCTATCATTCGATCATGTATTGATAAATTAATGCATGAATGAATGCATACACGAACTAATGACGGACAAATGGACGGACTACCAAACGATTGAACGAATATATGGATGTATATATCCATAGATGTATTACAAATAGTTTTAAGAAGCATCTAGACCTGTTAATCAGTGATGAATATTATAATATTCGTGATGAGGAATGTTTGAGTAGTTTAAAATATAATGTTCATAAGGACGAAATAAATCAAAGCGCTGAAAGCGCTGGTGGTATAGGGGCACATGTAAGTTGAAAATATATGGCATAGATAATATAGACAAACATTGTTGAAACAATGACCTTTAAACAAACCAAACCAAAAATGTGCGAAGCACACATATTGCATGCCTATACAATACAAATACCTAATTTATCAAAGTTTCACCCTTTTCTTGTATAAACAAAATAAAAAGATTGACAAAAAACAGAGCAGCGACCCTTAATTAAAATATTTCCAGTTCAGAAATCACTAAAGATTCACAATGTATATTGTAATCATGCTGATAAATGAAAGACAATCGAAAGCATGCTAGAATTATGTTTCTTTTGCACTGCACATCTGTAGCTCTGAGTTTCCTATACAACAAGTCTTAAATTGATACATTGATACATTGGACATCTATTGAGACAATAACCGAAGAAATGAAAAATGAGTTTTACACCTAAAAAAAACAGATTTGTGTTCAAAATATTGTATCGATCTCTTAATCCCAATGTATACGTGTGACGACTTTGAAATGGATCCGCGAAACAGAAACAAAGTTTTGACCTATTAATGCAAACCGTAACGGACAGACGGACGGATGGATGAACACAAAGACGGACAGACAGTCAGTCGCTCTGGACAAAGTACAACGCTTGGGAAACACTCATTAACGAAACAAGGGCATGTGTTTTTCATGCGAAAGTCATATAATAAGTGAGAACATGAAAAGACAAAAATATACACACTCCAAACGCAGCATGCTAAAGTTATGGTAATGGTGCACTGCACATGTGTAGGTCATAAGTTACCTACAAACCAAGTTTGGAAATGGATACAATGGAAATTAATTGAGACAATCGCTGAACTAAATAAGGAAAAATGAAGATAACTAAGATAAGCAGACCAGAGTGATGTACCTAGTTTTTTGCCGTTCTCCTGATCACACGGTATAAGTGTGACCACTTTCAAATAAATCTGCCATACAGAAACAACCTTTTGACCAATACATGCAATCCATGACGGACGGACGAATGCACATTCAGGCAGACAGCCGGCCGGACACCGGATTATACCTCCAAGCTTTACAGACAGAGACAACTTATAAAGTATTGATTACAGAAGACTGGTTCGATGCGTCAAAACACGTCTGTGCTTAGGAAAGCTTAGATTATGGTATTTGTAAAGTATTTGCAAATTAATTGTATCTCCGAAATGGGACCGTACAAGGTTAATTTACAAAAACCTATTTAGACTATACTTCTAGTTTATTTGTCAACAGATACGTCTTTGACTAGATTACACGTTGACAAACCGTTGAATCTTCAATTAGCGCAAATGCATATACATTATAATTTTAGTCCCAAAATCGGTAGAAGCGCCTCAATTATAAAATAAATAATGACCTTGCGGTTATAACTCGTGTGTATGTTGACATTTTCGGCCAACTTTCTTTCCGACGTTTGACAAAAGTCAATGCAACATGCATCATTCGTCTTTCACAAATGGGCTATGTGAAAAAGAACCCAGTTGGTTGGGAAGATTGTTGTGTGGAGTACTGGTGTGAAAAAACCAGGAAACATATTTGTAGATGAACTGGCCGCCGTGATATAACGTAGAAAATGTTACAAAGGCGTTAAACCACAATCAATCAGTGTTGAAATCTTATCTCTAATTTGTAGATTTAATTCCTATGTCCTAGTTGGGTCGACATACAGCGACACGTGAGAATATTCAACACAACACGCGACCTGTTTTACCAACAATTCTCCAGTAGCGGTGAGACCGTTAGTACCATTCTTTCATGGCATGTATACACAGTAGGACCTCTCTCTTTGGACGGATTATGTAATAACAAGTCCTTACCCTTGACCACGTAGACTAAATATACAGCAAACAACATTTAACTAAGCCTGAAAGTATTATTTTGAATAGTAATTAAAACATTGTGGAAAAAGACAAACTTGCTGATTATCATTTATCTGTTATGTGTCTTAAAGGGGCAAAGGTTAAAATAATAACTGTAGACAAATATTTTCGTTATCTAAAAAAAATGATTCATGTTTCAAAGCATTGTTTGGAAAGGAGGAATAGCTCATTGTCAGCAGTTGCTCCGTAGGCAAATATACTTTCAACATTCGTATGTAACTAAGTTGCTATAACGGAAACGGTTCAATCCTTTCCCGTTTAAAGTCGCTTTTTGACGCATGTGCAGCAGACGGCTGCATAATGGTTATTCGTGACCCATTTCCTCTTTTTCCACAAAGCTATGTATAAACTATATATTTTTCCTTTTGATGTAAGGCGATATTGCTCGTTATCATTAATCTCTAGCATGTTATTCAAAATGTGTCCGGAAAGGAGATAGAGTAAAAGAATGTCCACAGTAAAACGTTTAAATATGAAAAGAATTAATTTGAAACGTGTTTGAAAGCATTGTGTGAAAAGGAGAAATTGTTCATTGTCAGCAATAGCTCCATTTTCAACAATATTTCAATATTCGAACTGTTATATTATGACGGAAAGGGTTCCGCTTCCATGGGAAATGTAACCATTTCCCGCTTACAGACGCATGTGCAGCAGACGACAATCGGAAACATTGTGACAAAAGGATAAATTGCTTAGCGTAGGCAATTTCTACTTTTGCCACAATGGTTTTAACTCCTTTCAATACTTTTATTTACAGTGATTTGCACATTTCTGTATGTAAGTCGACTGTTGTAAACTAATGGGGTCACAGCACGGTCGACGTTACCTTACACCACTGACATTAAGGTCAATCATAGTTCAGAGTGTGTTTCACTCGTTTGAACTTTTTTGTATCCGATGATTAATAAATGCAAGCGGATGGTTTTTCGTGATTCGGTCGAAACAATGAAATCGTTGAAAAGGCAGATTATAACCAATCAAAACTCGATTTTGGTGTAGGTATACAAATGTGGACTGTGGTTGCAGCTTTAATCCGACTTTTCGAAATCAGCATGAGTATGGGATAGGCGCGAAACGCCCCTATCCCAAAAAGGAATACATTAAGTAGAATCGTACCTAAGTTTACCCTCGTATACATGTATATAATGCTTGAAGAAATCAATACTTGTATTGGATAAAAGGCAGTTATTTATTATTCCAATCTTTACCCTATTATCTAACATGACGTTCATAACATATCCTGCTCTCATATGTGCTATATGTTATTTTGTGAACATCAATTGACATCTGACATATGAATATGAAAAACAAACTGGACCGACATATTCAGGAAAAACATTGATTTGATGTCATGGTCGCTTGACCCAAATAATGCAGGTAAAGTATGGAACAATCGTGTGAGAATGACAAAATCGTTCGTGTTGAACATTTGTTTCGTTGTATCAAGGAAATGGTTGAAACACGTTATCTCAGGTCGAAAACAAAATGGACTTTAACCCTTTCCCTCATGTACACGCATTGTTTCCGCATCTGCAGAAGACAATTTTGGGAACATTCTGGCAAGAGGAGATATTTCTAATATTGAACATTTTTCACTTTTACACTTATATGCTTGTTTTCATCTCTTTTCAATACAAATTTTCAAATTTGAAGATTTATACTTTCATTTTAAGAGGTTTTCTATACGTTTACGTAGAAGTCATCTGTTGGGTTATTTTTCTACTTTGCGTTTTTCGGTAGTTTTGTTTACTTTGCGGCCGAAGAGGTTTCACCGTAATCGTAACCGTATTACAGTAGACTCTCGATAACTCGACTTCACAATGGATCCGTAAATTACTTCGAGTTATCGACGTGTTTATGCTTTACTCATTTAAGCTGTATCTGCCTCGTTATTCATTTATACTTCAGTCTTATTGTTAAAAACAAGTGTCTGATAAAAAAAACTTGTCAAGGAAACAGCACACAGGCAGTTCTGATTGATTGTATGTTCAATTATAACTGCTACTACGTTATTTTCAAAAGACATTGCCTTTCCCGGAATGCTTTGAGATAGGCGATATATTCGAATAGTCGCATGTTCGAGTTATTGCGACTCCTCTGTTACTGTTCGTAATCATGCATGTGTTTACGGTATTCACTTAACATGGATCTTTACGAGTCATTATAAATGACAGGAAACGAAATAAACCCCTGATCCAAATTCCAACCCCAAAACAAGAAAAGGGTATCAACTATGTGTGTTATGTCATGTTAAGGTTAAAATGTAATAGCACATACCAAGGAAACCTTGTATAGTCATTGTTTGTATTTTTATATTTCGTAAGTAACAGGTATTACATGTATATCAATACAAGAGAATGCCATTGACAGAACCATGTATATAACAGACCGTTGACAATAACGACTGATCAATCATTTAAATTAACCCACATCTTTCGGACACTTTTGACGTTTCTACAAAATAATTCGACGGCCCTTGTAAGACAAAAATCGGTTATGTTAACTGGAAATCTTCGGAAAGGGTAACTAATATGTGTGCCCTCTAAACCATTTTCAACATACAAAACAATCTGGAGCAGGTAATTGTGAAAACATCTTGGCAAACATGGGAAATCTTTGTAAATGAAAGTTTGATAATTGATAAGAGTTGAAAACAGTAATTTCTTCAATTGTGTATAGTGACCTATTTTTTGATAGACATCCTTTTACTGTTTTACACCATTTTCAACATTATTTCTGTTATATCACGGCAACATTTTATTTATTCGTGATCCCTGGGTTAATACTCTGGGTTTGGAAATGTGCCTTGCCCATGGGCACTCAACCATGACCACTGTGATTGAGGATCAAACTCTGGACGCTCAGTTCCAAATCCCCGACGCTAACCACTCAGACTATTTAAAACTGAGCCCAGATATGACAAATACAATATAAATATTCTGCCAAAGTTTTAACATGCTTATTTCGAAAATCTGGTCCCTAAAGTGTATTCAATATTTTTTTCTTAAATGTGGCCGATTGACCTTGTAGTGAACACATGAAGAACTATTTTACATGAAGACCCAATAAATTTAACTTAAATGTATCCAAAAGAAACATTCTAACACAGTTTCGTAATTCTTTTAGCTAAAACTGTGGTCTCTTGAGTGACAAGTAGATTTTACTTAAATTTGGTATGACCTAGTTTTGAACACATCATGACCCATATAAAAACTGAGCTTATATAATACCAAGACAAACATTCTGGCAAACTTTCATTTTTTTACAGTAAAACATGCAGCTTTTAGAGTGTTCATACTTTATTTTTCTTAAACAGAGAATAAAATCAATCAATTAAAGCACTCAAAGTGCTGCCAGCAAGGGGCTAACTGCAGATCACGAAATACATTAAGACAAGGATTTACCGATCACATTTTTGTTATCACATACACACCACAAGAAGACCTTGTTATGTCCGTCAATTGAATAATATTTGAGTTGAATAGGGGTCTATCGGAAAAACTGTTATTTGACTGGCGGTATTTCAGAGAGGTCGTTGCATAGTTTACACACTCATTGATGCATTAATAACAATGCATGCTATCTCAAAACCAAAAGAAGACTGCATAACAATAGAAACTATATTGAAATTCCCATTAAAATATCAAAGCAAAAAATAAACAATCTGTATCTACTTTTGCTGGTTACTAAAAACTAACAAGAGGGCCATGATGGCCCTGGATCGCTCACCTGATTTTATTTTTTTTCACATTAGCCATATAAGCAAAGTTTTCGACCATAGTTTTCGTCTAATCATGGCTTGACGGAATCTGATAGAGGGTCACCCTAGGAATATTTCTACAAAATTATTTGGAAATCGGCCTTACACTTTCAGAGGAGAAGATTTTTAAGTTTTCACTATAGCAATATAAGGCAAAATAGCCCCGCCCTGTGGCGGCCATGTTTTTAGACCAATCAGCATGGCTAGAAGGAATCTGACAGAGGGTCATCCTAGGAATGTTTCTACAACATTATTTGAAATTTGTTTGACACTTTCGGAGGAGAAGATTTTTAAGTTTTCACTGTAGCCATATAAGGTAAAATAGCCCTCCCCCTGGCGTCCATGTTTTTTGACCAATCAACTTGGCTTTAAGAAATCTGATTGTGAGTCACCTTAGGAACATTTCTACAAAATTATTTGAAAATCAGCCTGACACTTTCAGAGGAGAAGATTTTTTTTTTAAGTCTTCACTATAGCCATATATGGCAAAATATGCCTCCCCCTGGTGGCCATAATTTTCGACCAATCAACATGACTTGAAGGAATCTGATAGTGGGTCATCCTAGGAATATTTCTACAAAATTATTTGAAATTTGTTTGACACTTTCGGAGGAGAAGATTTTTTAAGTTTTCACTATAGCCACATAAAGCAAAATAGCCCCGCCCCCTGGCGGCCATGTTTTTCGATCAATCAACATGGCTTGAAGGAATCTGATAGAGGGTCATCTAAGGAACTTTTTTACAAAATTATTTGAAAATCAGCCCGACACTTTCAGAGGAGAAGATTTTTAAAGATTTCACTATAGCCATATAAGGCAAAATATCCCGCCCCTGGAGGCCATGTTTTTCAACCAATCAGCATGGCTAGAAGGAATCTGACAGAGGGTCATCCTAGGAATGTTTCTACAACAATATTTGAAATTTGTTTGACACTTTCGGAGGAGAAGATTTTTAAGTTTTCATTATAGCCATATAAGGAAAAATAGCCCTCCCCCTGGCGTCCATGTTTTTTGACCAATCAACATGGCTTGAAGGAATCTGATAGTGGGTCATCCAATGAACATTTCTACAACATTATTTGAAAATCTGCCAACCAGTTTGGGAGAAGAAGATTTTTTTTTTGTTTTTCGTTTCGTTGCCATGGAAATAGAATTATTCATGGACCCCAAAGATTCGAAAGAATTCTGGTGAGGTCATTGAGAGAGTGCTTTCTGTGAAGTTTCATCCCAATTGACCCACTGGTTACTGAGGAAAAGAAGTTGACGCACGACGCACGACGGACGCCGGACAAAAGGCGATCACAATAACTCGCCTTGAGCAAAGTTCAGGTGAGCTAAAAATGATGGCATATGTGTTCTATTTTGTTTAAAATAATGTATTTAAAACTTTTAAAATTAACATGATTCATTTTATAAACAAAAGAATATTCCAAAGATCATCCACTTTCATTGCCATTATATACTATCTGCATCTACCAAGACATCTCTCTGAACTTGAGATGATGTTCTGAGACGGAGAGCTGATATAGAAAGACATATGTGAAGTGATTCAATGGCGATATTGTAAAACACTAGTCTAGATTCCAGTCTCAAAATGATGAGTGTCTTCGGATTTCGCATACTATAGTCGAACGAGCCCCGAGCTAAAAATCGCAAGGCCTACACCGAGATACTGCTTTTCACATTGCCAGATTTTCTACACAATAGCCACCAGTGTGCCTTCGGCGTTTTAATTTTATATATTTCCTTTATAGTTTTAGTCGTCTGCTGCAGATTGTTTGTATGTTGGAAAGGGTTGTATTTTGGAGCTGTTTTCTTTATGAGTTTCACCACTATTTGAATATATATCACTATATCGATTTGTGAATATATAGAAATGACTATTTAACCCTTTCCAATATAGCGACACTTACTGACGCCTCTGCAGCAAGATGGCTTTTGAAAACAGTATGTCAAAAGAAGAAATTGCTCATGAAGGTAATACTTTACCCATCTGTAATCACTGTACCATTATTATGACTGAAGGTAATATTTTACCCTTCTGTAATCACTGTACCATTATTATGACTGAAGGTAATATTTTACCCCTCTGTTATCACTGTACCATTAGTATGACTGAAGGTAATATTTTACCCCTCTGTAATCACTGTACCATTATTATGACTGAAGGTAATATTTTACCCCTCTGTAATCACTGTACCATTATTATGACTGAAGGTAATATTTTACCCCTCTGTAATCAATGTACCATTATTATAACAGAAGGTAATATTTTACACCTCTGTAATCACTGTACCATTATTATGACTGAAGGTAAAATTTTACCCCTTTGTTATGACTGTACCATTAGTATGACTGAAGGTAATATGTTACCCCTCTCTAATCACTGTACCATTATTATAACTGATGGTAATAGTTTACACCTTTGTTTTGACTGTACCATTTTTATGACTGAAGGTAATATTTTACACCTCTGTAATCACTGTACCATTATTATGACTGAAGGTAATATTTTACCCCTCTGTAATCACTGTATCATTATTATGACTTAAGGTAATATTTTACCCCTCTGTTATCACTGTACCATTATTATGACTGAAGGTAATATTTTACACCTCTGTAATCACTGTACCATTATTATGACTGAAGGTAATATCTTACCCCTCTGTAAACCTCCTATAGTTACATATGATGACAGTAGTGTAAATTCAGACTAGCCTGTACATCCGTATGATCAGATCCTTAAAACTATGATATTTATGCTGGTTCACTTGATCATTAGTTCAATATCAGACAGGGATTATTTTAAATCAACAGCATGTACATATAAAACATTTGAGTGATATAAAAAAAAAATCTCTCCAAACATGAACCGTATTTAAGCTAGATTACAAACTGACGTATTTACTATTTACATTCACACTTGGCAAGCTGCATCCTAACAATACAAATATCAGTACCAAGAAAGAAGGCTCCTTGTTTAGAGAGTGTTTGTATACAGTTTTATTTGTGAGATAAGGTAGCTCCAATATTCGACACTGCTTCTTATGTATTGACTGTAACATACATGTCCTGACCCAAATGCATTAACATAATTGGATTTTGTTTTATTTATTTCAAGAATTAACTTCAAATTTCCCAGATATCTATTTTTATTGAGATGTTTTGAAACCATATGAGGCTAAACATCATAGCATGAGAACATTTATTGTACATGTATATGTTATAAGAACAAATTTATAGTTGTGCTGTTAATCTTTTTTTTTATTTGAAGCTATAAATAAATACTGAAAGGCCATATGTTATCATTTTCTTTCATTTTCAATGTAAGCATTTTTTTTAATAATATTTATGTTAACTTTCAAATTTTTGTATTTTTCAATTAAGTCTTATTTTGAAATTAAAAAACGTTTTGGTCAACATTTTGGACAATTTTGGCCTGTTTTCAAATTATAAGTTTAGCCCTTTCAGAGGTGGCCCCTATCTGGCAAGAGCTGGGCATCATTAATCTATTAAGATCATAATGGCTAACAACCTCAGCAAACTTCTAAATAACACTAATGTGTTCACAACATTAAATACAGTATATGAATCAAGGTAGAAAATATATATAATCTTTGATTGGCAACTAATTCTTTATTGTTAAAACCATTTCCCACAGTCAGACCCTTTCTGATATATCTGCAGCAGATGACTTTTTAAAACATTGAGACAAAATGAGAAATTGCTCAAAATGAGCAATTTCTCATTTTGTCACAATGTTTTCAACATTTTTCAGTAATTAAACCTTTATTTACATAGCTTTTCAATGTTTTTGCTCACATTAATGGATGTATGTGACTGTCTACAGACATGAATGATTCAGGATCAAGTATGGATTAAACAAAAGGCCCTTGTCATAGAGATTATAGCTGTAATTAAATCCAACTAATGACATGGATAAACTCTCTCCTGATTTGTAATAGTAAATGAATGTAACGTTTTAAATACATGTATGTTTGTTCTATTGAATAGTTGTAATATATTGTCGTGTTCTGTACTTGTTTTGAGGCTGTGCCTTTTCCATATTATTTCGTAATGAACAAATCTTGTTTAAAGTCCAACAAGATGAAGGTTATATCCAATAGTGGAGATCCTCCCATAATTCCTCACTGTGTCATGATTCGTAAAGAGTACTTAAGATGGCTAAGAGGTTGAATTAGGAATACGGTATATGAAATACGCCCATTATCTATATTTTATCTTTTGTTTACAGACAACAAAAAGTAATAAAAACCTTATCTAACTCTTTCGTCACTTGAATGTGTAAACATTCAAAAATAGTCCAATAAGCATTCATATAATGAAGTTATACGAAAATATTAAGTCACCAAAAAATAGAACATACACTGGGATGAAGTTTATCGATATGTACATGTATCAATTGATACACCATTTTATAGAAAGCCCCATTATTTTCGTCCCCGTATTAATACATTATAATTAGCGATCAATTATTGAATGTTAAGCCCTTAACATTTATTTCAAGACTGTGTGACTATAGTAACTTTTGTATGTTTATCCTTTTCTGAAAATAGATTCCTTTTATTATGTAAACATTTTTAAAAAAGTTGTTCATGATGATATGATGATGATGTTGTTCGTGGTAACGAATTCCGGTCGTTTGTACGGGTATATCTATGTACCTAAATATATTTGTAATCAAGATTCGTTCCGTCGTATACATTAAAAAGAAGGCGTGTATTCATGTATCGACATGACCCGATCCTCCGCCGTTTATACGCGTAGACCTATGTACATATATGTAAATATGTCTGTGCTGTATTCTTATGTGACCCTGAACTTAACAGCTATATTAAACATTATCTTTCATTGTGATACAACTGTAGGATATATAAACGTTTAAACATACCTGTAAATCAATTATTCTCTGAAAATAATCGGTCACAATGCCTCAACAAAAGTCTAAGTTAATTATTTCGTGTCCTTGCTATATCTTCTACTTCCGCATTCTAATAGGTCAGATAACACTAAATACACCAGCGAAATAATCTGTTTGAAAAACATACCTTTCGCTTGAAAGGATTTCGTTTCTTGCTGGTTGCATTATATATCTAAACTTTAGGGTATAATCTACACTACACGTACAGTGAATATAGAAAGAGGGAATAGAAAATGAACTCAATTCTGGCGGGTTTATAGATAAGGGTAATCTTTGTCTTGTTTTGTTCTAAAACAGGAACTTATGTGTATGTATATGTAGTATAGCAACAATATGTGTATATTTATATGTGGTATAGCAGCAATCTGTGTGTATGTATACATGGTATAGCAACTATATGTGTGTATGTATATGTGGTATAGCAACACTATGTGTGTACGTATATGTGGTATAGCAACAATATGTATTATGAATGAATGAATGTATATTGTTTTATGGCGCATCGACAGCTAAGGTCATTTAGCGCGCATTTAAATTATGTGTTATGTATATATGCTAAAGCAACTATATATATAGGTGATATAGCAACAATCTGTGTATATGTATATGCCGTATATCAACACTCTATGTATGCATAGGTGGTATAGCAACAATATGTGTATAGTTATATGTGGTATAGCAACACTATGTGTGTATGTATATGTGGTATAGCAACAAGACGTGTATATTTATATGTGGTTTAGCAACAATATGTGTGTATGTATATGTGGTATAGCAACAATATGTGTATATGTATATGTGGTATAGCAACAATATGTGTGTAAGTATACGTGGTATAGCAACACTATGTGTATATGTATATGTGATATAGCAACAATATATGTAAGGTAAAGCAACTATATGTTTATATGTATAGGTGGTATATTAACAGTCTGTGTATGTATATGTGGTATATCAACAATATGTGTGTATGTATATTTAGTATATAGCAACACTATGTATATATGGTTTAGCAACAATATGTGTATGTATCTGTGGTATATTATCTATCTGTCTATATGTATAGGTTGTATAGCAACAGGCTTTGTATGTATAGGTGGTAAAACAACAATATGTGTTTACGTATATGTGGTATTGCAAAAATGTGTGAGCATGTGTATGTGGTATATCAACAATATGCGTATATGTATATGTGGTATATCAACAATCTGTGTGCATGTATATGTGGTATAACAACAATCTGACTATATTAATAGGTGGTATAGCAACAATCCGTGTATATATATATGTGGTATAGCAACAATATGTACATAGGGCAAATCAACAGTCTGTGTATATGTTTAGGTGATAAAACAACAAGCTATGTATATGTATATGTGGTATAGCAACAATATGTGTGTATGTATATGTGGCATTAATTGATGAGAGAGCGAACGAACAAATGATAGGATCGAACTATATGATCGAACGAACGATCGAACGAATAAACGAACGACAGGCGGACGTACGAACGAACACACAAGTTAACGAACTATTCACTGAATTAATTTATTAATTATGGGTTTAAAAGGGATCGACAATTCTCAAGTATTCATGATCAGGAATGTAACTGTGGTTTAAAATGTAAAATTCAAAAAGACATAAAGAAGTAATATTTTAAGTAGTCTCATGCCAAAATATATTTCCCATTACATGCATCTAATGCGTGAAGAAATATGATAAAGGGCGTACTGACATTTCTCGTATTTACCAAATTATTCGTTTGTAAAATACTGTTTTGAGCCTCATTCTTTTATTCAAAGAAAGTTTCTTTACTCGTACTTAGAAGTCAACTGCTAAAGACTTGTTGATCCTGGAACATTTATTTTTCTACTTCTTGACCGTTTCCATTTAAGTTGACCTTGCACTTCATCCTCAGACAAATATCTTGACTGAGATAAAGGAAAACTATTCGCCATGGAATCTTAAAAATTGTATACAGCCGTATGTATAGTCTTTATATAATATGTTTCACCCATTACGTAATATGAATGTCAATAGTTGAGCACGTTAATAAAAGGTTTCTTAACCAAAGATTGATCTCAGTCTACTATCTGAACTTATATAAATGTGAATTTATCTACGACTGACATCAGGGTACGATCTTGTGTGATATAACCATTTCCCACGTGAAGGCAGTCTCCAACGCATTTGCAATCGACGACGTTTGAAAACATTGTAATATAATGATAAATTGCTCAAAACCAGCAATTTCTCAGTTTGCCACAACTTTTATTGAACTATACCTTTATTTTGAGAGATTGTTCGTGTGTTCGCCATGACATGACAGTCCCATACTCTAGATGTGTTGTTTATAGGAAAGGGATACAAGACACTTACTTTCAATATACTGCATATATATATATGACAGTCCCATACTCTAGATGTGTTGTTTATAGGAAAGGGATACAAGACACTTACCTTCAATATACTGCATATATATATATATATGTGTGAAGAGTTGATGACGATCGTAAATGGTGACTTTAGTCAGCTACATGTATATAGACTAATATTTGGGTAAATCATTAGTTTAAACTTATTCATTTTACATCTTTTTTCAAAACATGCTTTATAATTATATTAATCACACTCGATGTCTGCTCCTGTAGACTTAATCAAGTCGCCGAAGGCACTGTAGTGGCGATCGTGTAGAAAATCCTGCAAAGTAACAAGCAGTATCTCGGTGTAGGCCTTGCGGTTTTCAATAAAAGTGCACTCTGGTGCGTGTACATTTCAGTAAAGCTCCATCATTTGACAGTAGAGTAATGTTAGTTTGCCAGAATGTTTGTCTTGGTGGCCGAGTGGTTATTGTCGGAGATTTCCAACTGCATGTCTTGGATTTGATCCTTAGTTACGGCCGGCATGCTGCCCTTGGACATTTCACTTTTCAAAACCTAGAGTGTTTACCCAGGATGCACGAATAAGTGAACTGTCACCATGATGTAACTGAAAAAATGTTGGAATTGGTGTAAAACCACGAAAAAAACCTCAAGGAATAAGTCACTATGCAAAATTGAAGAAAGATCTCCTGGCTTTCTTACACCAGTACTGACTACTCCACACACAAAAAAAACGAGCAACTGGCTGCTTTACCACACAGACTGTCTGTTAGCCCATTGGTCGAAGACGAATGCCGCTTGTCACAGTGACCTTTGTCAAACGTCGGAAATAATGTTAGCCGTGCATGGTTTCGAACTGACAACTCCTGGGTTGGGTTAGGAGGTTATGAGTGTTCCAGTGAGATAAATAATATCAAACTAAATTTCACTAATTAAGGGTGTTTAGCTCTGGCATAACTGGAGAAAGTTGACTTGAAAGTGAGTCTGTCCCTGAAATTATTCTCATATACAGTCAAACCTGTACTAAAGTCAGGCTTTGTTTAGCAATACCCTGTTTATAGCAACCAATTTTTTTTATTTCCCGATTACTATCAAATGACCCTGTAACCCTTCCCCACGTACAGATGCTTTATGACGCCTCTGGCAACTTTTGAAACCGAGCAATTTCTTCTTTTGCCACAATGTTTTCAATTCTTTTTAGTAATTACCTACATTTATAGAACTTTTCCGTGTTTTTTCCTGGATATTCCCAAAGACTTCTGCTGCAGATGTGTTGAATGTGGAGAGGGCTTAAAGATCACCTGATTGTTCTCTTCCCATGGATGGTCTTTAAACACAGGTTTACTCAAGTAAGGAAGGAACATGTTAATTAAGTATAACTTCTCATGCTTAAACCTTCCCCACGTACAGACGCTAGCCGAATTATTACTTTTGTTAGAAGGTTTAAATGTATGAGAATTCCGAGAATTCAACATAGAATCTACGAATAATGCAATGATTTCTGAATTACCTCCCTTTATATCAAAATTCCATTCACGCTCTATTTACAATGGAAGTTGTTTTTCCAACCAAACGTCGGGTGACCTTACAGGCACTTGCTTACTATGTCACTCCTCAATGGGCGTATGTCTCGCCCAATACTTGTCTCTGTCTCCAGACACGAAAAAGGCTAATGTCTACATTTTTTAACTCAATTACATTTTAGTTCGATAGTTCCAAAATCGTAGTATCAATCTTGTACAAAAATAGCACTGACATTATTACTGTTAACCATGTCTCTACAGAAATGATGTTACCACAATCGCCATCAAACAGTCTCAAAGGCAGAACCTGCTCATCTCTAGTTTCGTGACCTTTGAAGCTTGAATATATCACACAGCAGTATAATTTTTGCTAAATGATATTTGTCATCCTTTAAATAACAAGGATGTAAACGATTATCACGGTTTAAAATCTTGACTTTAACAAAGAATAACCTCAGTTCTCTATCTCGAGTGATATAAAGGTCAATAATTAGTATCGAACAAAAACGTTTGGATATATTACACAGCGGTTTAACTTCCTCAAATAATATTTGTCATCCATTAAAACATGTACCGCCCTCGTTAATGGTGATTTTACCCAAAAACTGACCTCATGCTACTACATGTATCTAGACACATTATTGAACACGAACATGTTACTCTCGTTAATGGTGATTTTACCCAAAAACTGACCTCATGCTACTTCATGTATCTAGACAAATTATTGAACACGAAAGCTTGAATATGTTACTCTGGTCGCTACATTCAAAGTAAGTTAGATATGGTATCTTCGTGAATATATGTGTTAGCTTTCGAGAACTGTCAGGTTACCTTAATTGATGTTATTTCGATTTCTCTAGCCTACGAATGAATCGCCGAACATAATGTACTTATTTCTTTTTTCAATTGCAGTGGTTCCAGTACCAGTACCATATTAAGTGTGGACACGGTCTATACTTAACAAAAATATCCTATCGGATAATCAAAAGCGGTTTTGAAAAGGCGTCTGATTATTCATTTCAATTAACCCAAACCCTTCGGGAACCGACACGTGTGATTTTCGGTAACTGATTGCATGATGCTAACGACTTTTTGACAACAATTCTGCAGCAGACGATTTTAAAACTATCTTTGAAAAATTTGCAAAATAGTTGAAAATATTGTGAAGAAAGAGGCGTCAAAATGTGTCTGAATGAGGGAAGGCGTTAATGATTATGAGGCCCAACTCGGCCAACTTTCTTTCTGACGGTTGACTAAATTCACTGTGAAATGTGTTATTCGTCTTCCACCAATGGGCTAACAGTTTATGTCGAAAAGCAGCCAATTTCTTGAAAACTCTGTTGTGTGGAGTAGGACAGCCATTACTGGCCGCCGTAATGTGACTGAAAATGATTGAAAACTGCGTTATACCCCCAACCAATCAATTGTTTATGATATTCTATACACTCGACTTTCAGCGAAACACTCGCTCTATAGAGTGATTCCAGAAAACATTCAGTGGATTGTGTACATGTATTCGACTTGGATATGAGGATGCCGCCCTGGATATTCTTATGAGAAGGGGCACCTTCGTATGTGTATTCGACCTGGATGCCGATATGAGGCTGCCGCCCTGGATGATCTTATGAGAGGTGGCACCTTCGTACGTGTATTCGGCCTGGATGCCAATATGAGGCTGCCGCCCTGGATGATCTTATGAGAGGTGGCACCTTCGTACGTGTATTCGGCCTGGATGCCAATATGAGGCTGCCGCCCTGGATGATCTTATGAGAGGTGGCACCTTCGTACGTGTATTCGGCCTGGATGCCAATATGAGGCTGCCGCCCTGGATGATCTTATGAGACGTGGCACCTTCGTACGTGTATTCGGCCAGGATGCCAATATGAGGCTGCCGCCTTGGATGATCTTATGAGAGGTGGCACATTCGTACGTGTATTCGGCCTGGATGCCAATATGAGGCTGCCGCCCTGGATGATCTTTTGAGAGGTGGCACATTCGTACGTGTATTCGGCCTGGATGCCGATATGAGGATGCCGCCCTGGATGATCTTATGAGAGGTGGCACCTTCGTCTTCTACGCATACTGTGATCGGTGCTAAGTAAATAATATTTTAGTTTTAGAATTTAAACACTGTTTCAAATCAGGAGAGTTATGGGATATCAGGTCAACCGTACAGTCTGATCAGACTCTGGACCTTTAAATGGAAAAAGAAAAATATGAATGTTTGCGTCGTGCTCTTGGAAAACCAATATAAACGTATTTACAAGTGTAGATAAAGATCTGCCTGGGAAATCATGTAATGTAATCCCAATCTATAATGTTGTAACATTGCTGAACAGGACAGAGCCAGATTAATCTACGAGGACGATAGGGTAATAAGAGGGCCAAGATGGCCCTAAATCGATCACCTGAGTGATAGTAACTTAGGAACAAATATTTAACTGCAAATATCTGGGAAAATTTGATCAGGAGTGCAAATGAAACTGCAAGGAGTGGACACTGTTAAAGAAATAGCTTATCAGTAAAAACCATATGTATCTTGAAATCTAACAACAACTTTATAATAATGGAATTATAAAGTTTTGTCATTTTGCCGCTTTCCTGATGCCGCCCTGTTTTTCAACGAAATCAATTTGTTTTTTAGAGATGGTCACTCAAGGAACATTTCTACCAAATTATCTTGCAATCGGACAAGCAGATTATGGAGGCAAAGGATTTGATATGGGTATTTTTCTCGCGGCAACCAATGTTCTACACAGAATGTAAGTCTCTGAACACTTTTGAAAGAGGACCAACAAAGGAACATTCCTGTGAAGTCAAATAGAAATTGGTCGGGTGGAATGGTAGGAGTTGTCATTTGTAGCTAAAGGTTCAATTTACCCCTTTTGTGTTGACGCCTGGTTGCTTTGATTGTGTAACTAAACAATCAATACGGCTTAAACATATAAAGAAGAGGGACTTACTGAGGTAAGATGTAAGATTCCTATTTAAAATCAGACAAGCACTTTCATAAAAATAGATTTTTGTAATTTTGCCCCTTTTCTGATGCCGCCTGACTGCCATGTTTTTCGACCAATTAGTATGGCTTGAACAATATTTGTGGAGAGTCACTCAAGGAACATTTCTACCAAATTAAATTGGAATCTGACAAGCAGATTCGGAGGAGAAGATTTTTAAAGTTTGGACATTTTGCCCCCTTTGTGATGTCGTAGCAACCAAAGTTCTCAATGGAATTTAAATATTTGAACAATTTTGAAAGAGACCACCAAAGGAACATTCCTGTGATGTTTTGTGGAAATTGTTCCTGTGGATTAAGAGGAGATGATGTTTAAAGCTAACAATTAATGACAGACGGACGACGGACAGAGAGTGAACAGAATAGATCAACTTGAGGGCCTATGCTCTACTGGCATGGTATTTTGGTCATTTTCAAAAGGAATCGAGCTTTCATAACTACTAAGTTTGGTGAAGGACAATTTTAAGGGCCGTAATCCAGTCATGCAAGGGCACATTTGCGTGGTTTTCGAAAGGAACATAGCTATCATCAATATTTAACTACTATCTAAGTTTGGTGAAGGTCAGATAGTAAATGGAGCCTCTATTGTGTTCACAAGCTCTATTATAGCAATTTTAACAATTTCAAGGGCCATAATCCAGTCTTTGCATGGGCGGATCTGGCTGGTTTGCGAAACGAACCGAGCTCTCATGGATATCTAACTACTCTATACGTTTAATTGAGATACAATCAAAGCTGAAGACTTTATCACGTTCACAAGCAATTGTTTACGGACGGACGCACATACAACGGACACAACGCCACGGCATAAGCTCTTCTGGCCAGTAGAGCTAAAAACCATAAGAGTTGGTTTTCCGCGCTGGTTATCTGGGTTCTCTGTAGCTACATGCTCGCTCATTTTAGCTGTGTCGGGTAGAACTTAGTCATTCATGCGGAGTGACGATAAGTCAAGATCTCACATGGATATGTATTTGAGGTTTAACACAGTTTTCATCGGTATTCTAGTTATATAATGGTTATCTGTTTAACCCATATTAACAAAGAAGGCATAATGAGAGGTATACGATGTAGGTTATCAAACAACATCAGTTAAAACATAACGAGAGTTTACATACAAGAAATTTTATTTGATGTCTGTCCATACAGTTTCTCTGTCGACAGGTAAATATAGTTGAATGATAAATCTATAGTACATAATGATGCTAAAGTGCTTTAAGTTGTACATGTACAAAATGAGATATTTCACAATGTGTTTGTTTAACCCCCCAAAAATATACAGACATGATTTATTTTTACAAGGTATAAATAGCAGATGAGATTGCAACCTTTGCTTACAAACTGAAAATTCATTAACTGTTTACACGATATGTCATACTAAGGAGACCTTGCTTTGAAAACATGAGTTGAAATATTATGGGAAAAGGAGGAACTGCTTGAAACCAGCCATTTCCACTTTTCTTGCAATGATTTCATTTTGTCTGGAGCATAAGTCCTCCAGTTGTGTCTGTTTTAAGGATTTAACTGTTAATAATGTTTGAATTATGATAATGATATCCTCATCTAAACATACTTTCCTAAAACCAAACGGAATTTTAAATCAAGAATATTTTGGACATGATGAACATTATAAAATAATGTAAAACTATCTCAACTAAGTGTGAACATGATAGGAATGGACCAGTCCAATGTCAGCATCTTGACACTTAAGGAAAAAGTAATCACAACAGGCAATTTCACCTTCTTCAGACGATGTGAAAGCTGTTTTCATGTCTGTGTCGAAACATCCAATGTTCCAGCTCTAATGATTTCAACTTTCAATTGTCTTCGAAGCACGTGACAGTAGACATTGAATATCAGGTAAACGATCAATGTGTATCCAAACTTGTTAAAACTTTCCAACATGCAGAAGTAGTCCCACACATTTGCAGCACACGAGGTTTAAAAACATTGTGAGAAAAGGAAAAATAGACGTCTCATAATGACCAATTCTCCTTTTGCCACTCTGTTTTAAATAATTATACTGTTATTGCTAGAGATTCTCCATACATTAGCCAAGCTGTTTTCAAATTCACCAGCTGCAGATTTCTTGTATGCGGGAAAGAATTAATAAAGGATATAATTTCAAATGCCTTTTAAAAAGTGTACCCCAAATATTCTGAAATGTCATTCAGG
Source organism: Serripes groenlandicus (assembly GCA_031761405.1). Taxonomy (NCBI): domain Eukaryota; kingdom Metazoa; phylum Mollusca; class Bivalvia; order Cardiida; family Cardiidae; genus Serripes; species Serripes groenlandicus. The sequence goes on from JASEVX010000062.1 coordinate 425,294, forward strand.
TTTTAATAATAAATTCTCTCTTGGAAAAATTTGTTATTTGAATGAAGAATGTTTTAACTTGCAACACAGAAATACATGACAAAAAACTTCAAGCAAAGCATTTAAAACGCAGAAAAGTCTCCCCGGAAATAGTCTGTTCTATCATTGTACTTGGTAACAGCAAGTCTCATTGTAAGTATAAGTTTCAGCAACGTTTTCTTATTAAGGGACAATTTCTCTTTTCCACAATGTTTTCAAAAGTTGCCTGTGTAGATATCTTCAAATGGGTACAGGACCCTTACCATTACGTAGACGACCATAGTGAATAAACAGCAGAAAGTTTACAAAAACATTGTGGATAAAGCAGCAATTGACAATACTTTTTCTCTTTTCAAAAGGAGTGCATAGCTCCTGTTCAATTGTTGTTATGCAACAAAACAAAAGTACACAAAATATCCCAGCCTACATGAAAATAACTGACAATTACATTTCCTTCAGACAAGACATTATCCTACAATAATCCACGGGACCAGACAAGTTATCATAAAGCATTGAATAAAAAACTACTATGTTACATCAGTTCCTTGGGATTGTTTTTTGTTTTTATTACACTGTAAAAAAACGGGTCCTTTAATAGCTTTACATTGACCAACTTGGCTCTGTACAGTTTTAGTTTCTATAATTACAATTTAGCACCAGAAGATCTTCTAACCCTGATACCCGATAAATGTAAGTCTTCTAAGTTGAAAACAACAAGATTGGTAGCTTTGCAGTAAAGAATATTCAAGTCCAACTTTGAGAAGCATTTGAAAACATAGTTGGAATAGGGAAAATGGGCCTATCAATGGTTTCATGCAGAACAGCTGAAAGTACAGTTAATAACAATATGTAGTTTCTAACATGTTACATGAAACCAACGAAAAAACATTGTTTCACATTTCCCTGCTATGTTTTCCCAAGCCATCTGCTACAGACTTCTATGGGTTTTACCAGAGTACAGGGTTAAATTCAGTCTATACACTTTGTACATCAAACATCCGTAGAAACGCAAATCCAAACCAAAATCCTTATTTAGCACATTTTTAACAATTTGTCACCACCAACAAATTAACACTTTCCTACATAAAGACGCATTCCAGCGCCTCTGCAGCAGATGACTTTTGAAATCATTGTGGCAAAAGGAGAAATTACTCAATATAAGCAATTTCTCCTTCATCCGCAATGTTTTCATTATACCTTCAATAACAGCCATTTTTCTCGCTTTGCCTAAATCGCTTTAAAGTCGTTTTGCTGCTGATATGTTGAATGTGAGATAGGGTTAATTGCTACGCACTTTGTAAGTTCAACAGTCTTGTGTTGAATACATGGAATATTAATCTGGGGAGAGTGATAAACATATGCATGAGAAACATGATTTTGGCAGTAGAGCTCAATAATGATTTATCTATCTATAGGGAAAATTTACCGCAGACACATGAATACATAATTAAGACAACTGCCCTTAAGCATAGCTGTGTACAATACTTTATGAACGACTGTATAACGATTCATTATGTAAACGAACACTAGAACAGTCACAAAAGAACTGTATCTGCCCAAGTTCGACGGCAGTTGTCCTATGATGTATTCACACGTTCGTGATAAATATATAGATTTTCAGTATCTCATTTACACAACTGAAGGATTGTTTACTAAATAAGGATTTTATATTATTAGGCAACAGCTTGTTCCATACTGGTGTTGCTACCTCATATCATGAGATGTATTTACACGTGTATGGAACTCTGCCAAACGATGTGATACATGAATTAAGTATTTTTACATCTACATCCATATTCTTTGTACATTACTTTACAAAACGTGCTGAGATCCTTTGGCTTATCTTCCATTTCATTTTGTACATTAAACGCCCTTTCCCACATACAGATGCATTCTGACGAATCTGCTGCAGACGACTTTGGAAAACATGGTGCAAAATAATGAGCATTTTTTCTATTCGCCTGAATGACTTTTCAACATGGAATTGTTTTCTATATATTTGTCCATGTCTTTTTGCAGTCATCTACTGCATATGTTTTTCCGTATGTGGGAAAGGATTAGCCCATAGCGGTAAATATAAGGAGTAGAATGAAAGCAACATAAACTCATTTACAAAGGTTGCAAGCTGCTGGAAACTTTATGTCTTACTGTCTGAACGCACAATATAACCCTGTTCCACTTACAGACGCAATTTGATGCACATGCAGCAGTCAACTTTTGAAAACAATCTAACAAAAGGAGAACTTTTCTATTTTGTCTAAATGTTATTAAAGTCGTCTGCTGCAGAATTGTTGTATTCGGGGAAAGGTTACTTATATGCCACAACATCATGATGGCTTCAAGCAAAACAGCTGTAACTTCATATAGTAACAAGATGTAGTTACAACCTTCTTGCATGATGACCAATTTTGTGATCAATTTAGATAGATATGCAATCTATACCGAGTTCATGTCGTGCAGCAAACTCTCCCTATATCTACCTCCATGTTGAAGCTGTTTGATTATCTTTATAGGATAGTTTCCATTTATACAAGGTGAAAAGCGAAAAACACTGTTATTAAAAAAACTTTATACAAGTTAGATGGAATGATCATTTATCATGCAATAAAGAACAAATTGGGTTTTATACCCGCAACCTGTCAAACACGGCTAAGAAATAAAAACGTTCCGGAAATATCTTGATGGAAATCCACAAAAATGAAGATTTTAACAGGTTTCAAATCTTATTACCCCTGCTTTGCTTTTCTTGTTGATGGAATTCAGATGTCACTACCTACTTATTTTTCCCTGCATAAGTGGGGGCCAAAAAGGTACAACACAGACCAAACGAATAACTCCCAAGATTCATTTCCCTAGGTACACCCGACACTAAGTTCTAATTGAGAGCTGTTTACGAGGTTGTGGGCTGTCTATGTGAAAAGATTCAAATGGATTATTTGTACAGTTTGTTCAGTGGGTCTTTGTAACCAAAGACAGAAGTATATACATGAACAGCCCTCACCTATATATTGATCCACATCAAGCATTACATCTACATACTGTGAAGACTCGGGTTAATCTGTGCATCTGCAATCTCATCAGAGCCTTCTCAGCCTGCCTTTCTACTGATAATTTTAGGTTTAGTTTCTGGTGAAAAGCTATAAGTGAAGCCCACCTTATTTTACACACATGAGCTGTTATGTCATGAAAGAAATGGAAACTCTATATTGCGCAATCTTCATACGCATCATCAGAAAATGTAGCACGTTTCTTAATGCAAATACCTATAGATCAGTGATTGTATTTTCTGTCATAGCTCACTTTAAATAGACTTAGTAACAAATAGGTTGACCTTAACACATTTAAGTTACAGAAGCAGGAACATAATACATATAGGTGGGCAGAGTAAAATGGTCAAGTCTATACACTAAAGAGTAGTTGTGACATCAATGCTGATAACTTTTCTGTTTCCCTAACAACAAATAACAGACTGAAGTATCCCAATGCTTGTTTATCCCTTACAATCTCCGGCTTAATAAGGCCTATGCTGGTAGGATTAATATATCATGATCTTTAACCTTACATGACTTACAAACCCTATGTTATGGGTACTCTCCAAGATGATTCTTTCGAGTACCCACAACATAGGATTCAGATAAGTAATAAGAGAGAGATAACGTTGGGATAAAGACCTGTATGTTACTCCTTATTTAAGCCTATGATCAATCTACTAGGGCAGTTGCTCAAAATATTAGAAGGGTGAACACTGCTTTTAACATAGAGTTAAGTCCTGATATAGCCAGTGACGTAATGAGATATAAAAACCGATACTCTACAATTTTGGTATATATTTAGCACTTATTGACAAATCACTATATACAGCGTTTTTCACTTTATACAGGTCATGATTGTTTCTTATATAAAAAATGTCCTATGTACATTCCAGAAAAGGCTATATCAGGACTTTTTCCACATTGAAAACGGTTCAACCCTTTTCCAGTTGAAGACCAGTTTTGAAAACATTGTAGGAAAAACAAATTCATTCATTCAAAGCAATTTCTTCTTTCCCCACAATATTCTTACTCTCTTGATATTTTTATTTAAATTATTTTTAATTTGAAGATAGCCGAGTAATGAAATACTCAGATTCAAAGTTTCCAAAATGGCGGTCAATCAAGGGTCTACATGGAAATTTAAGGAATTTTAAAACAAACATCTATTAAAACTATTCCAGTCATTCTCTGCATGAAAAATCATCACTGTGTAGTTAAAATTGATAATGTTCGTATATATTTTCCTGATCTGTCTTTAACGAAATGCCATGATTTTTATATAAATTACTGGACATAGTGGTATTGGATCATTCAGACATTCATGAAAGTACCATTCTACCTCCTTTCATGTGCATTGGTCAGAATAATGGTTTCAGTTGTCCATGGACAGTTTATTTTCATTATAACAATGATTTGAACCCTATAATGATAGATCATCCTGGGCCCTTCTAGGGACTCACATAAGTTTGTATCATTTTAGGTTTGATGATACAAGGTGCTGGCATTGAACTGGATAATGGTAACTAGATTGCCCCGAACTCCCTAGAAACATTTTTCACCTCCAATCATAAAACAGCAATTCAAGCTTCATGACAGAGAATGGCTTACCCCCTTCATCTTTTTACAATGTGTACAAGTTTGTTTACAACCTCGGCAAAAATATATAAATGAAAAATTTCCCATGACTTTTATCTTTTACAGAATATGCACATGAATTTTTTTTAGTAAAATGCACTTTTTTTAATAGGATTATGCTATCATATGTTTCAATTCTACAGCTATAGACAAAACAAGAGGGGTTTCTGTACAGATTATGGTTCTATTTTACAAGTTGAATTTGATTCTGCTCTTCTAAATAGTTAATTGTTATTCTAAACAAAGGAGACACAACTAAGATCAACCCCTTTCCAACATAATTCTGCCTCATGTCCATACAATCTTTTGTTTACATATTCAATAAGACATGCATGCCAGTTCTTTTATAGTGATCTTGCACAACTTCAGAAACATAGACTACTTCTTCACATCTGCAGCATACACATTTTAACGTGTTTGCATCGGAAAACTGTTATATCACTGAGTATGAAAAAGAGAAAACGCTCATGATGAACAGTTTCTCCTTTTCCTTCAACGTGTTTTCCTCTTTTCTAAAAGTATACCTTCACTCATAGAAATTTCATTAATTTGTCTACCTTGAAAACAACTCTTTATCGGTCCAGATTCTTAATTATTTATGATTTTGATGTAAGTGGTGCAAGACAGCAATCTAGTGTACTTATTATATTCAATTTGCTTATAAACTAGACCAGAAAAACAGTCAGTTTATCATGGAAACAGGTTCTCGATACTGTTAACCATGTACAACTGTAGATGTATATTACAAGTTATCACCCAAAATAATGCAAAACAAAGAGAACAGTTAATATATACAATAATAAAGTGGAAAAACGGAAATAACAAAAAGATTCAAACAAAGTCTATACAGCAAAGTATATAATATAAAGCAATTACATTTTGCTCAACAAAATTTAATACACTGAATAATATGTAAACCAATCAGTAAAATAACAATGATTCGGCAATAAACGATGAATAGCTACATGCCTATAATATACATGACATGTAAAGTAACTCATTACCGTCTAGTTGCCAGAAATTGGGACCAAATGTTGATCATTTGCTTAGAAATGGTTTCCCAATCTAGTTCAAGAATGTTAAAGGACTTTTAAAGCTTTTATGGAAGATTGGAAAAACAAGATTTAACCAATTACACAATGCGTTACTTTAACCCTTTTCTCTCATACATGACGTTTCTCTCATCATGAGTAATTCCTCATTTTTCAATTACCTGTACTCGTTTTGGGGCTTTACGCCACCTTTAAACTGTTAGAGCTCAAGTTTGACATGGACATTACAAAAGTTGTCTGCTGCAGAGAGAACAAAAGATCACCTGTAGTTGACGGCCCACAAAGAATTTCTCTTACAAACAATTAGACCGCTAATGAGTAACAATCCCAATAATATTTTAACAGAAATACCAACGCTTTCAACTCTTGGAGGCTTTTTCTTTCGCCTTTAGAAATTTATTACAAAACATCACAGGAAAAGTAGGCACTACATTTTGCAAGCAGTCTCTCCATCAATTCCTGTTAATGTTTTCACCTGTATTTTGCAAGTTTAACCAATCACTACCATCATCATTAATTCTGTTCATCTTGAATCGTGAAAGCAAAAAGTTAAATGTTCTCCTAAAATAAGGGCAATTGTTTAACCCTTTCCCACATATAGTCATTATCCAACGCCTCTGCAGCAGACGACTTTTGACAATATCATTGCAAAAGGAGAAATTGTTCATGATGAATTATTTCTCCATTTAATTGTTTTCCAATTTTATGATTTTTCCCAGATTTGTTGTATGTGAGAAAGGGATAAGGAAAAATCAAGAACAATATATAACAAGGGCACCGCAAAGCGGATGCATCCCCTCGGTATTTTTTTAAAAATATGGCAAAAATATGTCCAATGACCTAGATATTTATGTTATGTACCAGAAAACTAATGTTATTTGTCGTTGCCTTTATTAAATTGTTATTAATGTTATGTACCAGAGAAGTAAGTGTAATTTGTCCTTGTCTCCGCCTTTGCCCGTTGACATTTACAATCAAAAGGCTTCTAGATCTTACTGTATACTAAATGTATGGCAAGTTTGGTTATGATCTGCCAAGAGATGATCAGTGTAGAGTGGTCACAAGGCTGTTTATATGGGAAAATAGTCAGTCCAATTTTGACATTGACCTTAAACCTTTGACCTGTAAAATGATTAGGTTTCTAGACCTTGCCATATACTAACTGTATACCAAGTTTGGTTAAGATCTGTCGAAGGATGTTCAGTGTAGAGTGGTCACAAGGTTGTTGATATGGGAAAATAGTCAAAGTCCAATTTTGACCTTGACCTTTAACCTATGACCCTGAAATTAAATAGCCTTCTAGACCTTGCTATATACTAACTGTATACTAAGTTTGGTTAATATCAGTCGAAGGATGTTTAGTGTAGAGTGGTCACAAGGTTGTTACGGACGAACGCACGAACTAACGAACGAACGAACGAACAAACAAACGAACAAACGGACAGTCCCGTTACTTTATCCCTTCGCAAACTTCGTTAGCCGAGGCGATAAGTATAGTGAAATGGGAATACAGAAAGCTATACATAGTTTACACGATACAAAATGGTTCTACTTACAAGCTACATACACTTTCAACTATGTACAAAATGTCACTTTTACAGACTATTCAAAAGCCATAGACCCCTCTCCCAAATACAGACGCTTTATTACACGTCTACTGCAGACAGTTATTAGAAAACACTGTGACAAAATGAGGAATTGCTCAGGGTGCCCACAATTCACTTTGTGTTTCACAAGATGGTCTGATGCAGAGATATTGTAAGTTGTCTGTGTCCGGGAGAGGTTTTATCTTTTAACATCTCAGCTGGAGAATACCTTTGAAAATAGTGTGGCAAATGCAGGTGTTTCTCACAGCAATCTCTAATTTCACTGTTAATGGTTTCAAAATAATTCTTAAATGATTTCTTTCCATGGTTTGTCTTTAATCGCATCTGTACAGGCTTAAAGTTCTCTAGTTTTAGCCCTGTACATGGTTTTCTAAAATGAACATCTAAAACAAAACAAACAAAAACAAAAGCAAAGAAAAATATAATGTGGGCTAAATCAGTGATGATGACAGTGAGCTATCAAAGCAGCTTATATATACATACCTTATACCTATATCATCATATGTGGTCTAACTCAGTGATGATGACAGTGAGCTATCGAAGCAGCTTATATATACATACCTTATACCTATATCATCATATGTGGTCTAAATCAGTGACGATGACAGTGAGCTATCGAAGCAGCTTATATATACATTCCTTATATCTATATCATCATATGTGGTCTAAATCAGTGACGATGACAGTGAGCTATCGAAGCAGCTTATATATACATACCTTATATCTATATCATCATATGTGGTCTAAATCAGTGACGATGACAGTGAGCTATCGAAGCAGCTTATACATACCTTATACCTATATGAGCCGCCCCACGAGCAAACCAACAGTATGGCCTCTACGTAATGTATCGACCCAGATCAGCATGAGCAGTCCGTGCAGGCTAATCCGGGCCGACGCATTCTGTCTCAGGGTGATAGAGGTATAGAGTAATGATTCCTGAAACAGAAAATCCACAGGAGGCGAAAAGTGTCTAACCGGGTAAACCTGCGCGGCATGCTTAGGCTGATCCGGTCGATACTTTACGCAGAGTCCACACTGTTGATTTTCTCACGGGACGGCTCATATCATCATATGATCCCGTCCGTGGGGATATTTCTAAACAGTGTATGTTCAGATAAGTCTGTACACATGCTCCGTATAAAGAGAACCTATTATGTATTATGTCAAAAGTATAGGTCTTGATCAGACTGGATGCACAGGCTCACAAGAGAAAACCTGTACCTTTTCCAATGGATGGGAGCATATATTCTTGTAAACACCTAACCTAGGTAAAATGTTGAATAGACGGGATGGAATTCCCTCACGGGAAGGTGAGAGAGATAGCAGACATTAGGGATTTGACATTGGATTATATGGGTAGATTAGTAAGAAGGTGTGAATACTTTATTGAGAATAATTTGATTAACTATAAAAAAACATTTGTGACACCGAGTTAATGTGCGAATGTATTTTGAGTATAAAAATATTTGAGACGAACTGGGTGTATTAGTGAGAAAAGGCGTGTGTATTCTACCTTCAAATGCAATACAAAAAGAAAATCAAGCTACGGCTAAGCGTGTGTGTCCCGTGAATACTTCCAAAATACTCAATTCAACTGACTGTGTCTCAGTCTGTGATAATTGGAATTTGTGTGAAATATCAGTCTTGAATAAGTGATTTTCATGTAAAGCTTCAAACTGTGATAATGATTGTGTTTTGCTAAACATCAGTCTGTGATCATTGTTTTTGTTTTTTAAACACCAGACTATGCTAAAGCACCATGCTTTCGAGACACGTCTGATGCAGAGGCGTCAGAAAGCGCCTAGGTGTAATAAATGGTTAACAGCATGTAGCCATGCCTGTTTAGCGATGGAAAGTCGTCTGATGCAGAGGCGTCAGAAAGCGCCTAGATGTGGAAAAGGGTTAACAGCATGTAGCCATGCCTATTTAGCGATGAAAATTCGTCTCTCGCAGAGGCGTCATAAAGCGCCTATATGTGGGAAAGGGTTAACAGCATGTAGCATGCCTATTTAGCGATGAAAACTCGTCTGTAAACATAGTTTAAAATTCACGCAGAAGATGAAATCATTCATACCGTATGCACTGTTATTGTAAACATAGTTTAAAAGTCACGCAGAAGATGAAATCATTCATACCGTATGGACTGTTATTGTAAACATAGATTAAAATTCACGCAGAAGATGAAATCATTTATACCGTATGCACTGTTAGTGTAAACATAAATTAACAAAGTGGTGCAGTGGTAGAGCGTTGAACTCTCGTACGAAAGGTCCCAGTTTGATTCCCGTCACGAGCGGCTTTTGCATTTAGGATTTGCCCACATAAATGGCACGAGTACTGGTTAAGTATCCTTGAAGCAGACAACGAGCCTCACTTATATAAGCCGAAAGTTTGTTTTGCAGTCGATGTAAACAAATATGCTTTAAGTTTAAACTAAAGTATATAATAAGTGTATATGAATTTCAAAGCTTAAAACACATAGTGAATTTAGCATACATCGAGGGGTCACTTGAACACGTCGCTTAATCGAAGTAATTTATCGGTCCTTTTCGACTTGAATAGTCGGTGTTGTTCAGAACCATTATTAAGACTTTAACAATTGTAGTTATGGCTGGCTTCTTTGGCGCTCAGGGTAGCCGATGTCTGGATAAATGGACCAGTATAACTGGTAACTTACCCAGGAAACGCCGTGACTGAAACACTGTTAAAAGCGGCGTTAAGCACCAAACAATTAATCAACCAGAACCAGATGTTTTCAGGGTAAATGTTTGACTAGATAAACAAACAGGGAATATCTGGACTTCTCTGGATCTTTGATGATCGGTTAACTCGTTTCATTCCTACAGGTCTGCCTCTGATGCGTAAATATAACTCCCTGTTTAGTATAACCGATGTCGCTTCGTTGATGTACATACTGGAGGCAGAAGGTGTCTCCAATGACATAGTATGTCCTGACAGTTTAGACTATCTAACCCTTTCCCATATACGACACAAAATCTCTGCAAATGTGTCAGCCTGTGGGTAAGGGTAACCCATGCTTGTAAAAGTATTTTGAACACGCACGGTGCATGTTAGCAGGAGATACAATGCAAAGTGTTCCTTTCATAGTGTTGGTGTCATTTAACAGCGGACAAGTTTTCAGTTATATCACGGCGTTTTATGATAAGTTACCAGTACTACTGGTCCATTTATCAGTCAGTCAGTCTTCATGCTAACCCTCAACCCTGAGCGGCCCAATAATCTTTCTCCGTGATATAACTGATATGATGTTGAAAACCGGCGTAAAAACCCAATAAAACAATAAACTGTGATATCAGAGAACTGTATATGATAACTGTGATTGACTTCTTCGTCCGCCTTGCTGGTGTAGCTGAAGAGAGTCCGCCTCGGGTGCGGGATGTTGCGGGTTAGATCCCAGGCCGGGTCATTCCTTGGCGTTCAGTGTTTCAGGATTAGCATAACGATTTACTGACTGGTGTCAAGATAAATAGACCATATAAACTAGTAACTTTCCCGGGAAACGCGATGATATAACTGAAATATTGTTGAAATCTGCGTAAAACACCAAACTATTAATCAATAAATCAATTTATTGACTTCTAGATTTCCCTCGAAGGTTGGAATTATGTTTTTGATTGACTTCTAGGTTTCCCCGTCGAAGATTGGAATGAAGTTTTTGATTGACTTCTAGGTTTCCCCGTCGAAGAATGGAATTATGTTTTTGATTGACTTCTAGGTTTCCCCGTCGAAGAATGGAATTATGTTTTTGATTGACTTCTAGGTTTTCCCATCGAAGAATGGAATTATGTTTTTGATTGACTTCTAGGTTTACCCGTCGAAGGTTGGAATTATGTTTTTGATCGACTTCTAGGTTTCCCCGTCGAAGAATGGAATTATGTTTTTGATTGACTTTTAGGTTTCCCCGTCGAAGTTGGAATGATGTTTTTGATTGACTTCTAGGTTTCTCTCGAAAAACGACGTAAAAAACAAATTAAACAATGAACTGTGATATCCGAGCTCTAGATATGCTAACTTTGATTGACTTCTTCATCAGCCTTGCTGGTGTAGCTGTAGAGCGTCCGCCTCGGGTGCGGGATATTGCGGGTTCGATCCCCGGCCGGGTCAATCATACCGAAGACTTTCAAAATGGTATAAATGGCTGCCCTCCTTGGCGCTTAGTGTTGCAGGATTAGTATAACGGTTTACTGACTGGTGTCAGGATAACTATACCATATAAACTAGTAACTTTGCCGGGAAACGCGGTGATATAACTGAAATATTGTTGAAACATGCGTAAAACACCAAACTATCAATCAATAAATCAATTTATTGACTTCTAGGTTTCCCCGTCGAAGGTTGAACGATGTTTTTGACATCTCTCACAGTCACATAGAAAACTACGCGTGGTCCTATAGGACATCCACGTGATGCTGACATGTGCGGGCTCCAAGCAGAACATAGAAAGAGATAAATTCGTGAAAAATATCAAAGATGTTATCAGGTGTGCATTTTTTTCAGGTATTACCTTTTTTCTTTGACCATGATTTTTGACTTTGTTTATGCAAATGTGTAATATGTTTGTGGTATTATTAATAAACTGTTCTTATACTTAAAAACAATCTTATATTTATTAAGTTTCTTATTTTATTTAGTTACAGGAAGGAAATTAGTGATTTCGCCAAAATATCCTATTTAAAAAATGCTGGACAAATGGTCCAGTTCCTTATCGAAACGTTCGTCGGCCAGAACCTCCGTTCACCGGGAATATCACAGACATGTTTTCCTCCATTATAAAACTCAATAATCCCATACACATAAACAAATATAATGATAAAGGCATGTTTACAGTTATGAAAAGGGAGATCATACAACATATAATGATGATTCTGTATATATTTCTTATTGTAAAAAGATTTATTTAAATTTGATAATGATGAATTTATGTTTCTGTAAATGGTATCAAATAACTCAATCATCTCACGCATGACGTATATTTACAATAATGTTCTATTCACATGTCAAATAAAAATCACGTATTGAGCGGTGCTCTGCGAAACCCTTTTTTAGCCTAATAGGTATACTAGATCTGGTTCTAGACTGGTTGCGAATGTTTTAAGGTTGGTATTGCCAGATCCCCCTATCAATTACACTATATGAACAAACATGGATAATGATGACACTGCTTTTTTTATTGCATTTGCAATGTTATTTTAATAACAATTAGTGGTATATCAGTATTTTGGTATAAATACTTAAACGGATTTCTCGTTCGTCACTGCAATAGAAAGTATGGTCTGGTTTCGAATAAATACATTTTAAATTGAAATTTTTAATACATCTTACTAGATATGTAATTGACCTTAAACGCCATTGGTGCTTTTGATGACGAATAATGTCCTATAATAAGAGTCTTATCACTGGGTCTGTACGCTAGACAATACGGATAGTCCATTCCCTCCTTAGATGTTAGGATAATATTCTGCTTGGTACCGTCACTATTCACCACGTGTAGATTGTTAGAGTATCGTCCACACACCATGACGTTGTCATACACGTCAAACAATAAACCACGGCTACCACTAAGCTGACTGTCAGAATATGTATACAGTGTAGTTCCAATGCTGTCAATACACTGCACGCCAGTATCCGCACTAACAACGATTCTGTTACCGGCACTGTTGACCGCTATGTACTTAGGATATCCCTGACTAACGTTAAACATGTTCACGGTGTCACCAGTCATTGTCAGTACCTTTACCTTTCCGCGGGCTTCTTTTTCATCATAGCAAGTGACGTATATTCTATTACTTTTATAGTCAACACCCCAACACTGCATTCCGACTTGAATGTTGTTACCCTTCACAATGGCACCGGAAACATTCAATACTTGAAGGCATTTTTCATCACTTTGAGACACAATGACCTGGTTCACTGATACAACCGCCACATCAAAAACTTGGTCAATTCTCATCTCGAATTCCATTGTGAAATCTTGTGAAAATACTTTGACCGAACAGCCCCCGTAACCGTCACAAACGACTAATCGCCCGTCAGGCATGAACGTGCATCCCGTGACACCCCTAGTTGAACCAATATCAATGTCTCTTCTTGTCACAGACGCAATTTGCTGGAAACAGATTCGAGAATCATCCGACGATATTGGATCATCTATTTTGAATGTACCAATTGAGGTTATATCGGACATTAAGGTGACGAGTTGGTCGGACTTGTGAAATTCTAACTTGCTTGGTTGTATGTCCTTTATTATATCATCTGTTGCTTCTTTCCCTTCGTCTAATTTGTGTTTCTCTTTCGTCATAAGAACAAACACGGCATCTGCATTTGTATTCCCAAGACATTCAAATGAATTAATAATTTCTTGTATCTCTTCGCTCAGTTCGTCTGATAGCTTAATATCATTTTCGGCATCAGACATTATTTTCTTTTCTATATCGGATATAGTGTCTACCATATCCTTCGCTAATTTCTCAATCCACTTAATGACTTCCAATTTCAATTCAATAACTTCCTGTATAGATTTTCTGCAACTTATTTGTATCTGTGTTTTATCGTTTTCCCTTGAATCCTTTATTTCTTTCATATCTGACGATAAGGATCTGGTCTTCTCTAAAAATAATGCAATGTCATTCTGTGTCTGTGCTTCTTGCGCAATTTCCTTCACCGCCTTAACTTTACATCGTCTGTGTTTTGTCCTATTGCACCGGTCGCATATGGCTGCATCATGACTTAAACAGAACATTGTTAAGTTTTCTGTTTCATGGTTTGCGCATTTCAGGACGGAAGCGATCAGTACATTCTGTTTAATCGACCTACTCTTCAATATGTCGAATGATTTCAGCTCGTGATCCCGTGTAGCTCTTAAACTTCGATGGACTTCTTCACACGCATCGCATAGATATTCAGAACAGACTTTACAGAACGTCCCTGCTTGTGTGTTTACCCCTCGGAACTTACAAGGATCACACATCTTTGTGGGGTCTTCGTCGGACATATTTGTGTTTCCAGCCATGGCTTTTGCCATTGTTTGTTGAGTCTGTAATAAAATTTAACAACTCTGTTTAGATTCGGCAAATAATTACTATCAAATTAAAATTTTAATAAAGTTCTCACATCAAATATACCTAGACTATATGTTTTCGTTGCGATAATAAATCTAGATGACTTTAAGTAGTATTATAGTTTCCTTTTAATAAGTCAGTTGTTTGTATCATTGATGATGATATGATTGTGTTGGTGGTGTAATTGATGATGATGTGATGATGTTGGTGGTGTCATTGATGATGATGATAGTGGATGAATTGATGGTGATGTTGCTTGTGTAATTGATGATGATATGATGATGTTGTTGGTGTAATTGATGATGATTTGATAATGTTGGTGGTGATGGTGTAATTGATGATGATTTGATGATGATGGTAGTTTAATTGATGTTGTTATAATGATGATGGTCGTTTATTTAATGATGTTATAATGACGATGTTGGTGTCATTAATGATGAAATGATGATATTGGTGGTGTAATTGATGATGATCTGATGATATTGCTTGTGTAATGTATGATAATATGATGACGTTGGTGGTGTCATTGATGATGATATGATGACGTTGGTGGTAAAAATGTATGATGATATGATGACGTTGTTGGTTTCATTGATGATGATATGATGACGTTGGTGGTAAAAATTGATGATGATATGATGACGTTGGTGGTAAAAATTGATGATGATATGATGACGTTGTTGGTGTCATTGATGATGATATGATGACGTTGGTGCCATCGATGATGATATGATGAGGTTGGTGGTGTAATTGATGATGATATGATGACGTTGGTGGTAAAAATTGATGATGATATGATGACGTTGTTGGTGTCATTGATGATGATATGATGACGTTGGTGCCATTGATGATGATATGATGAGGTTGGTGGTGTAATTGATAATGATATGATGACGTTGGTGGTTTTAATTGATGATGATATGATGACGTTGGTGCCATTGATAATGATATGATGATGTTGGTGTCATTGATAATGATATGATGATGTTGTTGGTGTAATTGGTGATGATCTGATGATATGATATGATGACGTTGGTGGTGTCATTGATAATGATATGATGATCTGATGATGATATGATGATGTTGGTGGTGTCATTGATGATGATATGATGAGGCTGGTGGTGTTATTGATGATGATATGATGATGTTGGTGTCATTGATGATGATATGATGATGTTGTTTGTGTAATTGATGATGATATGATTACGTTGGTGGAGTAATTGATAATAATATGATGACGTTGGTGGTATAATTGATGATGATATGATGACGTTAATGATGTCATTGATGATGATATGATGATGTTGGTGTCATTGATGATGATATGATGACGTTAATGCCACTGATGATGATATTATGATGTTGGTGGTAAAATTAATGATGATATGATGGTGTTTTTGGTGTAATTGATGATGATATTATGATGCTGATGGTGTCATTGATGATGATATTATGACGTTGTTGGTGTTATTGATGATGATATGATGGTGTTGATGGTGTAATTGGTGATGATATGATGACGTTAGAGGTGTCATTGATGATGATATGATGATGTTGGTGTCGTTGATGATGATATGATGACGTTAGTGCCATTAATGATGACGTTGATGGTGTAATTGATGATATTATACTGATGTTGTTGGTGTAATTGATGCTGATATAGTGTCATTGATGATGATATGATGATGTTGGTGGCATAATTCATGATGTTATGATGATGTTGGTGTCATTGATGATGATATGATGATGTTGGTGGTGTCATTGCTGATGATATGGGGATGTTGGTGGTATAATTGATTATGTTATGATGATGTTGGTGTCATTGATGATGATATGATGACGTTTTTTTACATTGATGATGATATGGTGATGTTTGTGGTGTAATTATTGATGTTATAAGGATGCTGGTGGTCTAATTGATGATGATATGATGATGTTGGTGTTGTAATTGATGATGATATGATGATATTGGTGTTGTAATTGATGATGCTATGATGATTTTGGTGGTGTAATTGATGGTGTTATAATGATGTTGTTGGTGGTTTAATTGATGATGATATGATGACGTTGGTGTCATTGATGATGTTGGTGGTGTAATTGTAAATATTATGATGATGTTGGCGGTTTAATTGATGATGATATAATGATGTTGGTGTCATAATTCATGATGTTATGATGATGTTGGTGTCATTGATGATGATATGATGATGTTGGTTTTGTCATTGCTGATGATATGGGGATGTTGGTGGTATAATTGATTATGTTATGATGATGTTGGTGTCATTGATGATGATATGATGACGTTTTTGACATTGATGATGATATGGTGATGTTTGTGGTGTAATTAATGATGTTATAAGGATTCTGGTGGTCTAATTGATGATGATATGATGATGTTGGTGTTGTAATTGATGATGATATGATGATGTTGGTGTTTTAATTGATGATATGATGATTTTGGTGGTGTAATTGATGGTGTTATAATGATGATGTTGGTGGTTTAATTGATGATGATATTATGACGTTGGTGTCATTGATGATGTTGGTGGTGTAATTGTAAATATTATGATGATGTTGGCGGTTTAATTGATGATGATATAATGACATTGGTGGTGTAATTGATGATTATATGATGTTGGTGGTGTAATTGAGTTATGATCATGCTGTTCTAGTTATTGGTAATATTACTATGAAGTTGTCGGTTTAAATGATGATGTAATAATGATGCTATTGGTGTCATTAATAATGATATGAGGATGTTGGTGGCGTAATTAATGATGTTATAATGATGATGATGTTGGTGGTGTAATTGATGATTATGATGATGTTGGTGGTGTAATTGATGATGTTATAATGATGATGTTGGTAGAATTGATGATGAGATGATGATGTTGGTGTCATTGATAATGATATGATGTCGTTGGTGATTTAATTGATAATGTTATAATGATACTGTTGTGTCATTTAGTATGTCATGATGATGTTGGTGATATAATTGATGATGATATGATGATGTTGGTGTCATTGATAATGATATGATGTTATTGGTTTAATTGATGATATTATAATGATGCTTTTGGTGTCATTGATGATGTTGGTGGTGTAATTCATGATGATATGATGATGTTGGTGTCATTGATAATGATATGATGTTATTGGTTTAATTGCTGATATTATAATGATGCTTTTGGTGTCATTGATGATGTTATTATGATGTTGGTGATATAATTGATGATGCTATGATGATGTTGGTGTCATTGATAATGATATGATGTTATTGGTTTAATTGATGATATTATAATGATGCTTTTGGTGTCATTGATGATGATATGATGATGTTGGTGGTGTAATTGGTGACTCGAACTAGTGATTCCCTGTCATTTATACGCTTAAAGCTTCATACGTAAATATATTGATAATCAAGATTCGGTCATCCGTATACATTAAAAAGAATATATATATTCATGTTTCGACTTGACGCGATCTACCTGCGGTTTATATGCGTATACCTATGTATGTAATATGTATGTGCTGTACACAGTTAATATGAACCTGACATCATATGTCATATTAAACATTATCATTCATTTGGACAAAATGTACAAAATAAACGTTAACAAATATCTGTTAAACAATTATTTAGCTTAAAATCGGTGGCAAATACCGCAACAAAAATTAAGTTAAGTTAAGCATTTCGTGTCTTTGCTAAAAATATTAAAACTTCCGTATTTTAATAGGTCAGCTAACACTTAATATACATGCGAAATAATATATTAGTAACAATCCTGCCGTTCCCTTTAAATGAGTTTGTGTTTTTAGCTGTTTGCATTTAATGTGTAAACTTGAGTTTATAAGCTATGTACGAGTATATGGATAAATATTTTGATTTATATATTTGTGAACATTCGGTCACTTATTTCAGATTGATTCAATGTTGGTGTGACGTTTTTCTAATACTTTGACATTTAATTAATAACCGAGTCGGGTTTCGGACCTCTGGACTGATAGAGCGCGTGGTTGAGAGCTGAGTTTTGACCTCCAAACCTATTTGTTTTAAAGACACACCACTCCATGATGTTGTTTGATAATTAAAAACACGATGGATGCATATTTCCAATGACATGTTACTATTATTTGATCATGTATTGATAAATGAATGCATGAATGAGTGCATACATGAACTAATGAACGGACAAATGGACGGACGACCGAACGATTGAACGATCCTATGGATGTATCCATAGATGTATTACTAATGGTTTTAAGAAGCATTTATACCCATTATTAATCAGTAATGAATATTATAATATTCGTGATGAGGAATGTTTGAGTCGTTTAAAATATAATGTTCATAAGGACGAAATAAAGAAGGAATACATTAAGTAGTATCGTACCTAAAGTTTACCTTCCCCCCTTTCCCTTTCCCTCATGTACACGCATTGTTTCCGCATCTGCAGAAGACAATTTTGGGAACATTCTGTCAAAAGGAGAAATTTCTAATATTGAACATTTTTCACATTTGCACTTATATGCTTGTTTTCATGTCTTTTCAATACAAATTTTCAAATTTGAAGATTTATACTTTCATTTTAAGAGGTTTTCTATACGTTTACGTGGAAGTCATCTGTTGGGTTGTTTTTCTACTTTGCGTTTTTCGGTACCTTTGTTTACTTTGCGGCTAAAGAGTTTTCACCGTAATCGTGACCGTATTACAGTAGACTCTCGATAACTCGACTTCGCAATAAATCCGTAAATTACTTCGAGTTATCGACGTGTTAATGCTTTACTCATTTAAGCTGTATCTGCCTCGTTATTCATTTATACTTCAGTCGTATTGTTAAAAACTAGTGTCTGATAAAAGAAAACATGTAAAGAAAACAGCACACATGCAGTTCTGATTGATTGTATGTTCAAGTATAACTGTTACTACGTTATTTTCAAAAGACATTACCTTTCCCGGAATGGTTTGAGTTAAGCGATATATTCGAATATTCGCATGTTCGAGTTATTGCGACTCCTCTGTTACTGTTCGTAATCATGCATGTGTTTACGGTATTCACTTAACATGGGTTTTTTCGGGTCATTATAAATGACAGGAAACAAAATAAACCTCAGATCCAAACTCCAACCCAAAAAGAAGAAAAGGGTATCAAACTCTGAAACTATGTGTTTTATGTCATGTAAAGGTTGAAATGTAATAACCCATACCAAGGAAACCTTGTATAATCATTGTTTGTATTCTTATATTTCGTTAGTAGCAGGTATAATATCAATACAAAAGAATGCCATCGACAGAACCATGTATATAACAGACCGTTGACAAGAACGACTGATTAATCACTTAAATCAACCCACATCTTTCGGTTCAACTTTGGACGTTTCTACAAAATATTTCGACAGCCCTTGTAAGACAAAACTGTAAATCTTTGGCAAAAGTAACTAATATTTGTGCCCTCTAAACCCTTTTCAACATGTAACAAATCAGCAGCAGGCGATTGTGAAAGCATCTTGGCAAACATATGAGAAATCTCTGTAAATGAAAGTATAATAATTGACAAGAGTTGAAATCATTGTGACAGAAGTGGAATTTGTAAAGAAGTAATATGATAATCGAGTAAAACGCGCCGCTTATTTTTTGTTATCACGGTCGATGTCTGTTTCGTCGAGATAAGTCTCGACGAAGCAGACATCGATATAACAAGATCGACCAGCGCTTGCACCGGTGTTTGAAAAAGTCCGAATGACAGAACCCGCGCATCACGTGATTCGAACCCGGTACCGTTGGTAAAGGGGCCCGACGCTCTACAAATGCACCAATGTCTTTCATGTGCAGCTCCTTGAGAGTCAACAATAAATTTCTTCAATGTTGTGTAATGCCCTAGTTTTTGATAGACTTCCTTTTACGGTTTTACACCATTTCAACATTATTTCAGTTACATCACGGCGACAGTTTACTTATTCGTGATCCCTGGGTTAAGACACTGGGTTTGGAAATTTGTTTTGCCCATGGACACTCAACCATGACGGCTGTGATTGAGGATGAAACTTTGGACGCTCTGTTTCAAATACTCGAAGCTAACCACTCGGCTTATTTAAAACATATGTTACCAAGACAAATATTCTGACAAAGTTTTAACATGCTTAATTCGAAAATCCGGTCTCTAAAGTGTTTTCAATATTTGTTCTTAAATATGGCCGAGCGACATTGTAGTGAACACATGAAGACCCAATAAATTAAGCTTAAGTGTATCCAAGAGAAACATTCTAACAAAGTTTCGTAATTTTTTTTGCTAAAACTGTGGTCTCTTGAGTGACAAGTATATTTTTCTTAAATTTGGTGTGACCTAGTTTTGAACACATCATGACCCATATAATAACTGAGCTTAAATAAAACCAAGACAAACATTCTGGCAAACTTTCATTTTTCTACAGTAAAACATGCAGCTTTTAGAGTGTTCACACTTTATTTTTCTTAAACAGAGAATATGATGTAATTCATATAATTTTAACATAAAACTTCTTTCGAGTTCTTTCTTTTGAGTAAGTGATGTCGAATCAAATCCAGTGTCCGGCTGATATGCCAATAAGTTACCCCATTTTGATTGTTAGACAAGAACTATCTGGCGGGTAGAACATGGGTATTAGCTGGCAACAGTTCGTTCATTTTTAAAAAATATTCGAGAGATCATCCACGAGCTCCTTGCTAAACATCGTAAGGCCTACACCGAGAAACCGCTCGTCACATTGCCAGATTTTCTACACAGTCGCCACTACTGTGCCTTCGGCGCTTTGATTTGATATTTATAGCAGATTTGTTGTATGTGGGAGCTATTTTCTTTATGAGTTTCATCAATATTTTAATATTTATCACTAAAACGGCACATATGTCTATGAATGTTATTTCTAATGTGCAAGTATACACATGAGGTACTTAGGTTAGGTGTCCACACAGTACTTTTACAATTGTGGACCTTCACATAAAATGTTCATATGGACAAATTGTCAATTTTTAACGGTTAATAGTAATTACAAATTTATTTTGTGCTCCACTGAACCCATTACCTCATTATGCTCTCTAGCATTTTCTCCGGATTGAAAACATCTGAAGCATAACTAGCGGATAATATGACCGATACTTAACTACATTATATTGATTTGTGAATATATAGAAATGACTATTTAACCGTTTCCCACATATCGACGCTTACTGACGTTTCTGGAAGCAGATGACTTTTGAAAACAAACACATTTTTCCACAATCGTTTGAACTGTATTAAATAATTAAACTATTAATTGTAGAAATATTTCCTATGTTCATCAACATGTCGTCTCCTGCAAAGTGTTGTATGTGGGATAGGGTTAGCAACAAATCTACACCAGACAATTTGAAAGCATTCAGGCAAAAATATTTGAAAATTTCTCTAAATTAAGACACTACTATTGAATAGATGTGAATTCATTGTGAGCAATTTCTCCTTTAGCAACACTGTTTCCAAAAAATCATTATGCTGCAGATGTGTCTTCATGGTGGAAAAGGATAAAAGAAGAATTTGCTATAAAATAAGCGAGATTTTCTCCACCCTAGCAATAAGTAATAACACCTTGAATGCTGAAGTGCAATACATATTATATAAATATCATATGGCAGCATGTGTGACATTGATATTGTCAACCCGAGAGCAAAATGTCACCCGAGGCGTAAGCCGAGGGTGACATTCTGTTTCGAGGGTTGACAATATCAATGTCACACATGCTGCCATTTGATATTTATTTTATTATACCGAACAAAATTAAGTGACGTCACTGCTGTATGCTGTATGACGTCACTGCTGTATGTGTATAAGGGAGGCAATCACGTCATGATTTAGCTAAAATATTGAAGCAGTTATTTGCCCTTATATGACATTCAAAATATCACTGCGGTCACATGACCTGACAGTCAATTTTCGCTTGGTCACGTGTCAAAAAGGTTGAAAATGTTTCTGATAGTCAAAATATCTCTTTTTCGGGTAATGGGATTTTACCATTGTAGACAAAAGTGAGGTATAATAAACAGTTATAAATCGGAGGCAATTGGGTTTATTTCATATCATTTCATTATTGTTAGCCTCTTTTGAACCATTTAGTTATAATTTATGTCTCTAACATAAAAATGTCTGAACGTAATATTTTACCCCTCTGTAATCACTTTACCATTATTATGACTGAAGGTAATATGTTACCCCTCTGTTATCACTGTACCATTATTATGTCTGAAGGTAATATTTTACCTCTCTGTAATCACTGTACCATTATTATGACTGAAGGTAATATTTTACCCCTTTGTAATCACTGTACCATTATTAGGACTAAAATAAATATTTTACCCATCTGTAATCACTGTACCATTATTATGACTGAAGGTAATATATAACCCCTCTGTAATCACCTGTACCATTATTTTGACTGACGGTAATATGTTACCCCTCTGTTATCACTGTACCATTATTATGACTAAAGGTAATAGTTTACCCCTCTGTAATCACTGTACCATCATTATGACGAAGGTAATATGTTACACCTCTGTAATCACTGTACCATTATTATGACTGAATGTAATATGTTACCCCTCTGTAATCACTGTACCATTATTATGACTGAATGTAATATTTTACCCCCTCTGTAATCACCTGTACCAGTATTATGACTGAAGGTAATATATAACCCCTCTATAATCACCTGTACCATTATTATGACTGAAGGTAATATGTTACCCCTCTGTAATCACTGTACCATTATTATGACTGAAGGTAATATTTTACCCCTCTGTAATCACTGTACCATTATTATGACTGAAGGTAATATTTTACCCCTCTGTAATCACTGTACCATTATTATGACTGAAGGTAATATTTTACCCCTCTGTAATCACTGTACCATTATTATGACTGAAGGTTATATTTTACCCCTCTGTAATCACTGTACCATTATTATGACTGAAAGTAATATGTTACCCCTCTGTTATCACTGTACCATTATTATGACTAAAAGAAATATTTTAACCCATCTGTAATCACTGTACCATTATTATGACTAAAGGTAATATATAACCCCTCTGTAATCACCTGTACCGGTATTCGATTCTGATACAAAGTGTATTGTGACTAAAGTTTGTAAGATGTGATCTGGAATCTGCCTTTCATACGGTTGGTCTTTTATTGTTGTGTGATTGAAAATGCAAGGAAACTACTATTTAGACTACCATGCTTTTAGGTTTAGACTTTGCTTTTCCTTTCAGTATTTAAACTTAATTTGTAGTTGTAATTCATTGACTGATGAATCGTTCCATCATGAATTTTCCAAAGTAAATGTTAAATCTAGACCATTATAATTATGATTTTAAAATTTGAAAACTAGGGAAGCCAAGAAATTGTTTTTTCACAAGCAATTTCTGATCATCCTGCAATGTTTTAAAAAGTTTTTTCTGCAGCTGATATATGAAAAAATGTTTCCAATCATGGAAATGTTTAAACACCCCTGCTATTTTGGACACATTTTGAAGCATCTGCATCAGACAACTTGCTACCATTGTTGAAGTCTTTGGAACAAATAAACCTCCTATAATTACATATGATGACAGTAGTGTAAATAGAGACTAGCATGTTCATCAGAATGATCAGATCCTTAAAACAATCATATTTATGCTGGTCCACTTGCTTATTACATAAATAATGTAAATAATATTTTAAATCAACAGCCTGTATATGTAAGACATTTGATCCCTGTGGAAAAAAAATTCCAAACATGAAAAGTATTTAAGCTATTTCACATCTTGATGTATTTACTAGTTTAACTTGTTTCATTCAGATTTGGCTAGCTGCATCCTTATATTGCAGATTGTTTGTATACAGTTTTATTTGTGAGATAAGGTAGCCTGACCCAAATGCATTAATATAATTGGATTTTTTTTTTAATTCCTTTCAAATTTCCCAGATATCTAACTTAATCAAGATGTTTTGAAACCAGATGAGGCTAAACATCATAGCATGTAAACATTTATTGTATATGCTATAAGAGCACATTTGTAATGTTGTTAAAACCAATTTTATTTGAAGCTATGAATTAATACTGAAAGGCTATATGTTATCATTTTCTTTCATTTTCAATGTAAGCATTTTTTTATAATATTTATGTTAACTTTCAAATTTTGGTATTTTGCAAATAAGTCTTATTTTGACATTAACCCTTTCCCCCATACGACAATTCTGCAGCAGAAGACTTTGAACATATTTTGTCAGAAAATAGAAAATCTCTATAAATGAATGGATAACCTATGACTAAAAGTGGAAAACATTGTGTCAAAAGGAGAAATTGTACGTTTTGTGCAATTTCTTCTTTTGTCACTATGTTTTCATAAAGCCGTTCAAATTCAAAATTTGGCCCTTTCAGAGGTGGACCCCCATCTGGCAAGGGCTGGGCATTATTAATCTATTCAGATCTTAATGGCTAAAACATGAGCAAACTTCTAAATAACAATAATGTGTTCTTTTCAATGTTTTGGCTCACATTCAAAACTGTCTGCTGCAGATTGGTTGTATGTGGGATTTGAGCGTGATCTAACACGCGGTATATCACTTTAATCACCCATGCCATTCGGCCGTCGTGATTAATTACTACACACATGAATTCCACATCGTGATATACGATCCGGTATACGATCTCAAAATAAGATACATTTCATAAATATATTTGTAATCAAGACTCGGTCAGTCGAATGCGTTTATTCATGTATCGACATGACCCGATCCTCCGCAGTTTATACGCGTAGACCTATGTACATGTATGTAAATATGTCTGTGTTATATCCGGTTAATGTGACCCTGACCTAAACAGCTATATTAAACATTATCTTTCATAGTGATACAAATGTAGGGTATATAAACGTTCAAACATACCTGTGAAACAATTATTCCATGAAAATAATCGGTCACAATGCCTCAACAAACGTCTAAGTTAATTATTTCGTGTCCTTGCTATATCTTCTACTTCCGCATTTTAATAGGTCAGATAGCACTAAATACACCAGCGAAATAATCTGTTAGAAAAACCTGCCTTTCGCTTGAAAGGGTTTTGTTTATATATATCTGGCTGGTTGCATTATACATGTATATGTACACTTCAGTATATATACTCTATATGTTTACATGTATGTACGTATTGCATTTGCTTGAATAACCGTTTGAATAAATTGCACGTACTGTGAAGGTGGAATAGAAAATAAACTCAATTATGGCGGGTTTAAATATAAGGGTAATCTTTGTCTTGTTTTGTTCTATAACAAGAAAGTATGTATATGTATATATATATGGTTTAAGAACAATATGTGTATGTATATATGATATATTAATAATCTGACGATACGTATAGGTGGTATAGCAACACTATGTGTATGTATATGTGGTATAACAACAATATGTATGTACGTATATGTGGTATTGAAACAATTTGTGCGCATGTATATGTGGTATAGCAACAATATGTGTGTATGTATATGTGTGTATGTATATGTGGTATTGAAACAATTTGTGCGCATGTATATGTGGTATAGCAACAATATGTGTGTATGTATATGTGTGTATGTATATGTGTGTATGTATATGAGTGTATGTATATGTGTGTATGTATATGTGTGTATGTATATGTGGTATATCAACAATATGTGTGCATGTATATGTGGTATAACAACAATCTGGCTATATGAATAGGTGGTATAGCAACAGTCCGTGTATATATATATGTTGGTACATATGTATACGGTATATCAACAATCTGTGTATATGTGTATGTGATGAAGCAACAAACTGTGTGTATGTATATGTGGTATAGCAACACTATGTGTGTATATATAATTGGCATGCAACAATCTGTTTATATGTATATATGGTAAACCAACAATATGTGTGTATGTATATGTGGCATTAATTAACGAAAGAGCGAACGAACGAACGATAGGATCGAACGAACGAACAAATAAACGAAGGACAGGCGGGCGTACGAACGAACCCACAAATGAACGAGCGAATCACTGAATTAATTAATCATTTATGGGTTTAAGAAGTATCGACAACTAGAATCAGCCAGTTCTCAAGTATGCATGATCCGGAATGTAACAGCGTTAACATTCAAAACGACATAAAGAAGGAATATTTTAAGTAGTCGCATGCCTAAATATAGTTCCCACTGCATACATCTAATGCATGAAGAAATCCATGCTTGTGTTTGATAAAGGACGTACTGAATATCTAGTTAGTTACACACTCTTCACCCCTTTAACTAACATGTCACTAATAACAGACCCTTCTTGAAAACATCTGTGTACTATATGTATGGATATTGTTTGTGAACATCTATTGACCGCTAAAACATGGATATAATCAAAGCACTGAAAGGTCTGCCGGCCTGTAGGCTGCAAGACAGTTGGAGAAGAAGGGAAATTGAAAGGAAGTAACAATAGCAGCTTACATTTATGTTTTTATTGTAAGGAAATTGAAAGATCATATCAAAAATAGTAAATATTATGAAAATGCAATTAGAAAACAAGATGACCTTGTTGGCCCTATATCGCTTACCTGAGTGCAAGAACTTACAAGTATACTAGTTTTGACAGCAGGTTTAGGCAGAAACATTTTGAAGTGTCTGCATTATCATATTGAGTAATATGTCAATGTTAAATCAATTTCCCTCAAATAGTTTCTGCGTGTTTTACAAAGTGTACCCACTCGAGCAAACTTGGTGGAGGTTCAGAGAGGTTCAGTCAAGGAACATGTCATAGAAATTATTTTGAAATCCGGATGGGCCAGTAGTTTCTGACAAGAAGAATTTAAAAGTCTTCTTTTTTTTTCGCAAACACGTTGTACACTAAATGAAATTATGTGAACTACTGTAAACGTGGGGCCTTGCAAAGAACATCCATGCCAAGTTTTATCAACTTGCAGCCAGTGTTTTTTTAAGGAGTGCTACGTACAGTGAGTGAGTCCAATAGATCATCTAAAGCCTTTGGCTCAGGTGATCTTAACAAACTTAGGTTACAGGACCACACACACACTAGTATATTGAATACATAATTTCTTGTTTAAGGATGACCACAGTTGTAGTCGAAATAGATAAGTGTAATTTAGCGTAGTATTGGATAAACAAGAAAATATGTATACAATTGGATCCAGCAACTAACATAATGAAAACATTAAAAGACATACACTATTACTTACATCTAGTTACAGAAAAAGGTGAATAAATGAAAACTAAGAGGTTTCACAAAGAGCATTATGCTGCGATCCATAAGCATGTGTTATTCTTACACATAGAAAGCGTAAATACACCATGAATCAGTTATGGATTGATTGGCTCCACTTTTACGGACATGTTGGAATATAATGGAGTAAGAGTTCAAAAAGATAGGAACCCGTGCTGTTAAGGGATTGGGAAAATGTGTATTTATGGAGCACAGGGTTATGTAGCATTTGTGTGAAAAATGCACCATGGTCAACTAGTCCCCATGAACCATTATAATGCTTTGACAAATGACCTCGTTTGATCATATTGGACAGTTTTGAACAAGGCCCAAAGTACAAGAGAAAAAAATAGTATGAAAAAGTTTCATGCTGATTAAATAGAAAATTAAATTCTGCACAAATGTAATAAACTGAACTGGTAATGATGTTGGAAAAAAAGGTTTGAAAGAAAATAATTCTCTAAACCATGGACTAGGCTGGGAGAAAGTGTTTGATAATGACTATACTGAACACAAATAACTATTGATAACAATTAACAGCACATAGTGAACGAATTAATACGAGAGAAGCACACGAGAGCACATAAGCATACACTTGTAAAGAAACAAACAAAAAATCATTTAAATAAGACAAAAGGAACCTTGCTTGGACGCCCTGCCAATAGCAACTGCAAGAACATACTCGACTGAGGGTCAAAGGAACATTTGTGCCAAATTATATTGAAAGCAGTTACCGTTTTCAAACAAGGAGATTTTTCAATAGCACTAGAGCACTATAGCACTGGAAGAAAACCAGCCCCAACTCCACAGACCTTTGTTTTTGGAGGATTTGCACCAGCTTGAGCAAACTTGTAAAACGAACAAAGAAGGAACATTTGGGCAGTATTTACAATGAACAAGTAGTTTCTGAAAAGACCCTTTGTATTATACAAAGTTATGCATTGAATGCAATCCAACTCTTGGCACACATTTGAAAGGGGACCATCCATGGAACAATAGCGATATATAGAAACAGCCCTGATAGCCACGTTTTAATGAACCCCAACGGATAAAGCAAACTGTGAAAATGTTTCAAAACTGGGCCATCAGTTTGGCTTAGATCACTATAATTCAAGAACCAGGGTCCATTCGCATATTTTGCCATACCGGTCTCACAGGGAGTACTTATTAACTTTAGTGTAAATTAAACCTTGTTCCTGCTCAACATATAGCGAGTTTGCATGACTTCTATTCAACATATGTCCGATTTTGAACGACATTGCTACAAGTTCTTTCAAGTTATATTGATTTTGAGAGTGCAAATTGTGTATCAGTTCTCCTGTAGACTGTAGTATTGACTTGAAAACTTATGACCAAAAAGAGAAGGGGTAAAATGCCGAAACATAAGAAGGCGGCTTTGGAACAAGAGGCCCAGTCCCATAGATGTAATATTATATCTATGATACCAAACTTACCACTGATCAAGAAGTGCAGGACATCTGTAATTTTAAACCTATATCGTCATGTCTCGCCGTCAGTACATTTTACCAGAACTCGACTAGACTCGTGTAAACACGTAGAAAAGTCTTCGAATGTTGAGAAAATGTCGTACTCAGATTGTAAAGATGTTGCCTAAACTCGTTGCCTAAGATTATCTTACTATTCTCATTTCAATGTGGAAGAGAACTCGAATAGGAGTCGAACGGATGTCCCCATCATCAAAAACTATCAAAAACTCATGGCAATTTCGGCGAGTTATAACTCAGCAGCACTCGAGGACACTCGTATCACAAAATCGTGCTCAGGTGAGCTAAAACAAAATGGAATTCGAATCTGTCAATTTTCTTGTGTTGACGGTAGCCCCGGTAACTCAATCAGTAGCGACGCTGGCTGCCCATCAAGGGATTGTGAGGCCCAACTCGGCCAACTTTCTTTCCGACGGTTGATTCAAGTCGCTGTGAAATGCGTTATTCGTCTTCCACCAATGGGTTAACAGTCTATGTCAAAAAGCAACCAATTTCTTGGAAACTCTTGTCTGGAGTACTGGGGATGGAAAGCCATGACACACATGTGTAGGTGTACTGACCACCGTGATGTGACTGAAAATGATTGAAAACTCCGTTAAACCCCAACCAACCAACCAACCAATCAATCGTTTATGTTATTCTGTATACTCGACTTTCAGCGAAATACCTCGATACTCGCTGTATAGAATGATTCCAAATGAATGTTTGCGTCGTGCTCCTGGAAAACCAATATAAACGTATTTACAAGTGTAGATGAAGATCTGCCTGGGAAATCATGTAATGTAATCCCAATTTGCAATGTTGTAAACTTGCTGAACAGTTCAGAGCCAGATTAATCTACGAGGACGATAGGGTAACAAGAGGGCCAAGATCGCTCTACATCGATCACCTGAGTGATAGTTGATTGATTGATTGATGTTTAACGCCGTTTTTAACAATTTCTCAGTTATATCACGGCGGCCAGTTTACCTACTCATGCATTTCCTGGTTTTCTCACACCAGTACTCCACACAACAATCTTCCCAAGCAACTGGCTGCTTTTCCACATAGACTTAGACCATTGGTGGAAGCTGAGTGATAGTAAATTTAAAACAAATATTTAACTGCAATTATATCTGGGAAAATCTTATCAGGAGTGCAAATGAAACTGCGAGGAGTGGACACAGTTAAAGAAATAGCTTATCAGTAAAAACCATTTGTATCTTGAAATCTAACAACAACTTTAAAAGAATGGAATTATAAAGTTTTGTCATTTTGCCGCTTTCCTGATGCCGCCTTGCTGCCCTGTTTTTCAACGAAATCAATATGCTTGAACAGCTTTTGTAGATGGTCACTCAAGGAACATTTCTACCAAATTATCTTGCAATGGGACAAGTAGATTATGGAGGAAAACAATTTGATTTAGGTATTTTTCTCACTTTCTGATGCCGCAGCAACCAAAGTTCTACACAGAATGTAAGTCTTTGAACACTTTTGAAAGAGGACCAACAAAGGAACATTCCTGTGAAGTCAATTTGAAATTGGTCGAGTGGAATGGTAGTAGTTGTCATTTGTAGCTAAAAGTTCAATTTACCTCTTTT
Source organism: Serripes groenlandicus (assembly GCA_031761405.1). Classification (NCBI taxonomy): domain Eukaryota; kingdom Metazoa; phylum Mollusca; class Bivalvia; order Cardiida; family Cardiidae; genus Serripes; species Serripes groenlandicus. Next base: position 456,075 of record JASEVX010000062.1, read on the forward strand.
GTGTTGACGCCTGGTTGCTTTGATTTTGTAACAAACCAATCAATACGGCTTGAACAAATTAAGAAGAGGATCACTGAGGTAAGATGTAAGATTCCTATTCAATTTTCTTAAAATCAGACAAGCACTTTCATAACAAGAGGCCCAAGAGGGCCAGTATCGCTCCAAGGCCATAAGGCAAAAAACTAATATTTTACCAACCACCATGTTTCTGCAAAGTTATTTGAAAATCGGCCTGACACTTTCGGAGGAGAGGATATTTTAAGTTTTCACTATAGTCATATAATGCAAATAGCCCCACCACCTGGCGGCCATTTTTTTTCAAGCAATCAACATTTCTACAAAATTATTTGATTATCAGCCAGACACTTTCGGAGGAGAAGATATTTAAGTTTTCTCTTTAGCCATATAAGGTAAAATAGCCCCGCCCTCTGGCGGCCATGTTTTTTTACCAATCAATATGGATTGAAGGAATTTGATACCCAAGGAACATTTCTACAAAATTATTTGAATATCTGCTCAACGCTTTCGGAGATTTTTTAAGTTTTCACCATGGTCATATAAGGCAAAATAGCCCCGCCCTCTGGCGGTCATGTTTTTTCGACCTATCAACATGGCTTGAAGGAGTCTGATAGAGGGTTACCCAATGAACATTTCCACAAAATTATTTGAAAATCGGTTGAACACTTTCGGAGAAGAAGATTTTTTAAGTGTTCACTATAGCTATACAAGTCATTTTGTTTTTAAGTTTTCATTATTTTTTATTTTTTTGGTTGACATGGCAACCAGAATTTTGGATGGATCAAACAAATTGAAGGAATTCAATAGAGGACATTGAGAGGATGCTTCCTATGAAGTTTCAACCAAATTGGCCAAATGGTTAGGGAGAAATTGTTTAAAGGAAAAGGTTAACACACGGACAATTCGCCATGACATAAGCTCGAACAAAAATGGAATTTTGTCATTTTACCCCTTTTCTGATGCCGCCTGACTGCCATGTTTTTCGACGAATCAGTATGGCTTGAACAATATTTGTGGAGAGTCACTCAAGGAACACTTCTACCAAATTCAATTGGAATATGACAAGCAGATTCGGAGGAGTAGATTTTTAAAGTTTGGACATTTTGCCCCCTTTCTGATGCCTTAGCAACCAAAGTTCTGAATGGAATTTAAATTGTTGAACAATTTTGAAAATTTACCACCAAAGCATATTCCTGTGATATTTTGTGGAAATTGTTCCTGTGGATTAGGAGATGATGTTTAAAGCTAAAAGTTAATGACGGACGGACGACGGACAGAGAGTGATCAGAATAGATCACCTTGAGCCTTTGGCTCAGGTGATCTAAACAAGAGGCCCATGAGGGCCTATGCTCTACTGGCATGGTTCTTTGGTCATTTTCAAAAGGAACTACAAGCTGTTTTATAGCAATTTTGACAATATCAAGGGCCGTAATCCAGTCATGCATGGATCTGGCTGGTTTTCAAAAGTAACCAAGCTGTCATCAATATTTAACTACCATCTAAGTTTGGTGAATATCGGATAGGAAATGGATGCTCTATTGTGTTCACAAGCTGTATTTTAGCAATTTTGACAATTTCAAGGGCCATAATCCAATCATGCAGGGACTCATCTGGCTGGTTTTCGAAAAGAACCGAGATATCATCAATATTTAACTACTGTCTAAGTTTGGTGAAGTTCAGATAGTAAATAGAGCCTCTATTGTGTTCACAGGCTCTATTATAGCAATTTTGACAATTTCAAGGGCCTTAATCCAGTCTTTCATGGGCGGATCTGGCTGGTTTGCACGGACACAACGCCATGGCATAAGCTGTTCTGGCCTTTGGCCAGTAGAGCTAAAAACCATAGAGTTTGTTTTCTCGGTTCTCTGTGTATTTGGTAGATACATGCTCGCTCATTTTAGCTGTGTCGTGTAGAACCAAGTCATTCATGCGTAGTGACGTCGCATGACGATCTCACTAATGAAAACACGGATATGTGTTTGGGGTTTAACACCGTTTTCATCGGTATTCTAGTTATATAATGGTTATCTGTTTAACCCATACTAACAAAGAAGGCATAATGAGAAGGTATACAATGTAGGTTATCAAACAACATCAGTTAAAACATAACGAGAGTTTACATACAAGAAATTTTATTTGATGTCTGTCCATACAGTTTCTCTGTCGACAGGTAAATATAGTTGAATGATAAATATATAGTACATAATGATGCTAAAGTGCTTTAAGTTGTACATGTACAAAATGAGATATTTCACAATGTGTTTGTTTAACCCCCCAAAAATATACAGACATGATTTATTTTTACAAGGTATAAATAGCAGATGAGATTGCAACCTTTGCTTACAAACGGAAAATTTATTAACTGTTTACACGATATGTCATACTAAGGAGACCTCTGCTTTGAAGACATGAGTTGAAGTATTATGGGAAAAGGAGGAATTGCTTGAAACCAGCCATTTCCACTTTTCTTGCAATGATTTCATTTTGTCTGGAGCATAAGTCCTCCAGTTGTCTGTATTAAGGATTTAACTGTTAATAATGTTTGAATTATGATAATAATATCCTCGTCTAAACCTACTTTCCTAAAACCAAACGGAATTTTAAATCAAGAATATTTTGGACATGGTGAACATTATAAAATAATGTAAAACTATCTCAACTAAGTATGACCATGATAGGAATGGACCAGTCCAATGTCAGCATCTTGACACTTAAGGAGATAGTAATCACAACGGGCAATTTCATCTTCTTCAGACGATGTGAAAGCCGTTTTCATGTATGTGTCGAAACATCCAATGTTCCAGCTCTAATGATTTCAACTTTCAATTGTCTTCGAAGCACGTGACAGTAGACAGTGAATATCAGGTAAACGATCAATGTGTATCCAAGCTTGTTAAAACTTTCCAACATGCAGAAGTAGTCCCACACATTTGCAGCACACGAGGTTTAAAAACATTGTGAGAAAAGGAAAAATGTCTCATAGTGACCAATTCTCCTTTTGCCACTCTGTTTTAAATAATTATACTGTTATTGCTAGAGATTCTCCATACATTTGCCAAGCTGTTTTCAAAGTCACCAGCTGCAGATTTTTTGTATGTGGGAAAGAATTAATAAAGGATATAATTTCAAATGCCTTTTAAAAAGTGTACCCCAAATATTCTGAAATATCATTCAGGTTTGAATAATAAATTCTCTCTTGGAAAAATGTGTTATTTGAATGAAGAATGTTTTAACTTGCAACACAGAAATACATGACAAAAAACTTCAAGCAAAGCATTTAAAAGGCAGAAAAGTCTCCCCGGAAATAGTCTGTTCTATCATTGTACTTGGTAACAGCAAGTCACATTGTAAGTATAAGTTTCAGCAACGTTTTCTTATTTAGGGACAATTTCTCTTTTCCACAATGTTTTCAAAAGTTGCCTGTGTAGATATCTTCAAATGTGTACAGGACCCTTACCATCAAGTAGACGACCATAGTGAATAAACAGCAGAAAATTTACAAAAACATTGTGGATAAAGCAGCAATTGACCATACTTTTTCTCTTTTCAAAAGGAGTGCATTCCTACCCCCATCAAGCTCCTGTTCAATTGTTGTTATGGCAACAAAACAAAAGTACACAGAATATCCCAGCCTACATGAAAATAACTGACAATTACATTTCCTTCAGACAAGACATTATCCTACAATAATCCACGGGACCAGACAAGTTTTCATAAAGCATTGAATAAAAAACTACTATGTTACATCAGTTCCTTGGGATTGTTTTTTGTTTTTATTACACTGTAAAAAAACGAGTCCTTTAATAGCTTTACATTGACCAACTTGGCTCTGTACAGTTTTAGTTTCTATAATTACAATTTAGCACCAGAAGATCTTCTAACCCTGATACCCGATAAATGTAAGTCTTCTAAGTTGAAAACAACAAGATTGGCAGCTTTGCAGTAAAGAATATTCAAGTTCAACTTTGAGAAGCATTTGAAAACATAGTTGGAATAGGACAAATGGTCATGCAGAACAGCTGAAAGTACAGTTAATAACAATATGTAGTTTCTAACATGTTACATGAAACCAACGAAAAAACATTGTTTCACATTTCCCTGCTATGTTTTCCAAAGCCATCTGCTACAGACTTCTATGGGTTTTACCAGAGTACAGGGTTAAATTCAGTCTATACACTTTGTACATCAAACATCCGTAGAAACGCAAATCCAAACCAAAATCCTTATTTAGCACATTTTCAATAATTTGTCACCACCAACAAATTAACACTTTCCTACATAAAGACGCATTCCAGCGCCTCTGCAGCAGATGACTTTTGAAATCATTGTGGCAAAAGGAGAAATTACTCAATACAAGCAATTTCTCCTTCATCCGCAATGTTTTCATTATACCTTCAATAACAGCCATTTTTCTCGCTTTGCCTAAATCGCTTTAAAGTCGTTTTGCTGCTGATATGTTGAATGAAAGATAGGGTTAATTGCTACGCACTTTGTAAGTTCAACAGTCTTGTGTTGAATACATGGAATATTAATCTGGGGAGAGTGATAAACATATGCATGAGAAACATGATTTTGGCTGTAAAGCTCAATAATGATTTATCTATCAATAGGGTAAATTTACAGCAGACACATGAATACATAATTAAGACAACTGTCCTTAAGCATAGCTGTATACAATACTTTATGAACGACTGTATAACGATTCATTATGTAAACGAACACTAGAACAGTCACAAACTGTATCTGCCCAATTTTGACGGCAGTTGTCCTATGATGTATTCACACGTTCCGTGATAAATATATAGATTTTCAGTATCTCATTTACACAACTGAAGGATTGTTTACTAAATAAGGATTTTATATTATTAGGCAACAGCTTGTTCCATACTGGTGTTGCTACCTCATATCAAGAGATGTAGTTACACTTGTATGGAACTCTGCCAAACGATGTGATACATGAATTAAGTATCTTTACATCTACATCCATCTTCTTTGTACATTACTTTACAAAACATGCTGAGATCCTTTGGCTTATCTTCCATTTCATTTTTTACATTAAATGCCCTTTCTCACATACAGATGCATTCTGACGAATCTGCTGCAGACGACTTTGGAAAACATAGTGCAAAATAATGAGCAATTTTTCTATTCGCCTGAATGACTTTTCAACATGGAATTGTTTTCTATATATTTGTCCATGTCTTTTTGCAGTCATCTACTGCATATGTTTTTGCGTACGTGGGAAAGGATTAGCCCATAGCGGTAAATATAAGAAGTAGAATGAAAGCAACATAAACTCATGTACAAAGGTTGCAAGCTGCTGGAAACTTTATGTCTTACTGTCTGAACGCACAATATAACCCTGTTCCACTTACAGACGCAATTTGATGCACATGCAGCTGTCAACTTTTGAAAACAGTCTAACAAAAGGAGTAATTTTCTATTTTGCCTAAATGTTATTAAAGTCGTCTGCTGCAGAATTGTTGTATTCGGGGAAAGGTTACTTATATGCCACAACATCATGATGGCTTCAAGCAAAACAGCTGTAACTTCATATAGTAACAATATGTAGTTACAACCTTCTTGCATGATGACCAATTTTGTGATCAATTTAGATAGATATGCAATACAATAAATATGCAATCTATACAGAGTTCATGTTGTGAAGTAAACTCTCCCTATATCTACCTCCATGTTGAAGCTATTTGATTATCTTTACAGGATAGTTTCCATTTATACAGGGGGAACAGCAAAAAAAACTGTTATTAAAAAAACTTTATACAAGTTAGATGAAATGATCATTTATCATGCAATATAGAACAAATTCGGTTTTATACCCGCAACCTGTCAAACACGGCTAAGCAATAAAAACGTCCCGGAAATATCTTGATGGAAATCCACAAAAATGAAGATTTTAACAGGTTTCAAATCTTATTACCCCTGCTTTGCTTTTCTTTTTGATGGAACTCAGATGTCACTTCCTACTTATTTTTCCCTGCATAAGTAGGGGCCAAAAAGGTACAACACAGACCAAACGAATAACTCCCAAGATTCATTTCCCTAGGTACACCCGACACTAAGTTCTGATAACTCCCAAGATTCATTTCCCTAGGTACACCCGACACTAAGTTCTAATTGAGAGCTGTTTACGAGGTTGTGGGCTGTCTGTGAAAAGATTCAAATGGATAATTTGTACAGTTTGTTCAGTGGGTCTTTGTAACCAAAGACAGAAGTATATACATGAACAGCCCTCACCTATATATTGATCCGCGTCAAGCGTTACATCTACATACTGTGAAGACTCGGGTAAACCTGTGCATCTGCAATCTCATCAGAGCCTTCTCAGCCTGCCTTTCTACTGATAATTTTAGGTTTAGTTTCTGGTGAAAAGCTATAAGTGAAGCCCACCTTATTTTACACACATGAGCTGTTATGTCATGAAGGAAATGGAAACTCTATATTGCGCAATCTTCATACGCATCATCAGAAAATGTAGCACGTTTCTTAATGCAAATACTTATAGATCAGTGATTGTATTTTCTGTCATAGCTCACTGTAAATAGACTTAGTAACACATAGGTTGACCTTAACACATTTAAATTACAGAAGCAGGAACATAATACATATAGGTGGGCAGAGTAAAATGGTCAAGTCTATACACTAAAGAGTAGTTGTGACATCAATGCTTGTTTATCCCTTACAATCTCCGGCTTAATAAGGCCTATGCTGGTAGGATTTATATATCATGATCTTAAACCTTACATGACTTACAAACCCTATGTTATGGGTACTCTCCAAGATGATTCTTTCGAGTACCCACAACATAGGGTTTAGATAAGTAATAAGAGAGAGAGAGATAACGTATGGATAAAGACCTGTATGTTACTCCTTATTTAAGCCTATGATCAATCTACTAGGGCAGTTGCTCAAAATATTAGAAGGGTGAACACTGCTTTTAACATAGAGTTATGTCCTGATATAGCCAGTGACGTAATGAGATATAAAAACCGATACTCTACAATTTTGGTATATATTTAGCACTTATTGACAAATCACTATATACAGCGTTTTTCACTTTATACAGGTCATGATTGTTTCTTATAAAAAAAATGTCCTATGTACATTCCAGAAAAGGCTATATCAGGACTTTTTCCACATTGAAAACGGTTCAACCCTTTTCCAGTTGAAGACCAGTTTTGAAAACATTGTAGGAAAAAAAAATTCATTCATTCAAAGCAATTTCTTCTTTCCCAACAAAATTCTTACTCTCTTGATATTTTTATTTAAATTATTTTTAATTTGAAGATAGCCGAGTAATGAAATACTCAGATTCAAAGTTTCCAAAATGGCGGTCTACATGGAAATTTAAGGAATTTTAAAACAAACATCTAAAACTATTCCAGTCATTCTCTGCATGAAAGATCATCACTGTGTTGTTACAATTGATAATGTTTGTATATATTTTCCTGATCCGTCTTTAACGAAATACCATGATTTTTATATAAATTACTGGACATAGTGGTATTGGATCATTCAGACATTCATGAAAGTACCATTCTACCTCCTTTCGAGTGCATTGGTCAGAATAATGGTTTCAGTTGTCCACGGACAGTTTATTTTCATTATAACAATGATTTGAACCGTATAATGATAGATCATCCTGGGCCCTTCTAGGGACTCACATAAGTTTGTATCATTTTAGGTTTGATGATACAAGGTGCTGGCATTGAACTGGATAATGGTAACTAGATTGCCCCGAACTCCCTAGAAACCTTTTTCACCTCCAATCATAAAACAGCAATTCAAGCTTCATGACAGAGAATGGCTTCCCCCCTTCATCTTTTTACAATTTGTACAAGTTTGTTTACAACCTCGGCAAAAATATATAAATGAAAAATGTCCCATGACCTTTATTTTTTACAGAATATGCACATGAAAAAACTTTAGTAAAATGCACTTTTTTTAATAGGATTATGCTATCATATGTTTCAATTCTACAGCTATAGACAAAACAAGAAGGGTTTCTATACAGATTATGGTTCTATTTTACAAGTTAAATTTGATTCTGCTCTTCTAAATAGTTAATTGTTATTCTATACAAAGGAGACAAAACTAAGATCAACCCCTTTCCAACATAATCTGACCTTTTTTCTGCGTCATGTCCATGCAATCTTTTGTTTACATACTCAATAAGACATGCATGCCAGTTCTTTTATAGTGATCTTGCACAACTTCAGAAACATAGACTACTTCTTCACATCTGCAACAAGACACATTTTTACTTATTTGCATCAGAAAACTGTCATATTACCAGTAGTACTGGATTGTTTACTGAGGGATCATGAATAAGTGAACTGTCGTCGTGATATAACTGAAATAATGTTGAAAACGGCGTAAAACCCCAATAAAACAAAAACAGCAGGAAAAAGAGAAAACGCTCATGATGGAACAGTTTCTCCTTTTCCTTCAACGTTTTTCCCTCTTTTCTTAAAGTATACCTTCACTCACACATTTCATTAATTTGTCTACCTTGAAAACAACTCTATATCGGTCCAGAATAGTATTTAAGGTTTTGATGCAAGTGGTGCAAGACGGCAATCTAGTGTACTTATTATAATCAATTTGCTTATAAACTAGACCAGAAAAACAGTCAGTTTATAATGGAAACGGGTTCTCGATACTGTTAACCATGTACAACTGTAGATATATATTACAAGTTATCACCCAAAATAATGCAAAACAAAGAGAACACAGTTAATATATACAATAATAAAGTGGAAAAACGGAAATAACAAAAAGATTCAAACAAAGTCTATACAGCAAAGTATATCATATAAAGCAATTACATTTTGCTTAACAAAATTGAATACACTAAATAATATGTAAACCAATCACTAAGTAATAATGCTTCGGCAATTAACGATGAATACCTACATTCCTATAATATACATGTAAGGTAACTCATTATCGGTCTAGTTGCCAGACATTGGGACCAAGTGTAGATCATTTGCTTAGAAATGGTTTCCCATGTTAACGGACTTATAAACTTTCTAAGGAAGATTGGAAAGACATGATTTAACCAATTACACGACGCGTTCCTTTTACCCATACAAGACGTTTCTCTCATCATGAGCAATTCCTCCTTTTGCAATGACTTGTACTCGTTTTTGGGCTTTACGCCACCTTCAATCTGCTAGAGCTCAAGTTTGACATGACCATTACAAAAGTTGTCTGCTGGAGAGAGAACAAAAGATCACCTGTAGTTTACGGCCCACAAACAATTTCTCTTACAAACAATTAGACCGCTAATGAGTAACAATCCCCATAATGTTTTAATAGAAATACAAATGCTTTCAACTCTTGGAGGCTTTTTCTTTCGCCTTCAGACATTTATTATAAAACATCACAGGAAAAGTAGGCACTACTGTTTGCAATCAGTCTCCATCAATTCCTGTCAATATTTTCACCTGTATTTTTCAAGTTTAACCAATCACTACCATCATCATTAATTTTGTTCATCTTGAATCGTGAAAGCAAAGGTTAAATGTACTCCTAAAATAAGGGCAATTGTTTAACCCTTTCCCACAAATAGTCACTATCCAACACCTCTGCAGCAGACGGCTTTTGACAATATTGTGGCAAAAGTAGAAATTGTTCATAAATGAATTATTTCTCCATTTTGCCACAATGCAGTCAACTTAATTCAATAATTGTTTTCCAATTTTATGATTTTTCTCAGATTTGTTGCATATGAGAAAGGGATAAGGAAAAATCAAGAACAATATATAATTATAGTGAAATGGGAATACAAAGCTATACATAGTTTACATGGTACAAAATGGTTCTACTTACAGGCTACATACACTTACAACTATGTACAAAATGTCACTTTTACAGACTGTTCAAAAACCATAGACCCCTCTCCCAAATACAAACGCTTTCTGACACTTCTGCTGCAGACAACTATAAGAAAACATTTTGACAAAAGGAGGAATTGCTTAGGATGCACACAATCCACTTTGTTTATCACAAAATGGTTTGATGCAGAGATATTGTAAGTTGTCTGTTTCCCGGAGGTTTTATCTTTGAACATCTCAGCTGGAGAACACTTTTGAAAAGGTCTTTCTCATAGTAATCTCTTTTTCTTACAAGTTTTAAAATGGTTTTAAAAAAATGTTTAAATACTTTTCTTTCCATGGTTTGTCTCTCACTGCATCTGTACAGGCCTAAATAGTTCTCTAGTTTTACCCTGTACATGGTGATGACAGATAGCTATCGAAGCAGATTATATATACATACCTTATACCTATATCATCATATGATCCCATCCATGGGGAAAGTTACAAGTGGACATTTTTGATCAGTATGTTCAGATAAGCCTGTACACGTGGTCCGTATAAAGAGAACCTACACAAGCTGACAGGCTGCTATCTTATGCATGTAATATGTCAAATGTGTAGGTCTTGATCAGACTGGATGCACAGGCTCACAAGAGAAAACTTTTACCCTTTTCCTATGGATGGGTGCATTTGTGGGTTTTTTATACAACTAAACAAGGAAAGATGTCTAGAAAAAAGTTTGCTTGGTCGATTTGAATGAATTTACAACTTATGACTGAAGCTTGAATTGAGTTTCAGAGATAAATAAACATCAACATACTATTCCCACAAAAAACTTTCTCGTTCCCACTACATAGTTTCTCGTTCCTACAAGATAGTTTCTCGTTCCCACACGATAGTTTCTCGTTCCCACAAGAGAAACTTTCTCGTTCCCACAAGAAACTTTCTCGTTCCCACAACATAGTTTCTCGTTCCTACAAGATAGTTTCTCGTTCCCACAACATAGTTTCTCGTTCCTACAAGATAGTTTCTCGTTCCCACAATATAGTTTCTCGTTCCTACAAGATAGTTTCTCTAAAAACAAAGAACTACCATGTTATGTCTTTAGAATAATTGGATTTACTCTAAAATAAAAATGTGTGAGACCGGGTAACGAAAATGTGCGAATGTGTATTTTGGGTGATTATATTTTGTTTAGACGACATGGGTGTATTTATGAGAAAAGGCGTGTGTATTCCCACATCAAATGCAATAACAGTCAGGATCAATCTACTGTTTAACGTGTGTGTCAAGTTAATAATGGCATACTCGCAACTGCGGTTAACAGCTAGCGTACTATTCTTGTTTCACAGGTCTCACACCTCTACGGTTACTCCTAAAGCATCACTATAATTCAATGTCTCAAGGGCCATGTACATGATACTGACAGGTGGGTTTCTTTATACTCCAGTTATATAACTGTGTCTCACGGGCAATGGCCATGATACTGGCAGGCTGTTGTTATGTTCTTTTATGTCACTTTACACAATTATTCAGTCATATAACTGTGTCTGAATGGCCATGTACATGCTATTGACATGTTTGTTTGGTTTCAATTGTGTTTCATGTAACTTTCAACAATACTCTCGAATGTTTTGTCTTTACTTTCAATGTTGTTTCATGGCATCTTCCACAATTATTCAGTCATATCACTGTGTTTAATAAGGGCCATAGACATGACATTGACAGGTCTGTTTGTATGTTTCATTATTAGGAATTGTGTTTATATGCAACTTTTCACAATACTCCATTCAATTCACTGGGTCTCAGTCTGTGATAATTGTCATTTCTGTGAAATATCAGTCTTGAATAAGTATTGCTCATGGTTAGCATCAAACTGTGATAATGATTGTGTTTTGTTAAACATAAGTCTGTGATCATTGATGTTGTTTTGTAAACATCAGACTATGCTGAAGCACCATGCTTTCAAAACTCAATCTATAAAAGCGATTGAAACTCAGAACTTCATACAACTGAGTATGAAACATAAATTAAACTTCACGCAGAAGGTGAAATCATTTATACCGTATGCACTGTTATTGTAAACACAAATTGAAATTCACGCAGAAGATGAAATCAATTATGCCGTATGCACTGTTATTGTAAACGCAAATTGAAATTCTGGCAGAAGAATCATTTATACCGTATGCTCTGTTATTGTAAACATAAATTGAAATTCACGCAGCAGATGAACTCATTTATACCGTATGCACTGTTATTGTAAACACAAATTGAAATTCACGCAGAAGTTGAACTCATTTATACCGTATGCACTGTTATTGTAAAGACAAATTAAAATTCACGCAGAAGTTGAACTCATTTATACCGTATGCACTGTTTTTGTAAACATAAATTGAAATTCACGCAGCAGATGAACTCATTTATACCGTATGCACTGTTATTGTAAACACAAATTGAAATTCACGCAGAAGTTGAACTCATTTATACCGTATGCACTGTTTTTGTAAACATAAATTGAAATTCACGCAGCAGATGAACTCATTTATACCGTATGCACTATTATTGTAAATACAAATTGAAATTCACGCAGAAGTTGAACTCATGTATACCGTATGCACTGTTATGTTGAACAAAATTAAATTTCACGCAGAAGATGAAATAATTTATACCGTATGCACGGTTATTGTAAACATAAACGCTTAGCCTACTGTGATAGGGAACAAAGTGGTGCAGTTGTAGAGCGTTGACTTCTCGTACTAAACGTCCCGGGTTTGATTCCCGTCACGAGCGGCTTTTGCATTTAGTATTTGTTCACATAAATGGGGCGAGTACTGGTTAAGTATCCTTGAAGCAGACAAAGAGCCTCATTATAGAAGCCGAAATCTTGTTTCGCAGTCAATGTAAATAAATATGATTTAAGTTTAAACTAAAGTAAATATTAAGTGTATATGAATTTCAAAGCTGAAAACACATAAGTGAATTTAGCATACATCGAGGGGTCACTTGAACACGTCGCTAAGTCGAAGTAATTTATTGGTCCTTTTCGACTTGAATAGTCGGTGTTGTTCAGAACCATTCTTAAGACTTTAAAAAGTGTAGTAATGGCTGCCCGTAGCGGGGTTAGCATTACGACTCTGACTGGCAGATGTCCGGATAAATAGACCAGTAGTACTGGTCACTTACCCAGAAAACGCCGTGATATAACTGAAACATTGTTGAAAGCGGCGTAAAGCACCAAACAATCAATCAGTTAATCAATCAATCAGAACCGTTCTCCAGATGTTTTCAGGGTGAATGTTTGACTAGATAGCGATCAGCGAATATCTGGACTTCTTTAGATCTGTTCAGGGTGAGCGTTTGACTAAATAAGCGAACAGGGAATATCTGGATTTCTCTAGATCTGTTCAGGGTGAATGTTCGACTAGATAAGCGAACAGGGAATATCTGCACTTCTCTAGATCTGTTTAGGGTGAATGTTCGACTAGATGAGCGAACAGGGAATATCTGGACTTTTCTAGATCTGTTCAGGGTGAATGTTTGACTAGATAAGCGAACAGGGAATATCTGGACTTCTCTAGATCTGTTCAGGCTGAATGTTTGACTAGATAAGCGAACAGGGACTATCTGGACTTCTCTAGATATGTTCAGATTGAATGTTCGACTAGATAAGCGAACTGGGAATATCTGGACTTCTCTAGATCTGTTCAGGCTGAATGTTTGACTAGATAGCGGACAGGGAATATCTGGACTTCTCTAGATCTGTTCAGGCTGAATGTTTGACTAGATAGCGGACAGGGAATATCTGGACTTCTCTAGATATGTTCAGGCTGAATGTTTGACTAGATAGCGGACAGGGAATATATGGACTTCTCTAGATCTGTTCAGGCTGAATGTTTGACTAGATAAGCGAACAGGAAATATCTGGACTTCTCTAGATCTGTTCAGGCTGAATGTTTGACTAGATAAGCGAACAGGGAATATCTGGTCTTCTCTAGATGTGTTCAGGCTGAATGTTTGACTAGATAGCGGACAGGGAATATCTGGACTTCTCTAGATATGTTCAGGCTGAATGTTTGACTAGATAGCGGACAGGGAAATCTGGACTTCTCTGGAACTTTGATGATCGGTTATAGTGTCACGTGACTCGTTTCATTCCTACAGGCCCCCTGCCTCTGATGCGTGAATATAAATCCCCCGTATAGTATAACCGATGTCGCTGATGTACACACTGTGGGCAAAAGGTCTCCAATGACATAGTATATTCTGACAGTTTAGACTACCTAACCCTTTCCCATAAAGGACACCAAATCTCTGCAATGTGTCAGCATGTGGGTAAGGATAACCCATGCTGGTAAAAGTGTTTTGAACACTCACGGTGCATGTTAGCAGGATATACAATACAAAGTGTTCCTATCATAGTGTCGATGTCATATAACAGCGGACAAGTTTTCAGTTATATCACGGCTATTTTAAAGAAAGTTACCCGTACTACTGGTCCATTTATCCTGACACCAGTCGGTCAGTCTTTATGCTAATCCCTCAACCCTGAGCGGCCCAATGCTCTTTCGCCGTGATATAACTGATATGATGTTGAAAAACGGCGTAAAAACCAAATTAAACAATATACTGTGATATCAGAGCTCTAGATAAGGGGCTTGCTATGATAACTTTGACTTATTCTACCTACCGCCTTGGTGGTGTAGCTGTAGAGTGTTCGCCTCGGGTGCGGGATGTCGCGGATTCGATCCACAACCAGGCCATTCATACCAAAGACTTTCAAAATGGTAGCAATGGCTGTCCTCTTTGGCGCTTAGTGTTGCAGGATTAGCATAACGGTTTACTGACTGGTGTCAGGTAAAATAGACGAGTAGTACCATTAACTTTCCAGGGAAACGCCATGATATAACCAAAATATTGTTGAAATCTGCGTAAAACACCAAGCTATCAATCAATAAATCAATTAATTGACTTTTAGGTTTCCCTCCAAGGTTGGAATTATGTTTTTGATTGACTTCTAGGTTACCCTCGTCCCACGAAGGTTGGAATGATGTTTTTGATTGACTTCTAGGTTTCCCTGTCGAAGGTTAGAATGATGTTTTTGATTGACTTCTAGGTTCCCCCGCAGAGGGTTGGAATGATGTTTTTGATTGACTTCTAGGTTTCCCCGTAGAAGGCTGGAATGATGTTTTTGAATGACTTCTAGGTTATACTCGAAGGTTGGAATGATGTTTTTGAATGACTTCTAGGTTTCCCTCGAAGCTTGGAATTATGTTTTTGATTGACTTCTAGGTTTCCCCATAGTAGGCTGGAATGATGTTTTTGATTGACTTCTAGGTTACACTCGAAGGTTGGAATAATGTTTTTGAATGACTTATAGGTTTCCTTCGAAGCTTGGAATGATGTTTCTAATTGACTTCTAGGTTTCCCTTGAAGGTTGGAATGATGTTTTTGATTGACTTCTAGGTTTCCCCATAGGATGATGGAATGATGTTCTTGATTGACTTCTAGGTTTCCCCGTCGAAGATTGGAATGAAGTTTTTGATTGACTTCTAGGTTTCCCCGTCGAAGATTGGAATGAAGTTTTTGATTGACTTCTAGGTTTCCCCGTCGAAGATTGGAATTATGTTTTTGATTGACTTCTAGGTTTCCCCGTCGAAGGTTGGAATTATGTTTTTGATTGACTTCTAGGTTTCCCCGTCGCAGGTTGGAATTATGTTTTTGATTGACTTCTAGGTTTGCCCGTCGAAGGTTGGAATGATGTTTGTGATTGACTTCTAAGTTTCTCTTGAAAAACGATGTAAAAACCAAATTAGACAATGAACTGTGATATCAGAGCTCTAGATTTGCTAACTTTGATTGACTTCTTCATCAGCATTGCTGGTGTAGCTGTAGAGCGTCCGCCTCGGGTGCGGGATGTTGCGGTTCGATCTCCGGCCGGGTCATTCATACCAAAGACTTTCAAAATGGTATAAATGGCTGCCCTCCTTGGCGCTTAGTGTTGTAGGGTTAGCATAACGGTTTACTGACTGGTGTCAGGATAAATATACCAGTAGTACTGGTTACTTTCCTGTGAAACGCGGTGATATAACTGAAATATTGTTGAAATCTGCGTAAAACACCAAACTATCAATCAATAAATCAATTTATTGACATCTAGGTTACCCCGTCGAAGGTTGGAACGATGTTTTTGACACCTCTCACAGTCACATGGAAGACTGAGCGTGGTCCTATATCCACATCCACGTAATGCTGGCATGTGCGGGCTCCAAGCAGAAAATAGAAAGAGATAAATTCGTGAAAAATATCAAAGATGTTATGAGGTGTGCGTTTTTTTCAGGTACATCCTTTTTTCTTTGACCCTGATTTTTGACTTTGATTATGCATATGTGTAATATGTTTGTGGTATTATTAATAACTGTTCTTATACTTAAAAATATTCTTAAATTTATTAGGTTTTTTATTTTATTAGTTACAGGAGTGATTTCGCCAAAATATCCTATCTAAAATATGCTGGACAAATGGTCCAATTCCTTATCGAAACGTCCGTCTGCCAAAACGTCCGTTCACCGGGAATATCACAGACATGTTTTCCTCCCGCATAAAACTCAATGTTTACAGTTATGAAAAAGAAGATCATACAACATATAATGATGATTCTGTATATATTTCTTATTGTAAAAAGTCCATTTATTTAAATTTGATGTCGATGAATTTATGTTTCTGTTAATATCCAGTATCAAATAACTCAATCATCGCACGCATCACAGACAATATCATTATGATGCATTTGCATTTTCTTTATATTTACAATAATTTTCTATTCACAGTTCAAATAAAAAATCATATGATTGAGCGGTGCTCTGCGAAACCTTTTTTTAGGTGTACTAGATCTGGTTCTAGACTTGACGCGATTGTTTTAAGGTTGGTATTCGCATATCCCTCCTATCAATTACACTATATGAACAAACATAGATAATGATGACACTGCTTTTCTTATTGTATTTGCAATGTTATTTTAATAACAATTAGTGGTATGTCAGTATTTCAGATGACTTTGGTGAAAATACTTAAAACGGATTTCTCGTTCGACGCTGCAATAGAAAGTTTATGGTCGGGTTTCGAATTAATACATTTAATACATCTTACTAGATAATCAATTGACCATAAACACCATTGGTGCTTTTAGTGACAAAAACTGTCCTATAATCAGAGTCTTATCAATGGGTCTGTACGCCAGACAATACGGATCGACCGTTCCCTCCATAGATGTTAAGATAATATTCCGCTTGGTACCGTCACTATTCACCACGTGTAGATTGTTAGAGTCTAGTCCACACACCATGACGTTGTCATACGCGTCAAACAATAAACCACGACTACCCTTAAGCTGACTGTCAGAATATGTATACAGTGTAGTTCCAGTGCTGTCAATACACTGCACGTCATTATTCATACTAACAACGATTCTGTCACCGGTACTGTTGACAGCTATGTAGTAAGGATTACCCTGACTAACGTTTAACGTGTTCACGGTGTCACCAGTCATTGTCAGCACCTTAATATTCCCCCCGTGTCCTGTTTCATCATGGCAAGTGACGTATATTCTATTACTTTTATAGTCAACACCCCAACACTTCATTCCGACTTGAATGATGTTACCCTTCGCAATAGCACCGGAAACATTCAATACTTGAAGGCAATTTTCATCTCTTTGGGACACAATGACCTGGTTCTCTGATACAACCGCCACATCAAAAACTCGGTTAATTTTCATCTCGAATTCCATTGTGAAATCTTGTGAAAATACTTTGACCGAACAGCTCTCGTAACCGTCACAAACGACTAATCGCCCGTCAGGCATGAACGCACATCCCGTGACACCCCTAGCCGAACCAAATGTAATGTATCTTCTTGTCACAGACGCTATTTGCTGGAAACAGATTCGAGAATCATCCGACGATATTGGATCATCTATTTTGAATGAACCAATTGAGGTTATATCGGACATTAAGGTGGCGAGTTGGTCGGACTTGTGAAATTCTAACTTGCTTGGTTGTATTTCCTTCATTATATCGTCTGTTGCTTCTTTCCCTTCGTCTAATTTGTGTTTTTCTTTCGTCATAAAAACAAACATGGCATCTTCATTTGCATTCCCAAGACATTCAAATGAATTAATAATTTCTTGTATATCTTCACTCAGTTCTTCTGATAGCTTAATATCATTTTCGGCATCAGACATCAGTTTCTTTTCTATATCAGAAATAGTGTCTTCCATATCCTTCGCTAATTTCTCAATCCATTCAATGACTTCCAATTTCAATTCATTAACTTCCTGTATAGATTTTCTGCAACTTGTTTGTATCTGTATTTTATCGTTTTCCCTTGAATCCTTTATTTCTTTCATATATGACGATAAGGATCTGGTCTTCTCTAGAAATAATGCAATGTCATTCTGTGTCTGTGCTTCTTGCGCAATTTCCTTCACCGCCTTAACTTTACATCGTCTGTGATTTGTTCTATTGCACCGGTCGCATATGGCTATATCATGACTTAAACAGAACATTGTTAAGTTTTCTGTTTCATGGTTTGTGCATCTCAGGACGGAAGCGATCAATGCCTTCTGTTTAATCGACTTCCTCTGCGTCATGTCGAATGGTTTCAGCTCGTGATCCCGTGTAACACTTACACTTCGATGGAATTCTTCACACGCATCGCAAAGATATACTAAACAGACTTTACAGAATGTGCCTGCTTGTGTGTTTACTCCTCGGAACTTACAAGGATCACACATCCTTGTGGTGTCTTCGTCGGACATATTTGTGTTTCCAGCCCTGTCTTCAGCCATTGTTTGTTGAGTCTGTAATAAAATTTAACAACTCTGTTTAGATTCATTAAATAATTACTATCAAATTAAAACATTATTAAGGTAAGCACGTCAGATATACCTACTATATGTTTTCGTTGCGATAATAAATCTAGGTGACTTTAAGTAGTATTATAGTTTTCTTTTAATAAGTCAGTTGTTTGTATCATTAATGATGATATGATGGTGTCGGTGGTGTAATTGATGATGATATGATTATGTTGGTGGTGTAATTGATGATGATATGATGATGTTGGTGGTGTAATTGATGATGATATGATTATGTAATTGATGATGATATGATGATGTTGGTGATGTAATTGATGATGCTATGATGATATTGGTGGTGGTGAAATTTATGATGATGGTGATGGTGTAATTGATGATATGATGATGTTGGTGGTGTAATTGATGATGATTTGATAATGTTGGTGGTGTAATTGATGATGATGATAGTTGTGTAATTGATGGAGATATGATGATGATAGTGGTGTAATTGATGATGATATGATGATGTTGATGGTGGTGTAATTGATGATGATGTTGGTGGTGTAATTGATGATGATGTTGGTGGTGTCATTCATGATGGTTTGATGATGGTGGTGTAATTGATGATGATATAATGATGATGTTGGTGTCATTGATGATGATATTGGTGGTGTTGGTGGTGTCACTGATGATGATATGATGACGTTAGTGGTGTAATTGATGATGATATGATGACGTTGGAAGTGTCATTGATGATGATATGATGACGTCAGTGGTGTCATTGTGGATGATATGATGACGTTAGTGGTGTCATTGATGATGATATGATGACGTTGTTGGTATAATTCATGATGTTATGATGAAGTTTGTGGTGTCATTGATGATGATATGATGAAGTTGGTTTCGTTGATGATGATATGATGACGTTAGTGCCATTGATGATGATATGATGACGTTAATGGTGTAATTGATGAAATTATGATGTTGGTGGTGTAATTGATGCTGATATAGTGTCATTGATGATGATATGATGATGTTGGTGGTATAATTCATGATGTTATGATGATGTTGGTGTCATTGCTGATGATATGATGATGTTGGTGGTGTCATTGCTGATGATATGATGATGTGGGTGCTATAATTGATGATGTTATGATGATGTTGGTGTCATTGATGATGATATAATGATTTTCGTGACATTGCTGATAATATGACGATGACATTGGTGACATTGATGATGATATGATGATGTTTGTGGTGTAATTGATGATATTATAAGGATGATGGTGGTCTAATTGATGATGCTATGATGATGTTGGTGGTATAATTGATAATGATATGATGATGTTGATGTTGTAATTGATGATGCTATGATGATGTTGGTGCCATTGATAATGATACGATGATGTTGGTGGTGTAATTGATGATGTTATAATGATGATGTTGGTAGTTTAATTGATGATGATATGATGACGTTGGTGTCATTGATGATGTTGCTGGTGTAATTGTAAATATTATGATGGTTTTGGCGGTTTAATTGATGATGATATAATGACATTGGTGGTGTAATCGATGATGATATGATGATGTTGGTTGTGTTATTGACGAAGTTATGATCATGCTGTTGTAGTTATTAGTAATATTACTATGAAGGTGTCGGTTTAAATGATGATGTTATAATGATGCTATTGGTGTCATTAATCATGATATGATGATGTTGGTGGTGCAATAGATTATGTATGATGATGTTGGTGGTGTAATTGATGATGATGTTGGTGGTGCAATCGATGATGTATGATGATGTTGGTGGTGTAATTGATGATGCTATGATGATGTTGGTGGTGCAATAGATGATGTATGATGATGTTGGTGGTGGTGCAATAGATGATGTATGATGATGTTGGTGGTGTTATTGATGATGTTATAATGATGATGTTGGTGGTCTAATTGATGATGAATGATGATGTTGGTGGTGTAATTGATGAATGTATAATGATGATGTTGGTAGAATTGATAATGATATGATGATGTTGGTGATTTAATTGATAATGTTATAATGATACTGTTGGTGTCATTTATTATGTCATGATGATGTTGGTAGTATAATTGATGATGATATGATGGTGTTGGTGGTGTAATTGATGATGATATGATGATGTTAGTGGTGTCATTGATGATAATATGATGACGTTGTTAGTATAATTTATGATGTTATGATGAAGTTTGTGGTGTCATTGATGATGATATGATGAAGTTGGTGTCGGTGATGATGATATGATGACGTTAGTGCAATTGATGATGATATGATGACGTTGATGGTGTAATTGATGCTGGTATAGTGTTATTGATGATGATACGATGATGTTGGTGGTATAATTCATGATGTTATGATGATGTTGGTGTCATTGATGATGCTATGATGATGTTGGTCCTATAATTGATGATGTTATGATGATGTTGGTGTCATTGATGATGATATAATGACGTTGGTGACATTGATGATAATATGATGATGACGTTGGTGACATTGATGATGCTATGATAATGTTTGTGGTGTAATTGATGATGTTATAAGGATGATGGTGGTCTAATTGATGATGCTATGATGATTTTGGTGGTGTAATTGATGATGATATTATGATGTTGGTGTTGTAATTTATGATGATATGATGATGTTGGTGCCATTGATAATGATATGATGATGTTGGTGGTGTAATTGATGATGGTTTACTTGATGATGATATGATGACGTTGGTGGTGCAATTGACGAAGTTATGATCATGCTGTTGTAGTTATTAGTAATATTACTATGAAGTTGTCGGTTTAAATGATAATGTTATAATGATGCTATTGGTGTCATTAATCATGATATGATGATGTTGGTGGTGCAATAAATGATGTATGATGATGTTGGTGGTGTAATTGATTATGATATGATGATGTTGGCGGTGCAATAGATGGTGTATGATGATGTTGGTGGTGCAATAGATGATGTATGATGATGTTGGTGGTGTAATTGATGATGTTATAATGATGATCTTGGTGGTCTAATTGATGATGAATGATGATGTTGGTGGTGTAATTGATGAATTTATAATGATGATGTTGGTAGAATTGATGATGATATGACGATGTTGGCGTCATTGATAATGATATGATGATGTTGGTGATTTAATTGATAATGTTATAATGATGATGTTGGTGGTATAATTGAAGATGTTATTATGATGTTGGTGTTATAATTAATGATGAAATGATGATGTTGTTGTCATTGATAATGATATGATGATGTTATTGGTTTAATTGATGATATTATAATGATGCTTTTGGTGTCATTGATGATGATATGATGAAGTTGGTGGTGTAATTGATGACTCGATCTAGCGATTACCCGTCATTTATACGCTTAAAGCTTCATACGTAAATATATTGATAATCAAGATTCGGTCATCCGTATACATTAAAAAGAATATAAATATTTATGTTTCGACTTGACGCGATCTACCCGCGGTTTATATGCGTATACCTATGTATGTAAATATGTATGTGCTGTACACAGTTAATATGAACCTGACATCATATGTCATATTAAACATTATCATTCATTTGGACAAAATGTACAAATTAAACGTTCAAAAATAACTGTTAAACAATTATTCAGCTTAACAAATCGGTCGCAATACCTCAACAACAATTGAAGTTAAGCATTTCGTGTCTTTGCTAAAAATATTAAACTTCCGCATTGTAATAGGTCCGCTAACACTTAATATACCTGCGAAATAATATATCAGTAAAAATCCTGCCGTTCCCTTTAACTAATTTTGTTTCTTTAACTGTTTGCATTTAATGTGTAAACTTGAGTTCATAAGCTATTAACGAGTATATGTATTTAAGATGCAGCGAATATGTTTGAATAAGCTATTTTGTAAGACTGGTGCCTTCAGCGTACATGGAAGTTAGGGATAGGGGGAAGAAATCGGGTCAAGTTCTGTCGAGTTTCTAGATAAGGGTACGCATTTCACTAGAAGACAAACATCTCATGGGCTTTGTTTAATTAATATAAATATTAAATCTGATGGATTTATATATTTGTATACTAATTGGTCACTTATTTCAGATTTGTTTAATGTTGGTGTGACGTTTGTCTAATATTTTGACATTTAATTTATAATCGGCCAGAATTAATAATCGTGTCGGGTTTCGGACCTCTGGACTGATAGACCTCGTGGTTGAGAGCTGAGTTTTGACCTCCAAACCCATTTGTTTTAATTGATTGATTAATTGGGGTTTAACGCCGTTTTTAACAATTTCTCAGTTATATCACGGCGGCCAGTTCACTTACTCATGCATTTCCTGGTTTTCTCACACCAGTACTCCACACAACAATATTCCCAAGCAACTGGCTGCTTTTCCACATAGACTAAGCCCATTGGTGGAAGACGAATGACGCATGTCGCATTGACTTTTGTCAATCCTCGGAAAGAAAGTTGGCCGAGCCGGGATTCGTCCTCACAACCACTGAATTGACAGCCCGCGTCGTTACCGACTAAGCTACCGGGGCTCGACCCATTTGTTTTAAAGACACACCACTTTATGATGTTGTTTGATAATTAAAAACACGATAGATGCATATTTCCAATAACATATGTCTATCATTTGATCATGTAGGGCTAAATGAATGAATGAATGCATACACGAACTAATGACGGACAAATGGACGGACGATCGAACGGTTGAACGGTCCTATGGATGTATCCATTGATGTATTACTAATGGTTTTAAGAAGCATCTATACCTGTTATTAATCAGTAATGAATATTATAATAAATTATTCGTGATGAGGAATGTTTGAGTAGTTTAAAATATAATGTTCATAAGGACGAAATAAAGAAGGAATACATTAAGTAGTATCGTACCTAAAGTTTACCCCCGTATACATTTATATATGCGTGAAGAAATCAATACTTGTATAGGATAAACGGCACTTATCTAATATTTCAATCTTTACCCTATTATCTTACATGACGTTCATAACATATCAATCTCTCATATGTGCTATATGTTATTTTGTGAACACCAATTGACATCTGACATATGAATATGAAAACCAAACTGGACCGACATATTCAGGAAATACATTGATTTGATGACGTGGTCCCTTAACCCAAGGAATGCAGGTAAAGCATAAAACAATCGTGTGAGAATGACAAAATCGTTCGTGTTTCGTTGTATCAAAGAAATGGTTGAAACACGTTATCTCAGGTCGAAAATAAAATGGGCTTTAACCCTTTCCCTCATGTACACGCATTATTTACGCATCTGCAGTAGACAATTGTGGGAACATTCTGACAAAAGGAAAAATTTATTATATTAAACATTTTCCTTTTTTGCACTTACATGTACATGCTTGTTTTCATCTCTTTTCAATATAATTTTTTAAATTTAAAAAAATTATACTTTCAATTTAAGAGGTTGTCTATACGATAACGTTGAAGTCATCTGTTGGGTTATTTTTCTACTTTGCGGTTTTCGGTACCTTTGTTTACTTTGCAGCCAAAGAGGTTTCACCGTAATCGTAACCGTATTACAGTAGACTCTCGATAACTCGACTTCGCAATGAATCCATAAATTACTTCTAGTTATCGACGTGTTAATGCTTAACTCATTTAAGCTTTATCTGTCTCGTTATTCATTTATACTTCAGTCTTATTGTTAATTGATTGATTGATTGATTGATTGATTGGGGTTTTACGCCATTTTTAACAATTTCTGAGTCATATCACGGCGGCCAGTTCACCTACTCATGTGTTTCCTGGTTTTCGCACACCAGTACTCCACACAACAAACTTCCCAAGCAACTGGCTGCTTTTCCACATTAGCCCATTGATGGAAGACGAATGACGCATGTCTCAATGACGTTTGTCAAACGTCGGAAAGAAAAAGTTTCAACATGCTCAAGCCAAACATGTGGCTACAAGATTTTCCTTAAATTTGGCCTAGTGACCTAGTTTTTGACCGGTCATGACCTATATTCAAACTTAGCCTAGATATCACTAAGACAAACATTCCGTCATAGTTTCATCATGCTCAAGCCAAACATGTGGCTTCCAAAGTGTTAACAAGATTTCCCTTAAAGTTGGCCTAGTGACCTAGTTTTTGACAGAATATAAACTATATTCGAACATGGCCTAGATATTATTAGGACAAACTTTCTGATAAAGTTTCAAAATGCTCAAGTTTAAAATGCGGCTTCCAGAGTGTTGACAACAGTTTCCTTCAATTTGGCCTTGCAACCTAGTTTTTGACCTGACATGACCTATATTCAAACTTTTGCCTAGATATCACTTAAACAAATATTCTGACAAAGTTTCAACATGTTCAAGCCAAAAATGCGGCTTCCAGAGTGTTAACAAGATTTTCATTACATTTGGCCTAGTGACCTAGTTTTTAACCTGACCTGACCCAGTTTCAAACTTGGCCTAGATATCATAAAGACAAAAATTCTGACAAAGTTTCAACATGCTCAAGCCAAAAATGTGGCTTCCAGATGTTAACAATTTGGACCCAGTTTCGAACTTGGCCTAGATTTGATGGAGATATATGTTCTGATAAACTTTCATGAAGATTGGATGCAAAATGTTTCCTCTAGAGTGTTAACAAGCAAATGTTGACGACGGACGACTGACGGCGGACGACGGACGACTGACGACGGACGACGGACAAAAGGCGATCACAAAAACTCACCTTGAGCACGTTGTGCTCTGGTGAGCTAAAAAGGGGTATTAAACTCTGCAACTATGTGTTTTATGTCATGTAAAGTTCAAAATGTAATAACACATACATGTACCAGGGAAACCTTGTATAAACATTTTGTGTATTCCTATATTTCGTAAGTATTAGGTATTATATCAATACAAAAGAATGCCATCGACAGAACCATGTATATAACAGAATGTTGACAAGAACGTCTGATTAATCACTTAAATTAACCCACATCTTTCGGTCCAACTTTGGACGTTTCTACCAAATAATTCGACGGGCCTTGTAAGACAAAAGTCAGTTATACTAATATTTGTGCCCCCTAAACCCTTTTCAACATACAAAAAAATCTGGAGCAGACGATTGTGAAAGCATCTTGGCAAACAAATGGGAAATCTCTGTAAATGAAAGTATGATAATTGAAAAGAGCTGAAAACATTGTGACAAAACTGAAACTTGTAAAGAAGTAATATGATAATAAAGTAAAACGCACCACTTAGTTTTTTTTATCACGGTCGATACTTAACCAGTGCTTGCACCGGTGTTTGAAAAAGTCCCAATAACAGAACCCGCGCATCACGGGATTCGAACCCGGTACCGTTGGTAAAAGGGGCCGACGCTCTACAACGGCACCAATGTCTTTCATGTGCAGCTCCGTGAGAGTCGACACAAATTGTCTTCAATGTTGTATAGTGACCTGGTTTTTGATAGACTTTCTTTTACGGTTTTACACCATTTTCAACATTGTTTCAGTTCTATCATGGCGAGAGTTTACTTATTCGTGATTAAGTTTTGTAAATGTGCCTTGTCCATGGGCACTCAACCATGACCCCTGTAATTGAGGATCAAACTTTGAACGCTCAGTTCCAAATTCCCGACGCTAAACACTCCGGTCTCTAAACTATATTGAAATTCCAATTAAAATATCAAAGCAAAAGATAAACAATCTGTATCTACATTTTCTGATTACTAAAAAAACAAGAGCTGTCGGAGGACAGCGCGCTCGACTATTTCAGCGCTTATTTAAGTTAAGATAATGGACGCTAATGTAGTTGCATGCAAAACATTAATCAAAATTTCTTAAAGGGTGATAATTTGCATTATATGCATGATAGAGTTATTTAACTTAATTATTTTGATAGGTGTGATGGTTGGGAAGGGTTATATAACGTTTCAATGGAATGCATCAAGTAGTTACTAAGATATTGACTCTTAATGTAGTTGCACGCAAACCTTTAACCATAATTTCTAAGTAAAGAAAAGGGCAACAATTTGCACCATATGCAGGATAGAGTTATCTTAATTGGTTGTGCATCTAGTGGTGAAAGGTTGTATAAAATTTCAATACAACGCTTCAAGTTGTTACTGAGATTACACTCTAAATGTAGTTGCAAAACTTTAACCAGAATTTCTAAGTCCAAAAAGGGCCATTACTTGCATAAAAGGCTGAATAGAGTTATCGTACTTGATTGTTTACATAGGTGTGATATTTGGAAAGGGCTGTATAAAGTTTCAATGCAATGCATCAAGTAATTACTATGATATGGTCTCTTAATGTAGTTGCATGCAAAACTTTAACCAGAATTTATAAGTCCAAAATGGCCCATTACTTGCATAAAATGCAAGATAGAGTTATTTAAATTGAAAGTCAACATATGTATGATAGTTGGGGAGGGTTGTATAAAGTTTCAAAGCAATGCATAAAGTAAATACTAGGATATCGACTCTTAATGAAGTTGCACGCAAAACTTTAACCGAATTTCTAGTTAAAAAAGGGCCATAACTTGTATAAAATGCAAGAGTTATCTAACTTGATAATCTACAAAGGAGTGATAGTTGGGTAGGGTTGTAGAAAGTTTCAATGTAATGCATCAAGTAAAAACTGAGATATGGACTATTAATTTAGTTGCACGCAAAACTTTAACCAGAATTCCTAAGTAAAAATAGGGCCATAACTTGCATATAATGCAGAATAGAGTTATCCAAATTAATAATCTACACAGGTGTGATAGTTGGGTAGGGTTATATAAAGTTTCAATGCAATGCATCAAGTAAATACTAAGATATGGACTGTTAATTAAGTTGCACGCAAATCTTTAACCAGAATTTCTAAGTAAAAAAAAGGGCCATAACTTGCATAAAATGCCAGATAGAGTTATCTAACATAATCTACACAGGTATGATAGTTGGGTAGGGTTGTAGAAAGTTACAATGCAATGCATCAGGTAAATACAGAGATATGGACTTTTAATTTAGTTGCACGCTAAACTTAAACCAGAATTTCTAAGTTAAAAAAGGGCCATAACTTGCATAAAATGCCGGATACAGTTTTTTTACTCGATAATCTACATAGGTGTGATAGTTGGGTAGGGTTGTATAAAGTTTCAATGCAATGCAATAAGTAAATACTGAGATATGGACTGTTAATTTAGTTGCACGCAAAACTTTAAACAGAATTTCTAAGTAAAGAAAGGGCCATAACTTGCATAAAATGCATGATATAGTTATCTCACTTAATAATGTACATAGGTGTGATAGTTGGGTAGGGTTGTATAAAGTTTCAATGCAATGCATCAAGTAAATACTGAGATATGGACTCTTAATTAAGTTGCACGCAAAACTTTAACCAGAATTTCTAAGTAAATAAGGGCCATAACTTGCATAAAATGCAGGATAGAGTTATCTAACTTGATAAGCTACATAGGTGTGATAATTTGGTAGGGTTGTAGAAAGTTTCAATGCAATACATGTAGTATTTAAGTACTTGCATGCAAAACCTTAACCAAAGTGTGACGTGGACGCCGACGCCGACGCCGACGCCGACGCCAGGGTGAGTAGTATAGCTCTCATATTCTTCGAATAGTCGAGCTAAAAAATGGTGGCATATTTGTTTTACCTTGTTTGAAATAATTTATATTTTAAAATTAACATGATTCATTTTATAAACGAAAGAACATTTACACTGTGCTATAATAGAATGATAGTGAGTGGTCCGTGTCTGGATACATGGGTATCAGCTGCCAACAGTCCATTCATTTTTAAAAAAATATTCTACAGATCATCCACTTTCATTGACATTATATACGATCAAGACATCTCTCTGAACCCATCTCTAGTGGTGTTCAGAAACGGAGAGCTGATATAGAAAGACAGATGTGAAGTAATTCAATGCCGATATTGTACAACACTAGTCTAGATTCACGTCTCAAAATGATGAGTGTCTTCGGATTTCGCCTACTATAGCAATTTGCTCTAACGAGCCCTTTGCTAAAAATCGCATGGCCTACTGAAGTTAATAGTTTACCCCCTCTGTAATCACTGCACCATTATTATGTCTGAAGGTAATATTTTACCCTTCTGTAATCACTCTACCATTACTATGACTGAGTATAATATTTTACCCCTCTGTAATCGCTGTAACATTATTATGACTGAAGGTAATATTTTACCCCTCTGTAATCACTGTACCATTATTATGACTGAAGGTAATATTTTACCCCTCTGTAATCACTGTACGATTATGCGATGCTGATACAAAGTTTATTGTAACCAAAGTTTGTAAGATATGATCTGGAATCTGCCTTTCAAATGGTTGGTCTTTTATTGCTGTGTGATTGAAAATGCAAGGAAACTTCTATTTAGACTTCCATGCTCTTAGGTTTTGACTTTATTTATCTTTTCAGCATTCAAACTTAATTTGCAGTTGTAATTCATTGACAGATGAATTGTTCCATCATGAAATTTTCCAAAGGAAAAGAAATTAAATCTAGATCATCATAATTATGATTTTAAAATAAAATTTGAAAACTAGGGATGCCAAATAATTGTTTTTTTCACAAGCAATTTCTGATCTTCATGCAATGTTTTAAAAAGTTTTTTCTGCAGCTGATATATGAGAAATGTTTCCTATCATGGAAATGGTTAAACACCTTCGCAATATTGGACACATTTTGAAGCATCTGCATCAGACAACTTTAAACAAGAGGGCCATGAGGACCTGGATCGCTCACCTGATAATTGGCTATTTAAGACTTAACTCTTTCAGCGCCAATGGCAATATCATCAAGACAAACTTTCTGACAATATTTCAAGTTGCTCAAGTCAAAAATACGATCTCCAAAGTGTTAACAAGATTGTTTTTCATTATGGCCGAGTGACCTATTTGTTAACAGACATTACCAATATTCGAACTTGGCCTACTTATCATCAAGACAAACATTCTGATAAAGTTTCAACAAGCTCAAATTAAAATTGCAGCATCCAGAGTGTTAACAAGATTTCCCCCAACTTGGCCTAATGACCTAGTTTATGACCCAATATGACCCATATTTGAACTTGACCTAGATAGTATTAAGACAAACATTCTTACAAAATTCCAAGCTGCTGAAGCAAGATTCGCGGCTTCTAGAGTGTTAACAAGATTGTTCTTCGATTTGACCTAGTGACCTATTTTTGACCCGACATGACCCATGTTCGAAATTTACCTACATATCATTTAGATAATGATTCAGATAAAGTTTCAACATGCTCAAGTTAAAAATGCACCATCAAGAGTGTTAACAAGATTTCCCTTCAATTTGACCTAGTGACCTTGTTTCTGACACAATATGGCCCAGTTTCAAACTTGACCTAGATATCATTTAGGTAAATATTCTGAAAATATTTCAAGCTGCTGAAGCGAAAAATGCGGCCTTTAAAGTATTAACAAGAGTTTACTTCAATTTGGCCTAGTGACCTAGTTTTTGATTTGGCATAACCAATATTCGAACTTGGCCTAGATATCATTAAGATGACCTAGGTGTTGACCCACCATGACTTATATTCGAACTTGGCTTAGATATCACTATGATGTTCATTTAATATGATCTAGTGACCTAGTGTTTGGAACTTGGCCTAGATTGTATACAGTTTTATTTGTGAGCTAAGGTAGCTCCTATATTCGACACTGCTTCTTATGTATTGACTGTAAATACATGTAACATACATGTAACATACATGTAACATACATGTTCTGACCCAAATGCATTAACATAATTGATTTTTCTTTTATTCGTTACAAGTATTAACTTCAAATTTCCCAGATATCTAAATTCATCAATATGTTTTGAAACCAGAAGAGGATAAACATCATAGCATGTACACATTTATTGTATATGCTATAAGAGCAAATTCATAATTGTGTTGTCAAAACAAATTGTATTTGAAGCTATAAATTAATAATGAAAGGCTATATCATTTTCTTTCATTTTCAACGTAAGCTTTTTTTTATAATATTTATGTTAAGTTTCAAATTTTGGTATTTTGTTTTGTTTAAAGTTTATGTTAGATC
This sequence comes from Serripes groenlandicus, assembly GCA_031761405.1. Classification (NCBI taxonomy): domain Eukaryota; kingdom Metazoa; phylum Mollusca; class Bivalvia; order Cardiida; family Cardiidae; genus Serripes; species Serripes groenlandicus. The sequence continues at coordinate 486,871 of JASEVX010000062.1, forward strand.
CAAATGTTAGATCCAATAGTGCAGGTCCTCCCATAATTCCTCACTGTGTCATGATTCGTTAGAGTACTAACAATGGCTAAGAGGTTTAATTAGGAATAAGGTATATGAAATACGCCCATTATCTACACTGCTGGATACATATTTTATCTTTTGTTTACACACAACAAAAAGGAATAAAAGCCTTATCTAACGCTTTCGTCACTTGAATTTTTAAACATTTAAAAAGAGTCCAATGAACATTAATATAATGAAGTAATACAAAAATATTAAGTCACCATAAAATAGAGCATACACTGGGATGAAGTTCATCAATATGTACATGTATCAACTGATACAAAATTTTAAAGAAAGCCCGATTATTATCGACCTCGTATTAATACATTATATTTTGCGATTAATGATTTAATGTTAAGCCCATAATTATTTCAAGACTGCGTGACTATAGTAACTGTTGCATGTTTTTTCTATTTTTAACAATAGTTTCCTTTTATTATTTAATCATTTATTATCATAGGAAGTTGTTCATGATGATATGATGATGATGTTGTATATTAAGAAGAATGCGTGTATTCATGTATCGACATGACCCGATCCTCCGCGGTTTATACGCATAGACCTATGTACATGTATGTAAATATGTGACCCAATATGACTAAAGTACACGATCTTTCTATAAATAGCGTAGCATTTTTGAGGAGATGATTTTAATCAGATTGTATGTGACCCTGACCGAAACAGCTATATTAAACATTATTTTTCATTGTGATACAAATGTAGGATATATAAACGTTCAAGCATACCTGTTAATCAATTATTCCGTGAAAATAATCGGTCACAATGCCTCAACAAAAGTCAAAGTTAATTAGTTCGTGTCCTTGCTATATCTTCTACTTCCGCATTTCAATAGGTCAGATAACACTAAATACACCAGCGAAATAATCTGTTAAAAAAACCTGCCTTTCGCTTGAAAGGATTTTGTTTATCTGGCTGGTTGCATTATATATGTAAACTTCAGTATATAAGATATGTTGACATGTATGTACGTAGTGCATTTGCTTCAATAACCGTTTTAGTAAGAAATTAAATTACACGTACAGTGAAAGTGGAATAGTAAATAAACTCAATTATGGCGGGTTTAAAGATAAAGGTAATCTTTGTCTTGTTTTGTTCTATAACAAGAAATTTTGTATATGTATATATGATATATCAAAAATCTGTGTATATGTATTCATGGTATAGCAACAATATGTGCATATGTATATATGGTATTGCAACAATATGTGTGCATGTATATATGGTAAAACAACAATTTGTGTATGTATATGTGTTATAACAATAATATGTGTGTATGTATATGTGGTATAGCAACAATCTGTGTATGTATATGTGGTAAAACAGCAAAGTGTGTGTATGTACAGCAACAATTTGTGTGTGTGCATATTTGGTATAACAACAATATGTGTTCATGTATATGCGGTATAACAAAATATGTGTGTATGTATAAGTGGTATTTCAACAATATGTGTGTAGGTATATGTGGTATAGCAACAATATGTGTGTACGTAAACGTGATATTGCAACAATCTGTGTGTATGTATATGTGGTATAGCAACAAACTGTGTATATGTATATGTGGTATAGCAACAATATGTGTGTATGTATATGTGGTATAGCAACAATATGTGTGTATGTATATGTGGTATAGCAACACTATGTGTGTATGTATACGTGATATTGCAACAATATGTGTTATGTATATGTGGTATAGCAACAAACTGTGTATATGTATAAGTGATTAAGCAAATAGTATGTGTTATGTATATGTGGTATTGCAATAATATGTGTATATGTATATGGTATAGCAACAACATATGTATATGAATATATATGATATAGCAACACTATGTGTATATATACCTATGTGGTAAATCAACACTACGTGTATATGTATATGTGACATAGCAACACTATGTGTATGTATATGTGGTATAGCAACAATTTGTGAGTATGTATTTTTTGTGTAGCAACAATTTGTGTGTATGTATACTTGGTATAGCAACAATACGTGAATACATATATGTGGTAGAGCAACAATATGTGTATGTTTGTGTGGTATAGCAACAGTATGTGTGTATATATAAGTTGTATTGCAACAATATGTGTGTATGTATTTGTGGTATAGCAACAATATGTGTGTATGTATACGTGGTATTGCAACAATATGTGTATATGTATAAGTGGTATTGCAAGAATCTGTGTGTATGTATATGTGGTATAGTAACAATATGTTTGTATACATACGTGTTATTGCAACAGTATATGTGGTATAGCAACAATATTTGTTTATGTTTATATGGTATGGCAACAATATGTGTTATGTATATGTGGTATTGCAACAATATGCGTGTACGTATATGTGGTATAGCAACACTACTTGTGCATGTTTATGTGGTATTGCAACACTATGTGTTATGTATATGTTTTATAGCAACAATCTGTGTATATGTATAAGTGGTATAGCAACAATATGTGTTTATGTATACGTGGGATAGCAAGAATATGTGTGTACGTGTATGTGGTATAGCAACACTATGTATGTACGTCTAGGTGATATATCAACAATCTTTGAATATGTATATGTGATAAAGCAACAACATGTGTATATGTTGTAAAGCAACAATCTGTGTATATATATATATATATATATATATATATATATATATATGTGGTATAGCAATACTATGTGTATCTATATGTGGTATAGCAACAATATGGGTGTATGTATACGTGGTATAGCAACACTATGTGTTATGAATATATGGTATAGCGACAATATATAAATGTATATGTGGTATAGCAATAATTTGTATGTTTACGTGGTATAACAATAACATTGCAACAATCTGTGTGTACGTATATGTGGTATAGCAACAATATGTGTGTAGGTATATGCGGTATAGTAATAATATGTGTGTATGTATATGTGGTATTGCAACAATCGGTGTATACTTATATGTGGTATAACAACAATATGTGTGTATGTATATGTGGTATAACAACAATATGTGTGTATGTATATGTGGTATAACAACAATCTGTGTGTATGTATATGTGGTATAACAACAATCTGTGTGTACGTATATGTGGTATAAATGCAATATGTGTATATGTATACGTGATATAGCAACACTATGTGTGTATATATATGTGGTATATCAACAATCTGTGTGTACGTATATGTGGTATAACAACACTTTGTGTGTACGTATATGTGGTATAACAACAATCTGTGTGTACGTATACGTGTTATAGCAACACTATGTGTGTATGTATATGTGGTATAGCAGCAATCTGTGTGTACGTATATGTGGTATAACAACACTATGTGTGTACGTATATGTGGTATAGAAACATAATGTGTGTATGTATATGTGGAATAGTAACACTTTGTGTGTACGTATACGTGGTATAACAACAATCTGTGTGTACGTATATGTGGTGTAACAACAATCTGTGTATATGTATACGTGGTATAACAACAATCTGTGTATATGTATACGTGGTATAACAACAATCTGTGTGTACGTATATGTGGTGTAACAACAATCTGTGTATATGTATACGTGGTATAACAACAATCTGTGTATATGTATACGTGGTATAACAACAATCTGTGTGTACGTATATGTGGTATAACAACAATCTGTGTATATGTATACGTGGTATAACAACAATCTGTGTATATGTATATGTGGTATAACAACACTCTGTGTGTACGTATATGTGGTATAGCAACACTATGTGTGTATGTACATGTTGTATAACAACAATATGTGTGTATGTATATTTGGTATATCGGCAATCTGTGTATATGTATATGTGGTATACCAACAATATGTGTTATGTATATGTGGCTTTAATGGAAAAATGATTGATCGAACGAACGATAGGATCGTTCAAACGGACAGCCAGACGTACGAACAAACTCACAATTGAACGAACGAATCACTGAATTAATTAATTAAATATGGGTTTAATTAAGAAGGATCGACAACTGGAATCAGTCAGTTCTCGAGTATTCATGATCAGGAATGTATCAGTGGTTTAACATGTAAAATTCAAAACGACATAAAGAGGGAATATTTTAAGTTGTCTCATGCCTAAATATATATTTCCCAATACATGCATCTAGTGCGTGAAGGAATCCATACTTGTGTACTGAATATCTAGTTAAACACTCTTCAACCCTTTAACTAACATGTCACTAATAACAGACCCTTCTTTGAAAACATCTGTGTACTATATTCATGGATATATCGTGTGAACATCTATTGACCGCTAACACTTGAATATAAAAACAAACTCGACCAACATATTCAGGAAATACATTTGGGTTCAATAACTCGGTTGCTTAACCTAACGGCTACAAGGATCACAGGAGAATATCGTGTGGGAAAAGACTCGTTCGTTTTGAAGACTGTTTTCATTGTATCATGTTAACAGTGGATTTAATTTCTCTGGGTCGAGGAGAAAACCCCAATTGAACACTTTCCCTCATATAGGCGAATCATCCGAATGAGAATTTTAAAAACATCAAGGAAAATGGAGACATTTCTCGTATTTACCAATTTATTCCTTTGTAATACTGTTTTGAGCCTCATTCTTTTATTCAAAGAAAGTTTCTATACTTTTACTTAGAAGTCAACTGCTAAAGATTTGTTGTTCCTGGAACACTTATTGACTTCTTGACATTTTCTGTTCAAGTTGAACTTGCACTTCATCCAATCAGACAAATATCTTGACTGAGATAAAGGAAAACTATTCGCCATGGAATCTTAAAAATTGTATACAGCCGTATGTATAGTCTTTATATAATATGTTTCACCCATTACGTAATATTAATGTCAATAGTTGAGCACGTTAAAAAAAGGTTACTTAGCCCGAGATTGATCTCAGTCTACTATCTGAACTTATATACATGTGAATTTATCTACGACTGACATCAGGGTACGATCTTGTGTGATATAACCATTTCTAACGTGAAGGCAGTCTCCAACGCATTTGCAATCGACGACTTTTGAAAACATTGTTATAGAGTGAGAAATTGTTCAAAACCAGCAATTTCTCATTTTGCCACAAGGTTGTCGACTTTTAATGAATTATACCCTCATTTAGAGAGATTTTTCGTGAGTTCGCCAAGCTGAATTGACAGTCGCTTGCTCTAGATTTGTTGTATTTAGGAAAGGGATAAAAGACACTTACTGAACATGCCTTCAATATACTGCATATGTGAAGAGTTGATGATGATCTTAAATGGTGACTTTAGTCAGCTGCATGTATATAGACTAATATTTTGGTAACTCATTAGTTTAAACCAGAGACATATAAACACACCGGTGAGTCATTTGTAAAGATGGGGTATGCCACTACTACCATTTTCGAAGTCTTTGGTATGACCCGTTTAGGGATCGAACCCGGGATATCCCGCACCGAGGCGGTTCGCTGTCACTAAATGCTCCCGATTAGCCTGCGTTTCTGCGCGGTCCTTGAGCAATGGTTCAGAACGTAAGGTGGAGCATGTCGAGTGTGACATACTCGAAACTAGTCTCGACTCTTTCCGACGATTGTCACAGGTTCTTGCGACCGTTATTTAGACTTCGATGTACATTTTGAATGAAGAGTAATTTCTCTTTTTTGACTAAATTCATTATACATGTAACTATTATTTATAGAGACGTTTCATACCTTTGTCAAAGTCGTCTGCTGCAGATGTGTCTTATGTGACAAAGGGTTAAGATATCTACCACCGTCTTCCTCATACGTTAATGGTAAATATACCGCGTCACACGTCAACGGACTTATACCATTGTTGATTCATTGGTTGGGTTTAACGCCGCTTTCAACATTATTTCACAGTCATATCACGGCGGCCAATTCACCTACCCATGTGTTTCCTGGTTTTCTCACACCAGTACTCAACACAACATCAACTGGCTGCTTTTCCACATAGACTGTTAGCCCATTGGTGGAAGACAAATGACGCTTGTCACATTAACAGTTATTAAACGTCGGAAATAATGTTGACCGAGCTGGAGTAGGACCTCACAATCCCTATATTGACAGTCCACGACAATACCGACTGAGCTACCGGAACACGGCTCTATAACATTGTAAAATATGTTCAGTCATTTCTGTTATATGAGCCGTTCCGTGAGAAAACAAACATTATAGCCTCTGCGTAATGTATCGATCCAGATCAGCCTGCTCAGTCCGCGCAGAATGATTCGCGCCGACACATCCCGTATCAGAAGAATAGAGGTATAGAGTAATGATTCCTGAAACAGAAAATCTACAGGAGGCGAAAAGCGTTTATCCAGGTAAGCCTGCGCGGCATGCTTAGGCTGATCCGGGTCGATACTTTACGCAGAATCCACACCGTTGGTTTTCTCGCGAGACGGTTTATGTAGTGTTTAAATGGTGAACAGGGGAGATCCTTATACGGTTGCACTAAGTGGCAGACTGATCTGGATTTTCATTAGTCGTCGCAAGGTTCGTAAGATCGGTGTTCGTGTGGTGTGGCTCACATTATGTTGTTTATTGTAGATTATTTTCCTTACTTCCTGTGTAGAATACTTTTCACCTAACTATAGAGAGTATAAATACCCATTCTGGGCCCGAGGCCTTGGCTGGGCTACTGTAGCCTTAATTATGTCGCCTATGTTATTAAAGGCATTTTTGCAACTAAGAAATCGAACTGGGCCAATTATCGAGGTAAGTTTGCTTTAATGATCTACCGCCTCGGTGGAGTAGTAGAAGAGCGTCTGCCTCGGATGGTCGCGTGTTCGATACCCGACTGGGTCACACCAAATACTTTAAGAGTGGTAGTAATGGTTGCCCGCCCTGGTGTAATTATAGAGCGTCCGCTTCGGATGCCGGAGGTCGCGTGTTCGATCCCAGACCGGGTTAAACCAAATACCTTAAGAGTGGTAGTAATGGTTGCCCGCCCTGGTGTAGTTATAGAGCGTCCGCTTCGGATGCGGGAGGTCGCGTGTTCGATCCCAGACGGGTTAAACCAAATACCTTAAGAGTGGTAGTAATGGTTGCCCGCCCTGGTGTAGTTATAGAACGTCCGCTTCGGATGCGGGAGGTCGCGTGTTCAATACTCGACTGGGTCACACCAAATACCTTAAGAATGGTAGTAATGGTTGCCCGCCCTGGCGCTCAGGGTTGTAGTTTTGGCATAACGACTGAATCGCTGATGTCAGGATAAATGAACCAGTATAACTGGTAACATCTAGGAAACGCCGTGATATAACTGAAAACAATAAACACCATACAAACAAATTAGTATGATGCATGGCCTGTTCTATCATGCATGTATTCACAATATCGATAGAGTGCGTATATTAGTTAGTTTTGTTTTGCCTTCCTGGGGTCCTAAAGACACTGAAGCCAGAGACGAGTATAAGATGAAACAATCTGTATACGAAAGAAGGCCTCTGAAACATTAACTACGCTAAATGATATTGGGAACAACCAAAACAAATCCTGATATATCTATAAAAGAGGAACTGGCTGTATTCAATTGACGATAGAGCTCATTCTGCATATTCATAGATTATTCGACTCGTGAACCCTTTTCTACGTTCAATAGACAGTGAAAACGAAACATGTTTCGCGAAAACCGAGTACGCTTCTGTAACTTTTCGTAAACCCTACTTCATTACGTTGAAACGGAATAATTTTGTATCGTTTTTAACGGTATGATCTAGTGGTGTGTATTATACAAATATAATAGAGGAGCTGGCTGTTTTAATTTGCCGATAGAGCTTATTCAGCATATTTATGGGTTCTTCGACTCATGAACCCTTTTCTTCGTTCAATAGACAGTGAAAACGAAACTTGATTCGCGATATACGTTATATGTATTATAAGTATAGTATATTGTAATATGTTTTTTATTATTTTATCTGATATTCAAAATAAAAATAAAGAAATAAACAAAATAACCAAGTCAAGCAATTTCAATCAAGGAGTTCAGTTTGCCGCTGTAATCTCCTGGTATTCCCTGATGTGACTAGTTTAATCCATGCACGAGGATTTATAACAATGGTTTTACCGTGGACTCCAATGAAAAGAGAGTTCGTCGGACGATTTATTTGCTCGTTCTAATCAAAAGAGAGTTGAAATGGCCGGCCAAAGACATATGGCATTTGTAGACGGTATCGATCAAGTGGCCATAGCGTCAGAGAAGCGAATTTGGATTGATTGCCATCTTAAGTATCAGCAATGAAATTGCTGTTTCGTGATTTTGGAAAAGGTTTGATTTCCAAGCATTCGTTTGGCATGAACTCAGAGCATGTAGAAGAAAGTTGGACCCCTGCAATCAGGAAGAATGCTGTGTGGTTGGCTGGTTGGAAAGAGACAAGAACTACAAAATAAGATGAACTGGGCACCATGTTAGTGAAATATTAAAATCCTATCAATCGAAATTTTGATCGACGGTTATATAGCATTTGTTGTTAGCTTTCAAAGTTGTATTTTAATTATCTCGCGATGTTTCCAGGATGAATTACCAGTATGCTGGTAAAATGATATCAACACCATCAGTCTTAATGCTTTCTTAGGCTGGTACCAGGCTTATCACCACCTTATCGCTGTGTTTAAACATAAATATGATTTGATATTGAAAGAAAATTTAAAATCTTAAATACAATAAACATCTATTTCTGTTTATCCAATGTCAGTACAATGCATCAGACAACCATAAGAGACCACCTGCATAAAGAGAGCCATTTGACCTTTTCACTGGGTGATCTCTTAAAACAGGTTCGACTATACATTACATATCTTATGGACTGTCTCTGATAATACTCTTCGTAATAGCAGAGTCGTCTAAACATTACATATCTTATGGACTGTCTCTGAAAATACTCTTCGTAATAGCAGAGTCGTCTAAACATTACATATCTTATGGACTGTCTCTGAAAATACTCTTCGTAATAGAGTCATCTAAACATTACATATCTTATGGACTGTCTCTGAAAATACTCTTCGTTCGTAATAGCAGAGTCGTCTAAACATTACATATCTTATGGACTGTCTCTGATAATACTCTTCGTAATAGCAGAGTCATCTAAACATTACATATCTTATGGACTGTCTCTGAAAATACTCTTCGTAATAGCAGAGTCATCTAAACATTACATATCTTATGGACTGTCTCTGAAAATACTCTTCGTAATAGCAGAGTCATCTAAACATTACATATCTTATGGACTGTCTCTGAAAATACTCTTCGTAATAGCAGAGTCATCTAAACATTACATATCTTATGGACTGTCTCTGAAAATACTCTTCGTAATAGAGTCATCTAAACATTACATATCTTATGGACTGTCTCTGAAAATACTCTTCGTAATAGCAGAGTCGTCTAAACATTACATATCTTATGGACTGTCTCTGAAAATACTCTTCGTAATAGCAGAGTCGTCTAAACATTACATATAGTATGAACTGTCTCTGAAAATACTCTTCGTAATAGCAGAGTCGTCTAAACATTACATATCTTATGGACTGTCTCTGGAAATACTCTTCAAAATTCAAACTCTGTAAACCTTACCAACTTACCAAAAGTCTGCAGCAGATAATTTTTTTGAAAACATCTTGTGTACCAGTGTAAATGCAAGTATGATAAATGACTAGAGTTGAAAACGTTATGGCAAAATGAGAAATGGCTCGTCATGAGCAATTCTTGCATTTGCCACATTGTTTTTAAACGTCGTCTGCTGCAGAATCGTCAGAAAGACTCTGATTGTGGGAAAGGGTTTACAAGCCGCTTTTCGAACCCGATAGATCAGTCGATAACGACGGGATCTTTCAATAAAGAGATCGTGAATTCGAAACCAATAGATCAGTCGGTAATAACGTGGTCTTTCAATAAAGAGATCGAGAGTTCGAAACCAATAGATCAGTCGGTAACGACGTGGTCTTTCAATAAAGAGATCGAGAGTAACGACGTGGTCTTTCAATACAGAGATCGAGAGTTCGAAACCAATAGATCAGTCGGTAACGACGGGGTCTTTCAATAAAGATATCGAGAGTTCGAAACCAATAGATCAGTCGGTAACGACGGGGTCTTTCAATAAAGAGATCGTGAATTCGAAACCAATAGATCAGTCGGTAACGACTTGGTCTTTCAATAAAGAGATCGAGAGTTCGAAACCAATAGATCAGTCGGTAACGAAGTGGTCTTACAATAAAGAGATCGAGAGTAACGACGTGGTAGTTCAATAAAGAGATCGAGAGTTCGAAACCAATAGATCAGTCGGTAACGACGTGGTCTTTCAATAAAGAGATCGAGAGTAACGACGTGGTCTTTCAATACAGAGATCGAGAGTTCGAAACCAATATATCAGTCGGTAACGACGGGGTCTTTCAATAAAGAGATCGAGAGTAAACGACGTGGTAGTTCAATAAAGAGATTGAGAGGTCGCCAAAAAATGTAGAAAAATACCATTTTACCCTTAAATCGAAAAATCACAACAATAATTCGCAGGGGGCTAGCCTACAAATGATCAGCTACTATGGGACCAAAACCTGTATGCAATCTAAAGATGTCTAAGGAAATACCACGCCTGCTCCTTTTTGCACATTTTTCAACTGAAAAATGGTACCTTTGTTTTCATGCAACAGAACGCTCCTAGCTCACAAGGTATATATTCGCACTTCTGGCCATACACAAGTAGACTCAAAGAGGAAAGGGGCAGTTGGCAAAATTCAAACTCATGCTTTACGTCTAATGTTTACATTTATAATCTTAAAAAAACAACCTTTAGCCCAAAAATGTACCTAAAACAGTTTTTCAGTATTTCTATTTTAGAAAAAAATGGCCATAACACGAATATTTCGACTCCAAGTGTTATATGACCCCTCAATGTAGGTTAACCTATACATGCCGTCAAGTATCTATTGTGTTAACAAAGTGTATAGTATATCGTATTCTCAACTGTATGTGTGTAGTTAGAGAGATACAGACTTATACATGCGGCATATCGAAATTGACATAACACGGCATTTACGTAACTAATTCCGTTCCGTTATAAGTGTTTATCATTGCGGATCAAAATGCCTTTACTTTCGCATACAAACTGGAGAGATTGTCAGGTAAGTTCACCTTGTTTCGCTTTCTCATTAGCACCCACTATTGTTTCGCTTATTTGCAACTTTCAGGTAAACACATTTCTTCTCCTTTGTCTACAATATTGCAGTAATCAAATCATCGCCTGCACAGGCTGTGTTTAAGCCATTTCCCACATATAGACAAATAGTACAGTCTTGCTTGGTATGATTTATATATATGTTAACAACGAAACCCTTTATAATCAAAACAATCATTGTAATATTTATATGAATTAAATTCAATAATGATTTTAACTACTTAATCACCCGAAGACTTTTCGTATGTTCTGTACGTCCATATGTCCGTTTGCTGTGACTCTAACCCTTTCCCACATACAGACGCTTTCTGACGCCTCTGCTGCAGACGACTTTTAAAAACACTGTGACGAGCAATTTCTCCTTTTGCCACAATGTTTTCAACCCTATTTATTAGTTAAACCCTCATTTATTTTATCTTCAGATTGTGTCTATAGGTTTTCAAAGTCGTCTGCTACGGAAGTGTTGTATGTGGGAAAGGGTTTATCTTAAAATGACATTTAAAGCGTGTATAAGTATGGATGAATATAAATATTTTTAAGAGAAAAAATATACATCATCTTAAAATCAACCAGCACAAGTATTGGCTAGGTCTAAAAGACAGTTGATAAGACTATTTAGCCTGACTTTTCATTAAGTGTTAATCCTTTCCCACATACATAAGCTTTCTGACGCCTCTTCAGAAGACGACTTTTCAACAGTGTAGCAAAAGGGAAAAAGTGCCGTATTTGTCATAATGAGCAATTTCTCCCTTTGCTACAATGTTTTCAATGTATTGATTTATTAAGTTTTCATTCATAGAGGTTTACCATATTTTTAACCATATGTTTTCTGCTCAGAATTGTTGTATCTGTTTGGTGTAGTCTGCTGCAGATGTGCTGTATGTAGGGTTTAATTTTAAACATGTGTAACGTTTCTACTTAACCAAGGTAAAACATCGTGTGTTATGACACTTAAAAGGTAATGATTACTGAGCATGAAGTTTAATTGACCATGGCCAAGTACAGTGTAAACACAATACATTCAGAGGTGTGTTATGACACTTAAAAGGTAATGATTACTGAGCATGAAGTTTAATTGACCGTGGCCAAGTACAGTGTAAACACAATACATTCAGAGGTGTGTTATGACACTTAAAAGGTAATAATTACTTAGCATGAAGTTTAATTGACCATGGCCAAGTACAGTGTAAACACAATACATTCAGAGGTGTGTTATGACACTTAAAAGGTAATGATTACTGAGCATGAAGTTTAATTGACCATGGCCAAGTACCGTGTAAACACAATACATTCAGAGGTGTGTTATGACACTTAAAAGGTAATGATTACTGAGCATGAAGTTTAATTGACCATGGCCAAGTACAGTGTAAACACAATACATTCAGAGGTGTGTTATGACACTTAAAAGGTAATGATTACTGAGCATGAAGTTTAATTGACCGTGGCCAAGTACAGTGTAAACACAATACATTCAGAGGTGTGTTATGACACTTAAAAGGTAATGATTACTGAGCATAAGGTTTAATTGACCGTGGCCAAGTACAGTGTAAACACATTACATTCAGAGGTGTGTTATGACACTTAAAAGGTCATAATTACTGAGCATGAAGTTTAATTGACCGTGGCCAAGTACAGTGTAAACACAATACATTCAGAGGTGTGTTATGACACTTAAAAGGTCATAATTACTGTGCATGAAGTTTAATTGACCATGGCCAGGTACAGTGTAAACACAATACATTCAGAGGTGTGTTATGACACTTAAAAGGTAATGATTACTGAGCATCAAGATTAATTGACCGTGGCCAAGTACAGTGTAAACACAATACATTCAGAGGTGTGTTATGACACTTAAAAAGTAATGATTACTGAGCATGAAGTTTAATTGACCATGGCCAAGTACAGTGTAAACACAATACATTCAGAGGTGTGTTATGACACTTAAAAGGTTATGATTACTGAGCATGAAGTTTAATTGACCGTGGCCAAGTACAGTGTAAACACAATACATTCAGAGGTGTGTTATGACACTTAAAAGGTAATGATTACTGAGCATGAAGTTTAATTGACCGTGGCCAAGTACAGTGTAAACACAATACATTCAGAGGTGTGTTATGACACTTAAAAGGTAATGATTACTTAGCATGAAGTTTAATTGACCATGGCCAAGTAACGTGTAAACACAATACATTCAGAGGTGTGTTATGACACTTAAAAGGTAATGATTACTGAGCATGAAGTTTAATTGACCATGGCCAAGTACAGTGTAAACACAATACATTCAGAGGTGTGTTATGACACTTAAAAGGTAATGGTTACTTAGCATGAAGTTTAATTGACCATGGCCAAGTACAGTGTAAACACAATACATTCAGAGGTGTGTTATGACACTTAAAAGGTAATAATTACTGAGCATGAAGTTTAATTGACCATGGTCAAGTACAGTGTAAACACAATACATTCAGAGGTCTAGATAAGGGGAGTTTTGCATGTTCTCAAATCCTTATTTGACTTTCTAGTCCTATGTTGTGGGTACCCAGAAAGATCGCCTAAATGAGACGACACATCATAGATTTGGTTGGATAATAAGAAAGATATTTTGAGGAAAAGAGCTGTAAACCCCTTCTTATCTGAACTCGCGAATCAGTCCAATGCTCTCAAAAATATGTTGACATGGCACCTGTGTGAATGTTTTTGGCTCGCTTTAATTTAGCTCGACTCATGATGGAGTGGCCTTGATCAAGATACAATTCCCTGTTTGTTCACACAGGGATCACGATTAAATGGTTTATCACCGTGGTATAACTGAAATAATGTTGAAAACTGCGTGAAAACTCTCCAATGATATATATTGCTGTAATTGGCTTTACGAAAGTTATCGTGTCTCTATTACTGAATGAGTTACGTGCTTCTACATGATCAAAACATATCATACACACATATCATACACACAAACACATCAGCTTTAAAGGTGCTGAACTGCAGAAAATAGATATTATAGTTAACGTTTTAATAATTTCGTTTATGCTTCATTTGTACAGGGTAGACATACCCAGTAAGTCAACCTGTGTACATTTTAATGACTTTCAAATGACAGTTTTTCAACATTTACTGCAAAAATAGTTTCTAGCTACTTATTACTTACTTTGTTGTAACTATTAGCAATATTTTTAGAAGTTTCAACATTTCAAAGGGTTGATCCCCATCTGGAGTTCAGCACCTTACGATTATAACTTGAAAAATGGATTTAACGTTATATCAATTACGCAATATAGAAACAAGAAATCCAAAGTAATTTGATGTTAAAATATTGCAATTAGTTAAAAGAGTTAAAAGGGTATATATGCACGCAACACCGTCTCAGCAAATTAAATCATAACATGGACATAAACGTATCACATGTGATATGAATAGGAGTTTCTTTACCCTTGTTCACATATAGACGCTTTCTGACGCATATTGAGCAGTCGACATTTTGCAATAATTCTTGCAAAAGCTAAATTTTTCATAGAGAGCAATTTCTCCATATGTCACAATAATTTCAACTCAATTACAATTCAAATAATAAAACCATCATTCATAGAGATTTTCTATATTTTGAAATTGATAATGTCAAGTTTTAATGTATGTGGGAAAGGGATTATTAATCGGATTTTCCCGGAGATAATCCGTAACTTCCGAGTGACACTTTTTTTCATCTGGCACCACAAAGCCAATTTGGACGAAAGATCTTCTCAATGTCTTCACATAACTTCTGGATTTCGTTGCAACCAAAATAAAATTGTTTTAAAACAATCACCTCAAAACCGTTTGGACGATTTTCAAATAATTTTAAGTAATGTTTCTTGGCTGACTCTCTACCCGATTCTATCAAGCGGTGTTGTTCGGTAAATCGCGGCCATCTTAAGCATAGTTGTGTCAAGAGTATTCCTTTGTTCACTGCGGCTGTCAACTTGGGTAGAGGAACAGAACAATTTAAGCCTTTCTCACCAGCAGATGCATTTTGAAGCAATAGCAGCAGACGACTTTTGAAAAAAATTGTGGCCAAAGGTGAAATTGCTCATGATGAGCAATTTTCCCTTTGGCCACAATGTTTTCAACTTTATTTAACAATTAAGCAATCTTTTATGGAGATTTTTCATGTTTTTGTCACTACGTTTCCAAAGTCGTCTGCTGCAGATTTGTTGTATGTGGGAAAGAGTTAAATAAAGTTGGTAGAGACTTGACATCATGTCAGTATTTTAGGGGTGATGTTTATTTTAAAATTGGGTAAATGGTTTAGGGAAGATGCCGTTTAAATAGTGTGCTATTGTAAGGTATGATATTAAACAGCTGCTCCGAACAATTTTCTGACATCTTTCAATTATTTTCCTTTGATTCATTGAGACTAGCGCCATTTTCTTACACGTATATCGCTCACCTGACACAAAAAAAGCCAAAATGCTAGTAACTCTGGCGGCCATCTTGTGCAGTAGAGCAGAATGCTTTAAATGAATTTGGTAGAGAGCCACTTGGGGAACATTTGAATGTAATGACTTGGACAGTGGGTTCGTGTTTTAGTGGGAAATGTTGTGTTATGCTGCTCCAACACAGTCCCGAATTCCTTGCGATTGCCTGCGAGTAGCACTCGCCATTTAATCGTTAGTATCGGGATATTCGTTAATGTTCTGAACACCTCGCTTCCATTCGTTTATTGATGCGAACATTAGCATCATGCTCCTAAAATTGGCAAGGAAGGCATATTCTTCACTTTTTCGCAACATACTTGTAAGTATTCGTAAGCCATTTTAAATCAGCGCAATGTATTTGTATCGCTTGCAAGGCATTCGGAACATTCGTAAGAAATTTGCAAAAATTGGAGCCCCTCTTGACGCCTCTTGGCACGATTAACTTGACTCGACGTGTACTGTACTGTACTGGAGAATGAGTGACGAAGAGACGAAGTTGCAAGAGCAATCGATTTCGCAATCGCTTCATTCATAAAGGCCTCCTCACACATAGTCGAATCCATTAAACGCAGCCTGGCGAATAGGGTGAAGGTGTCAATTCTGGCGAATTTTGACCGAAACTGTTTAAAGATGTGTTACATAATTTGAAATATAACGAAAGGTAAACATAGGGGAACTATTTGTTGCGAATGATTTACGAAGTGTGACGAACGGTTACTGTTATTCGCTAGAATGCGTTGGGTCGCGCAGACAATCTTTGTTCTTTCCGTTAGCGATTAGGAACGCAAACATGCGAACCGAATCGCAACTTTTCGCATGCTTCCGAAGCCGTCCGAAGCTTTCCGAAAGGGTAAATCCGAATCCGGCCGTTACCGGACGCTATACAAGACTGGCGAAAACCAGGTGTTCACAAGCACTCGCAACACTCGCATGGCCACTCGCAACATTCGTAAGAAATTCTTATAACGTATTTGTATACATTCGCAATGATCAGCAGAAATTCGCAAGCACTCGCAGCCTTTCGTAAGAAAATCGCAAAGATTCGTAAAGGTTAAAATGTTCATTATTTTTCCTGCACACTCGCGGCGAATGCATGATACAATCCCAAATATTGACTTCGTACATCCCAAAGGTTGGATCTGGGACACCCGGTATTTTTCTTTTTTTTTTTTTTTTCAGGAATGGAAGTCACAAGGATTCAACCTTTCAACGACAAGCAATGAAGCAAGTAAGATGTTCGATGCAACATTGGCTCAGGTTTGTTTTTGTTTTGTTTACATATGAGCTGCATCTAGCTTATGCACTGCTGGATTGGTTGATCCACATTACCTTGATATGATCCCATTACGGATAATTTACCATTTCCCGCATGCAGACGCTTTCTTACGTCTCTGCAGAAGACGACTTTTGAAAACAATGCGTCAAAAGGTTTTTCAATATGTTCTTTACTCTAGTTATTAATTAAACTCTCATTTACGGAGATTGTTCATCTATTGCCTATATGTTTTATGCAGACTTGCTTTTTGTGGGGAAAGTGTTAATAAGACCCTAAACTCGCCAGACGCAGTCCCTTTTTTCATCACAACAACATCTGAAAGCAATGCACCAGACGACTTTTGCGGCGGTTTCATCCTTTAACACAATAAAGATCATATCATATACAGATCTAGATCTGTTATCATCAGTACTCATAAAGTTACAAACATTTAACCTTGAAACGGACACGCCACCCGATAACCGACCTTCGAAACTTCGCAACCAATGAATTGCCTTTTATTAACTAAAACACTTTTGTTATCATATATTTATATCATATATTTAAAAGCGGCTTCGTGTTTTTCGAATCAAATAGTATTTTTAAAGCCATAACATGATGATTCCCGCGCCAATTGCTGGATCTTGCAGCAACTCTTGTTGTTGTTTATTTGCTTTGTTTTCTTATTCCTGGGTGTAAGTACCGCCTCAGTGGTGGCGTGGTAGAACGTCCGCCTCGGATGCGGGAGGTAATGGCTGCCCTCCTCGACGTTCAGGGTTGAGGGGTTAGCATTACGACTGACAGGCTGGTGCTAGGATAAATTGACCAGTAGTACTTGTAACTTACCCAGTAAACGCTGTGATATAATTGAACACTTGTTTTAAGCGGCGTAAGACACCAAGCAAACCCTGGGCGTAAGGCGTCCTAAAAGCAGCACTTGGTTAGTGACATTGATTAAAGCGTCCGTCCTGCTAGTCGTAGTCAAGGGTATTTTAAGTACTTTAAAAATGGTAATCTCCCAAAGCATGATTGTGGAGATAGTATGACGACTGATGTATCAGTGTCGTAATACTTGATATCGGTAGTACCTGTACATTAAACAGGTTACGCCGTGATTAAATTGTAATAGTGTTTGGTGTTTACGCCACTTTCAACAACTGTTTAGTTATATCACGGTGTTTCCTGGGTAAGTTACCTGTACTACCGGAACAGTTATCCTGACACCATGTTGTCTGTCGTAATGTTAACCCCGCAATCCTGGGCGCATAGGAGGCCAGCCATTACTATCATTTTAAAAGTATTTGGCATGACACGGCTGGAGATCGAACTCACGAGCTGCGTCTCAGTTCAGCGTTACGTCAAGTCATGTTTTCCTCTAAGCCTTTCCAACAATTCTGCAGCAGACTACATTAAACATATCGTGCCAAATATATTGCTTTCATTTTCAGATGGTCTCCAGTTACGACGATCCATCCATCGGAGGCATCGAGGGCTCCGTGTCAAAAATGTTAGAGGCTGACCCGACATTCGGTAAGTCTCTTTTTTCTTTAACGTGATGGACTGTCTCACCATTTTAATATTCTAAACGGATTAAGAACACCATTGTGTTCAGTATAGCAGTATGGTAACTAATGGTTTATAATGGTGAAAGAGTGAACACAACTGTTATTTGATTGGTGGATTGACTACCGTTTGCTACCATAACAATGTCCTTGAAGGCCGGGTAGGTTTTATATTCTCTTCTCAAAGGTCCGGATAAGGACGGGTTTGCAGCTTTTTTCTCCACAATCTTTTTCTTGATTATTTTGAGTACCCACAGCATAGGGTTAGCAGATAACATAAGGATTCTAGAATAAGCAAAACGCTCCTTATCTAGCTCTGTTATTAGCTTGTATCTTATTAGCCCTACGTTAAAAATACATGAATATTCGTAAGTATGTTATTAAAATGTGAGAATTCGCTTGACATGTGAAACGATAAATTGTTGCACAACTGGAGTGCAAATTGCTGATAAGTTATCGAAACTCAACTCTGCCTTTGATTAACCCTTTCCCACATACAACAATTCTGCAGCAGCCGACTCTGAAAATATACCCGAAAATAATTGTAAACTCCCTTTAAATAAAAGTACAATAATTGAAGAGAATTAAAAACATGGTGACAAAAGGAGAAATTGATCGTTTTCAGCGATTTCTTTATTTGCCGCCATGTTTTCAAAAAGCCGTCTGCTGCAGAGGCGTCGGAAAGCGATTATATGTGGGAAAGGGTTATGTTATTTAAAATAGTCAGCAAATTGCACGCGCACGAACTTCCATATCTTGTGTTACCCTTTCCAACATACGATAAAAATAACGAACAGTGGATAATTTTCTTTCATTTTTCCAAAACATTATTATTTTCCCCTCAACTATTTCAAAAGCATACAACATATCAAATACAGTAAAAAAGAATATTGTAGAAAAACATAGTTTTTGACCAATTTCTCATTTAACCACATTGTGAAATCGTGCACTGTATATGTGTCTGAATGGCGGTAAATAGTAAGAGAGTAGAAGTCAATGGTTAGACTTCATTCATGAACTACATATAAAGTTGACCTTTCACATGCCAGATTTAAATGAAACACAAATCATAGAGGTGCATTTATGAATCTGGTATGTCAAAGGTCAGATTTAATCCATAAACTGGATATAAAGTTGACCTTTCACATGTCGGATTCAAATAAAACACAAATAGTAGAGATGTATATCTGAACCTGCCATGTCAAAGGTCATATTTCATTCTTAAACTCAATATAAAGATGACCTTTCACATGCTAGATTCAAATAAAACATAAATAGTAGAGAAGCATTTCTGACCCTTGAATGCCAAAGGTCAGATTTCATATTTAAACTCGATATAAAGTTGATCTCTCTCATGCTAGATTCAAATAAAACACAAATAGTAGAGATGCATTTTTGCCCCTTGAATGCCAAAGGTCAGATTTCATATTTAAACTCGATATAAAGCTGACCTTTCACATGCTAGATTCAAATACAACACAAATAGTAGAGATGCATTTCTGATCCTTGAATGTTAAAGGTCAGATTTCATATTTAAACTCGATATAAAGTTGATCTCTCTCATGCTAGATTTATATAATAACACAAATAGAAGAGTTGCATATTTGAACCTGCAACGTCAAAGGTCAGATTCCATTCTTAAACTCGATATAAAGTTGACCTTGATCGATGTAAATCTAAAGGTCAGATTATTTTATTCAGTTTAATGTAAATACGACCTTAGTTATACTAATTCAGAAATTTACCTTGATCTGACGTTGGGTGATTAAAATCAGTTGTATTTCTTATTTATTGTAGTCGCGGGCATTGCGCTAAAACTTGGACTGGCTGCTCAGTTTGCCGGTAAGAGAACGTACAATGATCCAGACATTGCGGAAGCAGCAAAGCAGATGATGGTTCTAGCGGAGAAACCACACGTGACGACGTGGGAAAAAAAATCACGCACAGGCGATAAATCTTTATTTAAACGGGTACGTTGGAAGTTTTATAACATAATGTTTAATTGCAAAATAATCATTCTATGTGGAAAAACGTTTTATTGAACAGAATGAATAATTGTTTTTTTATTTATAGATAGTCTTTCTAACTTTGACAACATGTTCTCACAGTCGTCTGCTTCAAAGTTGCTGTATGTGGGAAAGGTTTTCAAATAAGTGTCAAAGTGCAGCTATACAATTTAGAAATAGTGGACACAGTAAGTTATCAACACTTGTGAACAAAGGGAAGCAACTCTGATGGTATTGCCGTGCAGCCAAATTTAGTCTCTTTTAATTTCAGGTGAATATATAAAACGAAAGTTCTCTCTAAGTGGGCTTTATATATTTTATGAAAATTTTAATTAAATAAAAAACTTGAATATCCTCTTTATGATATGTAACCCCAAAACTGTTAACTTCTTGTTTTTTTGAAAACTTAAGAGCAATTTTCAGGTCACGTTTTAGGTTTGTTTGGCAGTTTTAAATAATAACTTCAATTTTATACAGGTTTTGGGGATTCTTGATTTGTAAAGAATTAACGATAGCACATTATGCTAAGGAAAATGCATAAATTCCGTCTGACCTTCGTCGGAAATGTCCTATGACTTATTCCTGACGCTCATCTTATATTCAATCGACGTTTTCGTGTTAACTTATTTGAACCATACCACACGAACACATTTGATATACATTGATATACATTGATATACATTGATATACATTGATATGCATTGATAAAATACATTCAGAAAATATTTGAGATGTATGGAACGCAAAGGAAATTGACGGTTTGATGACCATTTTTCGTTGAAGATTTGTTTTCTCTTAATATGTCAGATTCTGGATTTGCTCATGTTTGTACATGTTGTTTATCATTTTTATCATATATATTTGACCCTTCATTTCAAAACCTCAGTATGGCAAGGAACGTTTAAGATAATTCGAACTATTTCAGACAAAGACAGCAAGCTGCGGATGTTTTAGAAGACGTACTCATTGACCACCCGTTGGATATGGGTGCCATCAAGTTCGCGTGCGGAATGTACGTCGAGAATGGGTTCTATCCACGCCTACGAGATTGCTGTGGGCGTGTCTTTCCGCATTGGAAGGGGACCACGCCTTTTTATGGGTAATGTCTACGATTTATGCATTTGTATTCCCCAACCCGTGCCTGCCATTTGCGTCAGACATATACTAGTTTGATATACAGGTATTCGGATCTCAATTGTAATTTATTTAATTAAATCACACATTATGGGATATAAAAAAACACCTATGAAAATATGTAGGTCCTAATAATAAATCGTTGCACTATGCGTGAGGATTATTTCAATCCTTTCAATATTGAATTGATGAAATAGACTTGTCCAGCTTTGCATCTGGAAAATACCATAACAAACTCTATGCATATCAATATAAAGTTAAGTTGAACAAACTACAGTACAGAGCCAAACCAGTCCGCGCGGATGCGTCTCATGGCCTTGCTATATAGGTCTACTGGTAGCACAGGCTTCCGAAAATCTGTTCCAGCTGTTAACTGATTAACTGAAAATTATCTGTCTTTTTAAAAAACGTAGAAGCTGTGCTGTTTCCTGGTATGATTTTATCACTTCCTTTTCATAAATATTTCAGTATCAAAAAACACAAATGAATTTAGCCTAACTCGAGGGATCCCTCGAACACACTGATTACTCGAAGCAATAAATGGGTTTCTTACGACTTCGAGATATCGAGAGTCCTCTGTACATGTACTTTCAGAGATTTCCTGCCATGGTATGGTTTTGGTTTGGAAGAAACAAACTACTTTCATGAAGCTGAAAAGATGGCAACGAAGGTTACATAGTTATATTTCGTTTTAACATGTGGTGTTTCATTATATTGACACCGTATAAGCAATACAACAATTAAATTGAGTAAATGATGAAAAGGGAAAGCTTTATAGCTCATAGAGTTCGAGAAGTTTCCGACGAACAGTCCAGAGTTGTAGAAAGGATCCACGTGCAGATCTTAATCATCTTTTGTAACACATGCCAAATGTTTGTTTTTTCCTTAATTATTGTTACAATATTTTTTTTTTTTTAAGTTATCCAACGTTTCCAACTTATCATTGTGATGACATAAAGTTTATACCGACGGACAATAAACTCATCATCAAAGGCGCGCAATTCACACAAGACCTAATTATACTTAGATCATCAAACATATTTCAGATACAATAAAAGATAACAATAATTATGATAATTATAATAAATTGTAATATATTCACAATGACTCGTAAGCCGATTATATAATTTTTTAAATAATCATATGTTGGTATAATATATAACAAATTCGATGTAGATAGTAGGTGTTGGACCAATATCACCTGTCTTGTCCGCCACGATAAAACTAAGCTGATGACATCGGCGTAAACATATAACTGGCATAATGTTGAAAACGGTGTAAAACCCCATAATGAAATATATGTTCGTGCGTAGTTTAACGTTCCAATTGCCGTAACATTTACAGGTTGTTAAAAGCGTTTTCGCAAAGGCCAATCTATATGTTCCAAACACTCGGCTCTAAATAGTGCAAATGTTAGATCCTCCTGACGTCATTGTCTCGTTAACGTTAGAATGTCGTGTTTCAAAATTGACGTTAACTTAAAAAAAAAAGGATTTGAAAACCTTTGTTCTATCTGATTTTCCTTGATGTTTTCTTGTCCAGTGTGTTTATTTAAATGATATTTAAAGGTTTAACCGTCTTAACCCACATTCACGAATTTGCAGCAGCACTGTGGAGCAATTTCTCTTTGAGACTGTATAGATGTTTTCGATGTCGTCTGCTGTAGATTTTCGTATGTGGGGTTAAGTTATTTTTTATTTTACAGGAGTCAATGCTGGACTGCCACAATTACTGGCACTGGGCCCTGTTTAAATATGAAGCCGGCGACTTTGAAACAGCTAGGGGTATACTAGACACTCAGGTATAATGGGGGAGTAATTAAAACTACATAGACCCTTTCCCACGTGCAACAAATCTGCTGCAGACGACTTCAAATACTTCTCGCTTTACAATATGGTAAACTAATCAATATTATTTCAAAGCTGAAAACACATACATGAGTTTGGCATACCTCGATCGAGGGGTCACTTGAACACGTTGCTAAGTCGAAGTAATGTTTCGGTCCTTTTCGACTTGAATAGTTGGTGTTGTTCAGAACCGTTCTCCAGGACATGACCGGAAGTTTACAATCTACTGTGCCGTATTATACTGAACCGTGTTACGACCAAAATTGGTGTTTGTTACGACCGGGAAGTAAGCCGTGTTGATAAAACGGTCTCATTATCGGTCCTAATTAAGAAGGTCTTAAATCCGACCATATTGATAAAACTGAGCCCAAATGTTTTCAGGGTGAATGTTGGACTAGATAGCAAACAGAGTACACCATGATGAGACTGTGCGTATGCCCAGACTTGCTCTGGATCTTTGATGGTCGGTTATCGTATCACATGACTTGTTTCATCCACACAGGTCCTCCCTCTGATGCGTAAATATAAATCCCCGTTTAGTATGACCGATGTCTCTTCGTTGATGTACAGACTGGAGGCAGAAGGTGGGTATTTTCGTTTCTTAGTTCTCCCCTGCCATGTTATGTTCTGACAGTTGAGACTACCTTACCATTTCCCATATACGACAAATCCTGCAGCAGACGCCTTTGAAAGGTCATAAGTAAATGTATGGAAAATGTACAAATTACAAACATACAGTAGTACAGAAGTAACAGAATATATAGACAAAATGGTCTGACCACAAGTTCTCTCAACTTAGACAAGGCCATTCCCTTTTATAATAGTTTGCATGTATGCAATTAAATTCCAGTTTGGTAACAAGTGTTGTACATTGATAACATGATATATGCTTTGACTAAATACAATAATACAAATAATAAATGGGAAAATATCAGAAAATAAATAAAGTAAAAACGAAATGTTTACGTTCTCAATGTTGAATCCACAAGTACAAGTTATTGTCTGATATATTGTTAATGTACAAATGTGAATTAGGGTTACTGCAATTATTTCGAAGTCTGGCGTGAATAACGTAATTTACATTCACGCATAAAGTAATATTAAGGTACAATTGAGACTGGGAATAATTGTAGAAGTTTACACTTGAACAAGGACAGTTATTGAAGATGTTGTTATTTCATCAGGTAAATCGTTCCATAGAGATACTGCAGATGGTATGAACGAATTTGCAAATATTTCAGTCCATCTTGCAACTATATCAATGTCTAACGCATTTCGTAAAGGGTAGTTTGCTTTACATTTACGTAATATTTTTATCCTTTGCCACAATGTTTTCAAAGGTCGACTGCTACAAATGTGTCTGCATGTGGGTACGAGTAACCAATGCTTGTAAAAGTGTTTTGAACACTCATGGTGTATTTTAGCAGGAGATACAATGCAAAGTGTTCCTTTCCATAGTGTCGATGCCATATAACAGCGCCGTGTGCTATATTAAGACTTTGTCTTACCGGACATAATCAAACGGGTTGATTTACAATGGTTTGAACCTTCATGCAATGACGCTTTGACAGAGGTTCGGTAATGATACATTTCTCTGCCTTTCCGTATATGTCGTTTAATAAGGATGTTGATACAAGACAATATATTGTATTACATAAAACAACACCATATGTTTATAGCAAATACAGAAAATTAACAAGTACATAGGGAGACGTGGATTTTTACAGAAAAAAAACAAATATTTAACAACGTTTATATCGCACATTCAGGCAGAACTTGGTTATTTACGGAATGGAACATCGGGAGCGATGAAGGAACAATAAATTGTTTGAATACCACTATTCTAATGTTAACGAATGAGCCGTTTTTGCGCTTGGCCCTGTCCCGAATGCAATTAAATATCACAATTCTGACACACGAACTATTTAGTTAGCTTACGACTTACTGGCTGGTGTCAGGATAAATAGACCAGAAGTAATGGTAACTTTCCCTGGAAACGCCGTGATATAACTGAACTATTGTTGAAATCTGCGTAAAACACCAAAACAATCAATCAATAAATCAATTGACTTCTAAGTTTCCCTGTTGGAGGTTGGATTGATGTTTTTTAATTTACTTCTAGGTTTCCCCGTCAAAGGTTGGAATGATGTTGTTGACGTCTCTCACAGTCAGATGGAAGACTACGCGTGGTCCTATAGCGACATCAACGTGATGCTGGCATGTGCGGGCTCCAAACAGAAAATGGAAAGGGATAAATTCGTTGAGAATATCAAAGATGTTATCAGGTGTTTTTTTGTTTCTGTTATAACTTCTCTTTGACCATGAGTCCGCTTTTTAGCTCTCCTAAGAACACAATTTTGAAGATGAGCTATAGTGAATACTCAATGTCCGGCGTCCGTTGTCCGCCGTCCGTTTAAATATTCTTCTCTGAAACTACTAGTCCGATATAAGTTATTTCATAGGAAAGTTCCCTAGGTGGCCCTTGTCAAAAATTGTACAAGCAATTTAATTCAAATCAAAAATTGTCATCTGAAAAAGGAAAAAATGCAAACACTGTAAAACATACTTGTCAAAAAGTACAGGCCTTATTTTAAAATTAGTTTGCACAAATGTTCCTTATGTGACCCTCTACCAAGATTGTTCATTTTTTTCCGATCCGTTAAAAAACATGGCCGCCAGGGGGGCTGAGCTAGTTTTCCGTATACATGTATGGTAAACAACTTGAAAATTGTTTTCCTTATATGTTTTTATATTGTGAAAACTTAAAAACTATTCTCGTACAAAAATTCTTAGCTGATTAGAACATAATTTGGCACAAACATTCTTTGGGTGACCCCTTACCAAGATTGTTGAAGTTATTACAATTAATTGATAAATATGACAAAAAGGGGGCGATGCTAGTTTTCCTTGTAACACATTGAAAACTGTGATTTCTATTAAATCAGGTGAGCGAATTAGGTCCATCCTGGTCCTCTTGTTTACTTAATGTATGTAAGTGTGTTATATGTATGTAGTATATTGGGTGTATCTTTCCTGGATAATATAAACCTATCTGTTATTACATGTTTTTAGTGGATTATATCCTAATCAACTGTTTCTAACAGTGAAGTTATTTACTGATAATCACACTTTTGGTGCTCACTCAGTAAAGGTATACTACAATATTAACCGTACCCCTCATACAGACGCTTTTTGACGTCTCTGTAGCAGACGTTTTCTGAGAACAGTGTGGCGATATGAAAAAATTGGGTCTTTATGAGGAAGAGGGTTAATTCTAGTTCAGCCTAGCCGCAGACGATTTATGATGTCTCTGCAGCAGATGATATTTTTTAATATTGTGACAAACGAGGAAATTACTCATAATGTAATGAGCATTTTCTACTTTTGTCAAAACAAATCATGTTTCTTCAATAATGGTGTTTTCATTTATATAGAATTTCCATATTTTTGCCAATATGTTTTCAAAGTCATCGTCTACAGATAGATGTGTTGTGTGCGGGAAAGGGTTAACACAATGACTTTTCCGAACTCATTCGTCTTCCATCAAGTGGATAAGTACCTTATTGCCATGAAAAATGTTATATAAGAAAAGCCAGGAAACACGTGTTTCTATTAACTGGCTATCGTGACATAACTAAAATACTGTTGAAAACGCCGTTAACCCTTTCCCATATACAGCAAACCTGCAAGAGACATTTTTGAAAATATTAAAACGAAAATATGGAAACCCTTTATAAATGAAAGATAAATTGTTGATTAAAGTTGAAATAAAAGTGACAAAAGTAGAAATTGCTCATTATTGGCGATTTTTTATCTTGCCAAAATGTTTTTAAAAATCCAAACGGCCACGGCGGATTACTTAAGGAAAGAATGATTAAGCTCCAATCAATTAATGTTTTTAGTGCTGGAGACAAGGGTGACAATGTCCAAGTCTCTAAGGAAGCCACGTTACCGGTGCTAGAGGATATCCAAGCCTATGATGACGGTGACTATGACAGGGCTGTGGAGTGTTTAACACCTGTACGCTACGAACTGTACAAGATTGGAGGAAGTAACGCACAGGTACGTGATATGCCGTAATATTCCCCGTTTAACCATTTCCCTCATACAGACGCTTTCTGACACCTTTGTAGCAGATGACATTTCGACTTTATTCAATAAATGTTCTTACATTTTAGAGTTTACATATGTTTGACTAAGTGTTTTCAATGTCCCATGCTGCAGTTTGCTTGCATGTGGGAAAGGGTTAAAGATGGCCACTACATACGGATGAAAACGTCTGCCAAACATTGTATTCTACATGGTATGGGTAAATAAAAACACAATAAACATCATTCGAAATACACAATTTCTAAATAGCTCAATCATAACATGAGCCGTCCTGCGAGAAAAGTGTTTTCAATGTTCCCTGCTACAGATTTGTTGCATGTGGGCAAGGGTTAAAGATTTCCATTTCATATGGATAAAAACGTCTGACAAACATTGTATTCTACATGGTAAGGGTAAATAAAAAAATAAATCATCATTCGAAATACAAAATTCCTAATTAGCTCAATCATAGTGGGAATATTTTGTTCTGATACAGATAGTTAAAGGTCGTTTGCTTGTTCTAAAAAAGTTATTCAGCCCCCTAACCCTATATTGTTCGTACTCAAAATAATCATCTCAATGAAACGATTCTTTTGAGTGCCCATAGCATAGGGTTCTGTTGGAAAATAAGAAAGCTAGCTCCCCTCATTATCTGGACCTTTGCTGATCATTAGGTGCCAGTGCTGCAAGTTAGAAGTGAACCAGCAGAACTGGAATACATGAATGTAAAAAAATGTATAACAATGTATACAAATTTGAAAGACATACATATGCCGGAGAACAGATCCTTTCGTGTATCTACGCCTAAACAGATAGGCAACACAGCACTATAAAGAAAATATTGGAGGTTTTTTCTTTAATTGTAGTAACATTACAGTACTTTTCTGAAAATCATCATACTTATATAAATTTTAACTTTCACTGAGACCTGTTCAATGTCAGTCTGCCATTTCGATCAAAGAATTATCAGAAATACGCAAAGTAAGTTCTTTTTGAAAAACTCTTTAATATGTGATTTCACATTTTGGCGCATCTGCAGCAGCAGACGACGTTTGAAAAACATTGTGTCAAAAGTTGAAAAGAGTTAAAAGGAGTTGAATAAAATGTTGCCAAAAAAAGAAACTGCTAAGTATGAGCAATTTCTCCGTTTTGCTACAATTGTTTCAACTCCTTTTGTTATTTATGCTTGCATTAAAAGAGATGTTCCAATGTTATGCCTGCATGTTTTTGAAGTAATCTGCTGCAGATTTGTTGTATGTGGAAAAGGATTAATATTTCTCTTTAATTGGGTTATAAAGACAATTCTAACTCTTTAATAGGTAGAAATGCTGTTAACCCATTCCCACATGCAGACGCATTTTGACGGACGCATCTACAGTGTGAGATTTTTTCAGAACGTTGTGCCAAAGTGAGAACTTGTTCATAATGCGAAATCTCTCCATTCGTCACAATATCACAGCCGTGTTCCATAATAAAAAAAATGTAATTTCGTGATTAAGAGATTTTCCATGTTTTCCAACCTCATTAAAATCAGACCAGAATACTTCGCTGAGAGAAGCTTGGTTTTAAAGAGATTTCATGTATGCCTTCATCTTTCAAAATTTTCCGCTGCATAACTGTTGTGTGTTGAACAGTTTATAACATACGTCTTCTGTTTTATTTGTGTCACAATAAAGTCCTTACCAGTAAACTACGTACATTTTATTTTACCAATGAAGCTTTACTAGAAGAATTCTAGCCCTAGCAATGTATGTACACATAACACATGACGACCCTTGTAGCTAAGTCGGAGGCGACGCCGGCTATCAATCAAGGGGTTGTGACTTTTAATCCCAGCTCGGCCAAAATTATTTCCGACGTTTTACAAAAGTCACTGTGACAAGAGTCGTTCGTCTTCAACCAATGGTCTAACAGTCCATGTGTGAAATCAGGCAGATGCTTTGAAATACTGTTTTGTGGAGTACTGGTGTGATACAGCTAGGAAACACATGAGTAAGTAAACGTGCCGCAGTGATAAATATATTGCAACTCTATAAATGAAAGAGCATTTATTGAATAAAGTTAAATAGATTTAAGCGAAAAGAGAATTGGTTCATTATGAGCAATTTCATATTTTGCCAAACTGTTTTCAAAATTCGTCTGCAGCTGAGGGTAGGTCAGTATGTGGGAAAGGGTTGATATTCTTCTATGCACATGTATATTTTTTGAACGCCGTACACAAATTTAGCACATGGTCAGATATCGTAATATTCTACCAAATGAGTCTGATAGTATTTATTTTTTATTTCAGTCACCTGATTGCAGAACGCCAGAGCTTGAAGGGTGAGACGCCATTGATGCAAAAGATGCTTCAAAAACTCGTAGTTGAGCACTGAACGTTCACAGAATGTACAACATAGTGGGAACAGCAACAATTGATTTATATTCTGCCACGAATGAACATATATCACATTCTAACATCTTAACAAACATTTACTTGTTGGTTCAGGCTTTAAAGGCATGCTGATCTTTTGTAGAAACGTCGCTTAAAATTTGGCATATAAGCTTATTTATATTTCTTAACCAAGGCGTTTGATTAATTTGATATGTAAAACGTGTTGGTTAAAAAAGTAAATACGACAATCGATCTCTTTATCTATAAAACTAAGACTTATTTATAAAGAGAGGAAAAGACTAGTTGTGTTTATTTAGTACCATTAGAGTTATTGTCCTGGCAAGGTGACACCCAGGGTTCATGTCTCCGTCGTATTTCAGATTCTATCGTTCCGTCATGCTCTGACATATAAACATATGAGTTCATCAGATGATTCGAACATGGGACCTTTTGCACGCGAGATCGACGCTTTAGAACACTACACCATTGTCTTCCACAAGAATGATGGAACGTGGAGGTATGCTTACGACTAGTGCTATATAACTGAAATAATGTCGTAGGCGTGAAACACAATTCAAACAAAATTTTCCATGAACTAAAAGTGCCGTGGTGGCACTCACCTGGGTACTATGGCTCAGTATCATAAGGTTTTTATAATTAATGGGCCTACACTTGTAGCTTCTAATTCATCCACAATATTGTTCTTAAATTTGCTGTAGTGACCTCGTTCTTTATATAACCAAAATTGACCTTAGTCTTGATATCAACAAGACAAACATTCCGGCTAAAAATCCGGCTTATAAACTGTTCACAAGCTTTTACTTTAATTTGGCCTTGTGACCTAGTGTTTAACCGGTCAAGACCCAATTTTGAACTTGACCTAGTGATTAAGTTTTTGACCCGACATGAACCATACTCGAACTTGATCTAGATATTTCATCAATGTAAACGAACTGAATATGTTTCAGGACTATTAGATGTAAACAATGGCCTCTAATGTTTCAACGGGTAATTTGTTGACGAAGGAAAATAGGCGATCACAATAACTCGCCTTGAACAAGTTGTGAATATGTGAGCTTAAACCCTATATAATAAGTTTCTTTTCCATTCATACGCACTATGCAAATTTATGCTGTTGTTGTTGTTATTATTATTAATCAGTTAAACATTTACATTTACTAAGCTATTTTTATATAAATAAATGCTATATAAAATATATGGCGTAAATTAATGTCGCCACGAATTGAACTAAAGAAACACACTTGTTCAACTCTTTCCCTGATGCAGACATCTGGATACCTTTGCAACAGATGAAAGTTAAAAACATTTTTGAAAAAGAAGAAATTCACTTCAAAAAGCACTTAAAGGTCACAAAGCGATCATTTACAGCTACGCCGATAAATTAATTTAAACTCTCGGATTTCGTGGTTGTTTCAGAGACCGTATATTAGTATATAAAGGCTTTGGTTGACACTATTCGGTATGGTCAGCTTGTTTGTGACTTTCAGCGAAATACTGCTTTTTGTTCGATTTATTGCGGTTTTACGCCGCTTTCAACATTATGACACTTAAATCAATGCGTCAGGTTGATCTACATCTACATTTTTCAAACAAGATACGGAATTGCAGACAGTCCAGCCCACGTCTGTTTCTTTCTATTGACTCTGAGGCCAAGGTCAAAGTGACCCAATTTTGTTACGCAACAAACGTTCTTCCCAACATGCATCTGAAGACCAAATCTGGTAACTCCAGGTAAGGATAACAAAGGAGATACGGCATGAACACACTTATTTCTTTAAATGTGCGGTCAGAAGTCAAGGACTGCATGACCCAACATTGGTAAGTCACACAATTCTTTCACAAAGACGCATTTTTTAAATACATTTGTTTACTCCGGATGTGAAAAATAATATATGACCCGGACAAGTTTTATTTCCTTAAATAGGGTAACAGTGATCCAATTTTGGTACTTGACACAGTTCTTTTTCAGAGATGCATTTTTCAGATTAAATTTGATGACACCATGTCTGATCAAATGAGATATGACCAATTCTTTTCTTTAAACAGGGTCAGAGGTTAAAGTCAATGTGACCCATTTTGATACGTATAACACACCGTCTTCCGGAGATGCGGGTGCATGCCAAATTTGGTTACTGTAAAATGGTACAGGAGATATTGCCCGGACAAGGTTGTGCAAGACTTTTCATCAAATGCGGTTAGGGGTCAAGGTCGAGTAACCCACTTTTAGTTTGCGACACATTTTCCTTCAAAGAAGCTCATTCAGACCAAATTTGGTGACAAATAATAGGTAAAAAATCCCTAAGTAATAATGCTTCGGCAATTAACAATGAATGCCTACATGCCTTTAATATACATGACATGTTAAGTAACTCATTACAGGTCTAGTTGCCTGACAGTGGGACAAGTGTAGATCATGTGTGTAGGTCCTCTGCAGCAGAAGCTTTATAAGTGGTCTGAATCAAGGATGATGACAGTGAGCTATACAAATAGCTGATATATATATATTTCAGGTGTACATATGCTCTGTTTTACCAGAACCTTCACAAGTTGTCAGACTGCTGATCTTTATCAGACTAGATGCACAGGCTCACAAGAGAAAACGTGTACCCTTTCCTATGGATGGGGGCATATATTCCTTTATACAACTAAACTAGGTAAAATGTTGAATAGATGGAATGGAATACCTGGAGGGATGATGAGAGAGACAGCAGACAGTAGTGATTTAACATTGGAGTATATCGGTAGATTAGAAAGAAGGTGTGAAAACTGTATTGAGAATAATTTGATTTACTCTTTAAAAAAAACATGTGTGAGACGGAGATATAGAAATTTGAGACGAACCAGGTGTATTTATGAGAAGTGGCGTGTGTATTTTACCATCAAATGCAATACAAAGGAGGACAAGAGAAAGTTGATGCAAGGCATCAATGTCGCCGGAAAAGACTGCATAAATTTAATTTTTAACACACATGCATTCTTGACTTTCATTAGTCTAAACATACGTATAATGTTTTCATTAAGGACTAATGCCAGTTGCGAGTCCCATTACTATTTAAAAAGAGGCAAGTATGAATTTAATTGTGTGCGCAAGACCAGATTTTTTTTTCTTTATTTCTAAAATTATTGTTTATCAGAGTTTATTCTTTTCTTAATTGTTCAAGCCAAATAAACATTAATATCACATATATTTAATCATTTAAGTGTGTAATATTAGCTATCTATATGAAATATTAGGTGTTTTGAGCATTTTTTCGAAATGTTGACATCGTTTCAAGATCGAGTCGTTGTAACATCGAAGAAAGTGAATAAAAATCAGGCAAAGCTTTAGTGCATGTTTTATTCCATTGCATTCGAGAGAAAAAAATGCATATCTATATTATCTTTTATGTGAATTTTATATGTTGTATTAAATAAAACGATTTAAGTCTTCGTATCGTGACGTATAAGAAATATTTTTTTTCGAGCGAAATTTTTTGTCTGCATAACTCGTCAATGTCATGGAAGTGCTTTTCTAAGTTTACATTTTACTTCCGGTTACTTCCCTTTATATTTTGGCAATATGAAACTAGGTCACGAACTGTTAAAAATCAGTCTATGTTCATTGTGTTTGGTTTTCAAACATGGGAAAGAATTTTGGCCGAGACTATTCTAAAGCACCATGATTTCAAAACTCATCTGCTGCAGAGGCGTCTGACGCCGAGATGTAGGAAAGGGTTAAAAGCATGTAGCTATGCCAGTTTAACTTTGGGAACTCAGAGTTTAATACAACTGAGGATGAAACAAACATTTACGCAGAAGATGAAATATGTTATACAGTATGCACTGTTATTGTAAATAAAAACGCTGATCCACCTGTGATAAGGAACAAAGTGATGCAGCGGTGGAGCGTTGACCTTTCGTACCAAAGGTCCCGGGTTTGATTCCCGTCACGAGCGGCTGTTTCCTTCAGGATTTTTTTCACACAAACGGTGCGAGTAAAGGTTAAGTCTCGTGGAAGCAGACATCGAGACTCATGAATATAAGCCGAAAGCTTGTTTCGCAATCAATGTAAATAAATATGCTTAAAGTTTAAACTAAAGTATATATTAAGTGTATATAAATTTCAAAGCTGAAAACACATAGTGAATTTAGCATACATCGAGGGGTCACTTG
Organism: Serripes groenlandicus; assembly: GCA_031761405.1. Taxonomy (NCBI): domain Eukaryota; kingdom Metazoa; phylum Mollusca; class Bivalvia; order Cardiida; family Cardiidae; genus Serripes; species Serripes groenlandicus. Next base: position 520,978 of record JASEVX010000062.1, read on the forward strand.
AACACGTCGCTTAATCGAAGTAATTTATCGTTCCTTTTCGACTTGAATAGTCGGTGTTGTTCAGAACCATTCTTAAGACTTTAACAATTGTAGTAATGGCTGCCCTCTTTGGCGCTCAGGGTAGCGGGGTTAGCATTACGACTCTGACTGGCTGATATCCGGATAAATGGACCAGTAGTACTTGTAACTTACCAAGGAAACGCCGTGATATAACTGAAACATTGTTTCACAATCAATCAGTTAATAAACCAGAACCGTTCTCCGGATGTTTTCAGGGTTAATGTTTGATTAGATAGCGAACAGGAAATATCTGGAGTTTCTTTCATAGTGTCTATGTCATATAACTGCGGACACATTTCCAGCTATATCACGGCGTTTTATGGTAAGTTACCCGTACTACTGGTCCATTTATCCTAACACCAGTCAGTCAGTCTTCATACTTATCCCTCAACCCTGAGCGGCCCAATGATCTTTCGCCGTGATATAACTGATATGATGTTGAAAAACGGCGTAAAAACCCAATTAAACAATGAACTGTAATATCAGAGCTCTAGATATGATAACTGTTATTGAATTCTTCACCCGCCTTGCTGGTGTAGCTGTAGAGTGTCCGCCTCGGGTGCGGGATGTTGCGGTTCGATCCCCGGCCGGGCCAATCATACCAAAGACTTTCTAAATGGTATAAATGGCTGCCCTCCTTGGCGCTTAGTGTTGCAGGGTTAGCATATGCATATAACGATTTACAGACTGGTGTCAGGATAAATAGACCAGTGATATAACTGAAATAGTGCTGAAATCTGGGCAAAACACCAAACTATCAATCCATAAATTGACTTTTAGGTTTCCCTAGAAGATTGGAATTATGTTTTTGATTGACTTCTAGGTTTCCCCGTCGAAGGTTGGAATGATGTTTTTGATTGACTTCTAGGTTTCCCCGTCGAAGGTTGGAATGAAGTTTTTGATTGACTTCTAGGTTTCCACGTCAAAGGTTGGAATGCTGTTTTTGGTTGACTTCTAGGTTTCCCCGTCGAAGGTTGGAATGATGTTTGTGATTGACTTCTAAGTTTCCCTCGAAGTTGTAATGATGTTTTTGATTGACTTCTAGGTTTCCTTCGAAGCTTGGAATGATGTTTTTGATTGACTTCTAGGTTTCCCCGTCGAGGTTGGAATGATGTTTTTAATTGACTTCTATGTTTCCCTCGAAAAACGGCGCAAAAACCAAATTAGACAATGAACTGTGATATCAGAGCTCTAGATATGATAACTTTGATCGACTTCTTCATCCGCCTTGCTGATGTAGCTGTAGAGCGTCCGCCTCGGGTGCTGGATATTGCGGGTTCGATCCCCGGCCGGGTCATTCATACCAAAGACTTTCAAAATGGTAGAAATGGCTGCCCACTTTGGCGCTTAGAATTGCAGGGTTAGCATAACAGTTTACTGACTGTCAGGATAAATAGACGAGTAGTACTTGTAACTTTCCCGGGAAACGTGGTGATATAACTGAAATATTGTTGAAATCTGCGTAAAACACCAAACTATCAATCAATAAATCAATTTATTGTCTTCTAGGTTTCCCCGTCGAAGGATGGAACGATGTTTTTGACATCTCTCACAGTCACATGGAAGACTACGATTGGTCCTATAGCGACATCCACGTAATGCTGGCATGTGCAGGCTCCAGCAGAAAATAGAAAGAGATAAATTCGTGAAAAATATCAAAGATGTTAGCAGATGTGCGTTTTTTTCAGGTATTACCTTTTTTCTTTGACCATGATTATTGACTTTGTTTATGCAAATGTGTAATATGTTTGTGGTATTATTAATAAACTGTTCTTATACTTAAAAATGTTCTTATATTTATTAAGTTTCTTATTTTATTTAGTTACAGGAGGGAAATTAGTGATTTCGCCAAAATATTCTATCTAAAAAATGGACAAATGGTCAAGTTCCTTATCGAAACGTCCGTCGGCCAAAACGTCCGTTCACCGGGAATATCACAGATATGTTTTCCTCCCACATGAAACTCAAAAATCCCAATACATAAACAAATATAGTGATTAAGGCATGTTCACAGTTATGAAAAAGAAGATCATACATAACAACATAAAATGATGATTCTGTATATATTTCTTATTGTAAAAGGTCCATTTATTTAAATTTGATAATGATGAATTTATGTTTCTGTTAATATTCTGTATCAAACAACTCAATCATCACACGCATGACAGACAATATCATTATGATACATCAGCATTTTTATTTATATTTACAATAATGTTCTTTTTACAGTTCAAATAAAAATCACGTATTGAGAGGTGCTCTGCGAAACCTTATTTTAGCCTTATAAGTATGCTAGCTCTGGATCTAGACTGGTCACGAATGTTTTAAGGTTGGTATTCGCAGATTCCCCTATAATCACACTATATGAACAAACATAGACAATGATGAGCCTCTTTTTCTTCTTGCATTTGCAATGTTATTTTAATAACAATTAGTGGTATATCAGTATTTCAGAAGACTTTGGTGAAAATACTTAAACGGATTTCTTGTTCGACGCTACAATAGAAAGCTTCTGGTCGGGTTTCGAATTTATACATTTTAATCAACTTACTAGATATTTAATTGGCCATAAACACCATTGGTGCTTTTGATGCCGTATAACGTCCTATAATAAGAGTCTTATCACTGGGTCTGTACGCCAGACAATACGGATCGTCCATTCCCTCCTTAGATGTTATGATAATATTCTGCTTGGTACCGTCACTATTCATCACGTGTATATTGTTAGATGTTCGTCCACACACCATGACGTTGTCATACGCGTCAAACAATAAACCACGACTATTTCTAAGCTGACTGTCAGAATATGTATACAGTGTAGTTCCAGTGCTGTCAACACACTGCACGTCATTATACGTACTAACAACGATTCTGTCACCGGCACTGTTGACAGCTAGATAGTAAGGACAACCCTGCCTAACGTTAAACGAGTTTACGGTGTCACCAGTCATTGTCAGTACCTGAACCGTTGCCGGGAGTCCTAGATTAGAATGACAAGTGACGTATATCCTATCAGTTTTATAGTCAACACCGAAACACTTCTCCCCAACTGGAATTGTTTTCCCCTTTGCAATGTCCCTGGAAACATTCAAGAATTGAAGGCATTTTGGCTCTCTTTGAGTCACAATGACCTGGTTCTCTGATACAACCGCCACATCCCAAACATGGTCAATTTTCATCTCGAATTCCATTTTGAAATCGTGCGAAAATACTTTGACTGAACAGCCCTGGTCACCTTCACAAACGACTAATCGCCCGTTAGGCATGAACGCACATCCCGTGACACCACTAGTTGAACCAAATTTGATGTCTCTTCTTGTCACAGACGTTATTTGCTGGAAACAGATTCGAGAACCATTCGTCGATATTGGATCATCTATTTTGAATGTACCAATTGAGGTTATATCGGACATTAAGGTGACGAGTTGGTCGGACTTGTGAAATTCTAATTTGCTTGGTTGTATGTCCTTCATTATATCGTCTGTTGCTTCTTTCCCTTCGTCTAATTTGTGTTTCTCTTTCGTCATAAGAACAAAAATGGCATCTGCATTTGCATTCCCAAGACATTCAAATGAATTAATAATTTCTTGTATCTCTTCGCTCAGTTCGTCTGATAGCTTAATATCATTTTCGGCATCAGTCATCAGTTTCTTTTCTATATCGGAAATAGTGTCTTCCATATCCTTCGCTAATTTCTCAATCCATTTAATGACTTCCAATTTCAATTCAATAACTTCCTGTATAGATTTTCTGCAACTTATTTCTATCTGTATTTTATCGTTTTCCCTTGAATCCTTTATTTCTTTCATATCTGACGATAAGGAACTGATCTTCTCTAAAAATAATGCAATGTCATTCTGTGTCTGTGCTTCTTGCGCAATTTCCTTCACCGCCTTAACTTTACATCGTCTGTGTTTTGTTCTATTGCACCGGTCGCATATGGCTGCATCATGACTTAAGCAGAACATTGTTAAGTTTTCTGTTTCATGCTTTGTGCATTTCATGACGGAAGCGATAAGTGCATTTTGTTTAATCGACCTCCTCTTCGTCATGTCGAATGGTCTCAGCTCGTGATCCCGTGTAACATTTACACTTCGATGGAATTCTTCACACGCATCTTATAGATATACTAAACAGACTTTACAGAATGTCCCTGCTTGTGTGTTTACTCCTCGGAACTTACAAGGATCACACATCCTTGTGGGGTCTTCGTCGGACATATTTGTGTTTCCAGCAATAGCTTCAGCCATTGTTTGATGAGTCTGTAATAAAATGTACCAACTCTGTTTAATTACAAAAAATACTATCAATCTAAACACTTGATATATTACACGCCTCAAATATACCTACTATATGTTTTCGTTGCGATATTAAATCTAGATTACTTTAAGTAGTATTATAGTTTCCTTTTAATAAGGCAGTTGCTTGTGTCATTGATGATGATATGATGTCGTTGGTGGTGTAATTGATGATGATGTTGGTAGTGTAATTGATGATGATGATATGATGATATTGGTGGTGGTGTAATTGATGATGATGCTGGCGGTGTAATTGATGATGGTGATGTTGGTGGTGTAATTGATGATGATGTTGGTGGTGTAATTGAAGATGATTATATGATGATGTTGGTAGTGGTGTAATTGATGATGATGTTGGCGGCGTAATTGATGATGATATCATGATGTCAGTGGTGTAATTGATGATGATGTTGGTGGTGGTGTAATTGATGATAATATGATGATGTTAGTGGTGTAATTGATGAAGATGTTGGTGGTGTAATTGATGATGATGATATGATAGTGTTGGTGGTGTAATTGATGATGATGTTGGTGGTGTAATTGATGATGATGTTGATTGTGTAATTTATGGTGATATGAGGATGCTGGTATTTTAATTGATGATGTTATAATGGTGTTGTTAATATAAATGATAAGGTTATAATGATGATTGTAGTTTAATTGATGATGTTATGATGATGATGTTGCTGTCATTGATGATGATAGGATACTATTGGTTGTGTAATTGATGATGATATGATGATGTGGGTTGTGTAATTAATGATGATATAATGATATAGGTGTCATTGATGATCCTGTGATGACGTTGGTGTCATTGATGATGTTATAATGATGTTGGTGGTGTAATTGGTGATGATATGATGACGCTGGTTGTGTAATAAATGATGACATGATGATATTGGTGTCAATGTTGATGATATGATGACGTTGGTGTCATTGATGATGTTATAATGACGTTGGTGGTGTAATTGATGATGATATAATGACGTTGGTGTCATTAATGATGATATGATGACGTTGGTGTCATTGATGATGGTATAAAGACGTTGGTCGTGTAATTTATGATGTTATAATGATATGATGATGTTCATGTCATTGATACTTTTATAATGATGTTGGTGGTGTAATTGATAATGATATGATGATGTGTTAGATGTAATTGATGTTGTTATAATGATGGTGTTGGTGTAAGTGATGATGTTATAATGATGCTGTTTGTGTAATTTATAATGATATGATGTTGTTGATGTAATTGATCATGGTATAATGATGTTGGTGGTGTAATTGATGTTGGTATGATGATGGTGGTGTAATTGATGATGGTATGATGATTTTGGTGTCATTGATAATGATATGATGATGTTGGTGGTTTAATTGATGATGTTATAAAGATGTTGGTGGTGTAATCGATGATGATATGATGACGTTGTTATCATTGACGATGATATGATTACGTTGGTGGCATTAATGATGTTGGTGTAATTGATGATGATATGATGATGTTGGTGTCATTGATAATGATATGATGATGTTCATGTCATTGATACTGTTATAATGATGTTGGTGGTGTAATTGATAATTATATGATGATGTGTTAGATGTAATTGATGATGTTATAATGATGTTGTTGGTGTAAGTGATGATGTTATAATGAGGCTCTTTGTGCAATTTATAATGATATGATGTTGTTGGTGTAATTGATGATGGTATAATGATGCTGTTTGTGTCATTGATAATGATATGATGATGTTGTCGGTTTAATTGATGATGATTCGATGATGTTGGTGGTTTAATTGATGATGTTATAATGATGATGTTGGTGTCATTGATAATGATATGATGATGTTGTCGGTTTAATTCCTGATGATTTGATGATATTGGTGGTGTAATTGGTAATGATAGGATGATGTTGGTGTCATTGATAATGATATGATGATGTTGGTATCATTGATAATGATATGATGATGTTGTCGGTTTAATTGATGATGATATGATGATATTGGTGTCATTGATAATGATATGATGATGTTGTCGGTTTAATTGATGATGATTTGATGATGTTGGTGGTGTAATTGATAATAATATTATGATGTTGGTGGTTTAATTGATGATGATTTGATGATGTTGGTGGTGTAATTGATAATGATATGATGATGTTGGTGGTGTAATTTATTATGATATGATGATGTTGGTGGTGTAATTGATGATGTAATTATGATGTGCGTTGTTTAATTGATAATGATATGATGATGTTGTCGGTTTAATTGATGATGATTTGATGACGTTGGTAGTGTTATTGATGATGATATGTTGATGTTGGGGGTTTAATTGATGATGTTATAATGATGATGTTGGTATCATTGATTACGATATGATGATGTTGGTGGTGTCATTGATGATGATATAATGATGTTGGTGTCATTTTAATGATATGATGATGTTGGTGGTATAATTGATGCTGTTATAATGATGCTGTTGGTGTCATTGATGATGATATGATTATGTTGGTTGTGTAAATAATGACTCGATCTAGCGATTCCCCGTAATCAAGATACATTAAAAAGAATATATGTATTCATGTTTCGGCATGACGCGATCTACCTGCAGTTTATATGCGTATACCTATGTATGTAAATATGTATGTGCTGTACACAGTTAATATGAACCTGACATTATATGTCATATTGAACATTATCATTCATTTTGACAAAATGTACAATATAAACGTTCAAACATACCTGTTGAACAATTATTCAGCTTAAATAATCGGTCGCAATACCTCAACAAAAATTTAAGTTCAGCATTTCGTGTCTTTCCTAAACAAGAGGGCCATGAGGCCCTGGAATCGCTCACCTGAAAATGGGCTATTTAAGACCTAACTCTTTCAGCGCCAATGGGAATATCATCAAAACAAACTTTCTGACAAAATTTCAAGCTGCTCAAGTCAAAATCTTGGCCTAGTGACCTAGTTTTTGACCCGACATGACCTATATTCGAACTTGACCTAGATATCACTAAGTCAAATTTACCCACATAGTTTTAACATGCTCAAGCCAAAAATGTGGCTTCCAGAGTGTTAACAAGATTTTTCTTAAATTTGGCCTAGTGACCTAGTTTTTTACCGGACATAACCCATATTCAAACATCGTCTAGATATTATCAAGGCAAACTTTCTGACAAAGTTTCAACATGCTCAAGTTTAAAATGTGGCTTCCGGAGTGTTAACAAGATTTTCCTTTAATTTGGACTAGTGACCTAGTTTTTTACCGGATATGACCCATATTCAAAATTGGTCTAGATATTATCAAGGCAAACTGTCTGACAAAGTTTCAACATGCTCAAGTTTAAAATGTGGCTTCCAGAGTGTTAACAAGATTTTACGATCCGACATGACCCATATTCAAACTTGGTATCATCAAGGTAAACTTTCTGAAAAAGTTTCAACATGCTCAAGTTTAAGATGTGGCTTCCAGAGTGTTAAAAAGATTTTTCTTAAATTTGGCCGAGTGACCTAGTTTTTGACCGGACATGAACCATATTCGAACTTGGACTAGATATTATCAAGACAAATTTCACCACACAGTTTCAACAAGCTCAAGCCAAAAATGTGGCTTCCAGAGTGTTAACAAGAGTTTCCTTAAATTTGGCCTAGTGACTTAGTTTTTGACCCGACATGACCCATTTTTCAAACTTGACCTAGATATCACTAAGTCAAATTTCCCCACATAGTTTCAACATGCTCAAGCCAAAAATGTGGCTTCCAGAGTGTTAACAAGATTTTTCTTAAATTTGGCCTAGTGACCTAGTTTTTGACCCAACATGACCCGACATGACCCATTTTTTGAACTTGACCTAGATATCACTAAGTCATTTTTCCCCACATAGCTTCAACATGCTCAAGCCAAATATGTGCTTCCAGAGTGTTAACAAGATTTTTCTTAAATTTAGCCTAGTGACCTGGTTTTTTTACCGGACATGACCCATATTCAAACATCGTCTAGACATCTTCAACGCAAACTTTTTCAACATGATCAAGTTTAAAATGTGGCTTCCAGAGTGTTAACAAGATTTTCCTTCAATTTGGACTAGTGACCTAGTATTTAACCGGATATGACCCATATTCAAACTTGGTTTAGATATCATCAAGTCAAACTTTCTGACAAAGTTCGAACATGATCAAGTTTAAAATGTGGCTTCCAGAGTGTTAACAATATTTTCCGACCCGACATGACCCACATTCAAACTTGGTCTAGATATCATCAAGGTAAACTTTCTGACAAAGTTTCAACATGCTCAAGTTTAAAATGTGGCTTCCAGAGTGTTAACAAGATTTTTCTTAAATTTGGCCTAGTGACCTAGTTTTTGACCGGACATGAACCATATTCGAACTTGGACTAGATATTATCAAGACAAATTTCCCCACATAGTTTCAACATGCTCAAGCCAAAAATGTGGCTTCCAAAGTGTTAACATGATTTTCCTTAAATTTGGCCATGTGACCTAGTTTTTGACCCGACATGACCTATATTCGAACTTGACCTAGATATCACTAAGTCAAATTTCCCCACATAGTTTCAACATGCTCAAGCCAGAAATGTGGCTTCCAGAGTGTTAACAAGATTTTCCTTCAATTTGGAGTAGTGACATAGTTTTTGACCGGATATGACCCATATTCAAACGTGGTCTAGATATCATCAAGGCAACATTTCTGACAAAGTTTCAACATGCTCAAGTTTAAAATGTGGCTTCCACAATGTTAACAAGATTTTCCTTCAATTCGGACTAGTGACCTAGTTTTTGACCGGACATAAACCATATTCGAATTTGGCCTAGATATTATCAAGACAAATTTAACCACACAGTTTCAACAAGCTCAAGACAAAAATGTGACTTCCAGAGTGTTAACAAGATTTTCCTTCAATTTGGCCTAGTGACCTAGTTTTAAACTCAACATGACCTATATTCAAACTTGGCCTAGATATTACTAAGACAAACATTCTGACAAAGTTTCAACATGCTCAAGCCAAAAATCCGGCTTCAAAATTGTTAACAAGATTTTCCTTAAATTTGGCCTAGTGACCTAGTTTTTGACTCGACATGACCCAGTTTCGGACTTGGCCTAGATTTGATGGAGATATATGTTTTGAACATCTTTCATGAAGATTGGATGCAAAATGTTGCCTCTAGAGTGTAAACAAGCAAATGTTGACGACGGACGACGAGCGACGAACGACGAATGACGGTCGACGGACGACGGACAAAAGGCAATCACAAAAACTCACCTTGAGCACTTTGTGCTCTGGTGAGCTAAAAAGTTAATCTTCCGCATAGGTCAGCTAACACTTAATATACCTACGAAATAATATATTAGTAAATATCCTGCCGTTCCCTTTAAATGATTTTGTGTCTTTAGCTGTTTGCATTGAATGTGTAAATTTGAGTTTACAAGCTATGTACGAGTATATGTATATAAGATGCAGCGAATCTGTTTGAATAAGCTATTTTGTAATACTGATGCCTTCAGCGTACATGGAAGTTAGGGAAAGGCGGAAGAGATTGGGCCAAGTTATGTAGAGTTCCTAGATAAGGGTACGCATCTCAAGAGAAGACAAACATCTCTTCGGCTTTATTTGATCAATATAAATATTAAATATGATGAATAAATATTTTGATTTATATATTTGTGTAGCAATTGGTCACTTATTTCAGATTTGTTCAATGTTGGTGTGACGTTTTTGTAATATTTTGACATTTCATTAATCATCGGCCAGAATTAATAGCCGAGTCGGGTTTCGGACCTATGACCTCTGGACTGATAGACCTCGTGGTTGAGAGCTGAGTTTTGGCCTTCAAACCCATTTGTTTTAAAGACACACCACTTCATGATGTTGTTTGCTAATTAAAAAATCCGATGAATTCATATTTCCAATGATATATGTCTATCATTTGATCATGTATTGATAAATTAATGCATGAATGAATGCATACACGAACTAATGAACGGACAAATGGACGGACGAACGAACGATTGAACGATCCTATGAATGTATCCATTGCTGTATTACTAATAGTTTTAAGAAGCATCTAGACCTGTTATTAATCAGTAATGAATATTATAATATTCGTGATAAGGAATGTTTGAGTAGTTTAAACTATAATGTTCATAAGGACAAAAGAAAGTAGGAATACATTAGGTAGTATCGTACCTAAAGTTTACTCCCGTATACATGTATATAATGCGTGAAGAAATCAATACGTGTATTGGATAAACGGCATTTATCTAATATTTCAGTCTTTACTTTATTATCTAACATGACGTGCATAACATATTCAGCTCTCATATGTGCTGTATGTTATTTTGTGAACATCATTTGACATCTGACATATGAATATGAAAAACAAACTTGACCGACATATTCAGGAAAAACATTGATTTGATGACGTGGTCGCTTAACCCAAAGAATCCAGGTAAAGTAAGCAACATTCGAGTGAGAATGACAAAATCGTTCGTGTTGAACATTTGTTTCGTTGTTTCAAGGAAATGGTTGAAACACGTTATCTCAGGTCTTAAATAAAATGGGCTTTAACCCTTTCCCTCATGTACACGCATTGTTTACGAATCTGCAGTAGACAATTTTGGGAACATTCTGGCAAAAGGAGAAATTTCTTATATTGAACAATTTCCACTTATGCACTTGCATGCTTGTTTTCATCTCGTTTTAATACACATTTTTAAATTTGAATAATTATACTTTCGTTCTAAAAGATTTTCTATACGTTTACGTGGAAGTCATCTGTTGGATTAATTTTCTACTTTGCGGTTTTCAATACCTTTGTTTACTTGGCGGCCAAAAAGGTTTCACCGTAATCGTAACCGTATTACAGTAGACTCTCGATAACTCGACTTCGCAATGGATCAATAAATTACTTCGACGTGTTTATGCTTAACTCATTTAAACTGTATCTGCCTCGATATTCAGTTATACTTCAGTCTTATTGTTAAAAACAGGTGTCTGATAAAAAACATGTCAAGAAAACAGCCTACAGACAGTTCTGGTTGATTGTATGTTCAATTATAACTGCTACGTTATTTTCAAAAGACATTGCCTTTCCCGGAATGGTTTGAGATAAGCGATATATTCGAATATTCGTCTGTTCGAGTTATTGCGATTCCACTGTTACTGTTCGTAATCATGCACGTGTTTACAGTATTCACTTAACTTTATTTTTTACGTGTCATTATAAATGACAGGAAACGAAATAAACCTCAGATCCAAACTCCAACCCAAAAAGAAGAAAAGTGTATCAAACTCTGAAACTATGTGTTTTATGTCATGTAAAAGTTGAAATGTAATAACACACATCAAGGAAACCTTGTATAATCATTGTTTGTATTCTTATATTTCGTTAGTAGCAGGTATAATATCAATACAAAAGAATGCCATCGACAGAACCATGTATATAACAGACCGTTGATAAGAATGACTGATTAATCATTTAAATCAACCCACATCTTTCGGTTCAACTTTGGACGTTTCTACAAAATATTTCGACAGCCCTTGTAAGACAAAACTGGAAATCTTCGGCAAGAGTAACTAATATTTGTGCCCTCTAAACCCTTTTCAACATACAACAAATCAGGAGCAGGCGATTGTGAAAGCATCTTGGCAAACATTTGGGAAATCTCTGTAAATTAAAGTATGATAATTGACAATAGTTGAAATCATTGTGAAAAAAGTGGAACTTGTAAAGAAGTAATATGATAATCAAGTAAAACGCGCCGCTTAGTTTTTGTTATCACGGTCGATTTCTGCTTCGTCGAGATAAGTCTTGACGAAGCAGACATCGACCGTGATAACAAGATCGACCAGTGCTTGCACCGGTGTTTGAAAAAGTCCCGATGACAGAACCCGCGCATTACGCAATTCGAACCCGGTACCGTTGGTAAAGGGAGCCGACGCTCTACAACTGCACCAATGTCTTTCAAGTGCAGCTCCTTGAGAGTCAACAATAAATGTCTTCAATGTTGTATAGTGCCCTAGTTTTTAATAGACTTCCTTTTACGGTTTTACACCATTTCAAAATTATTTCAGTTACATCACGGCGACAGTTTACTTATTCCTGATCCCTGGGTTAAGACACTGGGTTTGGAAATTTGCCTTGCCCATGGGCACTCAACCATGACGGCTGTGATTGAGGATGAAACTTTGGACGCTCACTTCCAAATCCCTGATGCTAACCACTCGGCCTATTTAAAACATTATTACCAAGACAAATATTCTGACAAAGTTTTAACATGCTTAATTCGAAAATCCGGTCTCTAAAGTGTTCTCAATATTTGTTCTTAAATATGGCCGAGCGACATTGTAGTGAACACATGAAGACCCAATAAATTAAGCTTAAATGTATCCAAGAAAAACATTCTAACAAAGTTTCGTAATTCTTTTAGCTAAAACTGTTATCTCTTGAGTGACAAGTAGATTTTTATTAAATTTGGTATGACCTAGTTTTGAACACATCATGACCCATATAAAAACTGAGCTTATATAATACCAAGACAAACATTCTGGCAAACTTTCATTTTTCTACAGTAAAACATGCAGCTTTTAGAGTGTTCATACTTTATTTTTCTTAAACAGAGAATAACATCAATCAATTAAAGCACTCAAAGTGCTGCCAGCAAGGGGCTAACTGCAGATCACGGAATACATTAGGACAAGGATTTACCGTGTAAATTTTGTTATCACATACACTTCACAAGATGACCTTGTTATGTCCGTTAATTGAATAATATTTGAGTTAAATGCACAATATTGTATACACGAAACTTTTATTTGAATGGCGGTATTTCACAGAGGTTGTTGCATAGTTTACACACTCATTGATGCATCACTCACAATGCATGATATATTAAAATCAAAAGAACGCTGCATAACAATGACAACTATATTGAAATTTCAATTAAAATATCAAAGCAAACAAATCTGTATCTACATTTGTTGGTTACTAAAAACAAAAATTGGTGGCATATTTGTTCTACCTTGTTTAAATTCATTTATTTAATACTTTTAAAATAAACATGATTCATTTTATGAACAAATAATATTTAAACTGTGCTATAATAGAACAATAATGAATGGTCCGTGTCTGGAGATTATTTTACAGTAAACTGCGTTAATACAAAATAATCCAAATTGTAGGGGTCAGTCTAGCATGGCTTTATACAGTCACAGTTGCCCCGAAACAACTGAACATTTCATTTTTCCTTAACATAGGTGAACAAATACATGCACTGGTCTTTATTCTTTTAAATTCCCAAAACGTGTGAATATTCAATGAGCATGTTGTGGAAGTTGTTGATCTGAAAGTACTTATATATCGGTCGGTGATACATTCTACTCTGTAGTGTTTTTCACGTTACACAATTTCTATTGATATTTATACCATCCTAGCAATTTCGCACCACGATGCGAATACATTTTGCAATTATAAACATAAGGGCCGTGTTGTGTATGTGTACAACATTAAATGAAGGAACAGCTGAATAGCTTAGTAGAATATTTGATACTACAAAGATTAACATGAAATGCATGGATTATATAGAAATATGTTACCACTAAGATGAATCACTTTGAGTGGATATACTTTCATTCATGAGTTCATTTGTTAAGATAATATACACAACACTCTCACCCTTCAAATGTAAAGTCATCAATTCAAATTCAGTTTTGAAATCGCAATCATAATACACCTGATGAACGTGTGCACATACTGCTTTAATTTGTTCAGTCTGATTCGCCATTAAGTTCCAATATCCACGATGACCGCAATTAACACAATCATTATCATTTATAGCGGTACAAAATCCCAACCTAGTCGCCAATTTGTTGTGTATGTGTCCAACATTAAATGAAGGAACAACCATATAGCTGAGCAGAATATTAAATACTAAATTAACATGGAATACATGGGTTATGTAGAAATTATATTACACTAAATGGCGTAGCTTTCAGTGGATATACTTTCATTCACGAGTTAATTAGTTAAGACAATATTCACAACACTCTCTTCTTTTAAATGTAAAGTCATCAATTCAAATTCAATTTTGAAATCGCAATCATAATTACACCTGCGGAAAGTATGCACATACTGCTTTAATTTGTTCAGTGTGTGAATGACACCTGACGAAAGTATGCACATACTGCTTTAATTTATCCATGCGTGTTGCGCGTTATCAAGTCATGATGACAGCTTAGAAATACATTTTATTTTTCATAAAACTTCTTTTCAGTTCTTTCTTTTGGGTAAGTGATGTCGAGTCAAATCCATTGTCCGGCTGATATGCCAACAAGTTACCACATTGTTATTGTTAGACAAGAACTATTTGGCGGTTCTTAAGGTATAACATGGGTATGAGCTGGCAACAGTTTATTTTTTGTTTAGAAATATTCCAGAGATCATCCACGAGTCCCTTGCTTAAAATCGCAAGGCCCACACCGAGATACCGCTTGTCACATGGCCAGATTTTCTACACAGCCTTAGGCACTTTGATTTTATATTGTTTTCCTTTATAGCAGATTTTTTTTTATGTGGGAGCTGTTTTCTTTATGAGTTTCATCAATATTTGAATATATATCACTAAAAAGGCACATATGTCTAGGAATATTATTTCCAATGTGCAAGTATACACATGAGGTACTTAGGTTAGGTGTCCACACAGTACTGTTACAATTGTGTACCTTCACATAAAATGTTCATATGGACAAATTGTCAATTTTTAACAGTTAAATAGTAATTAAAAATTTGTTTTGTGCTCCACTGAACCCATTACCTCATTATGCTCTCTAGCATTTTCTGCGGGTTGAAAACATCTGAAGCAAAACTAGCGGATAATATGACCGATACTTAACTACATTATATTGATTTGTGAATATATAGAAATTACTATTTAACCCTTTCCCACATATCGACGCTTACTGACGCCTCTGCAGCAGATGGCTTTTGAAAACAATGTGTCAAAAGAAGAAATTGCTTATAATGAGCAATTTCTCTTTTTGCCACAGTCGTAATAATAAAACTATTAATTGTAGAAATATTTCCTATGTTTGCCAACATGTCGTCTGCTGCAAAGTGTTGTATATGGGATATGGTTAGCAACAAATCTACACCAGTCAATTTGAAAGCATTCAGGCAATCATATTGGAAAATGTCTCTAAATTAAAACACAACTATTGAGTAGATGTGATTTCATTGAGAGCAATTTCTCCTTTAGCTACAATTTTTCCAAAAAATCATTATACTGCAGATGTGTCTTCATGGTGGAGAAGGATAAAAGAAGTATTTGCTATACAATATGCAAATTTGTTTTCACCCAAGCAATAAGTAATAACTCATTATATGCTGAAGTGCAATACATATTCAATTATACATCTGAGACACTTGGGTTTATTTCATACCATTTCATTTTATATCATTAAATCTTCCTAAATTATTGTTAGCCTCTTTCAAACCATTTAGTTATAATTTATGTCTCTAACATATAATTGTCTGAAGGTAATATTTTAGCCCTCTGTAATCACTGTTCCAATATTATAACTAAAGGTAATATTTTACCCCTCTGTAATCACTGTACCATTATTATGACTGAAGGTAATAGTTTACCCCTTTGTAATGACTGTACCATTATTATGACTGAAGGTAATAGTTTACCCCTCTGTAATCACTTTACCATTATTATGACTGAAAGTAATATGTTACCACTCTGTCATCACTGTACCATTATTATGACTGAATGAAATATGTTACCCCTCTGTAATCACTGTACCATTATTATGACTGAAGGTAATATGTTACCACTCTGTAATCCCTGTACCATTATTATGACTGAAGGTAATATTTTACTCCTCTGTAATCACTGTACCATTATTATGACTGAAGGTAATATGTTACCCCTTTGTAATCACTGTACCATTATTATAACTGAAGGTAATATGTTACCCCTCTGTAATCACTGTACCATTATTATGACTAAAGGTAATATTTTACCTCTCTGTAATCAATGTACCATTATTCGAATCTGATACAAAGTTTATTGTAACCAAAGTTTGTAAGATATGATCTGGAATCTGCCTTTCATACGGCTAGTCTTTAATTGCTGTGTGATTGAAAATGCAAGGAAACTACTATTTAGACTACAATATCATGAAGACAAATATTCGGCTTCCAGAGTGTTAACAAGATTGTTCTTCAATTTGGACTTGTGACCTACTTTTTAACAGACATGACGAATATTCGAACGTGGCCTACATATCATCAAGACAAACATTCTGATAAATGTTCAACATGCTTAAATTAAAAATACAGCATCCAGAGTGTTAACAAGATTTCCATTCAACTTGGCCTAGTGACCTACTTTGTGATCCGAAATGACCCATGTTCGAACTTTACCTACATATCAGTAAGACAACCATTCTGATAAAGTCTCAAGATGCTGAAGCAAGAATCGCCGCCTCTAGAGTGTTAACAAGATTGTCCTTCAATTTGACCTAGTGACCTACTTTTTAAACCGACATGACCCATGTTCGAACTTTACCTACATATCATTAAGACAACCATTCTGATAAAGTGTCAACATGCTTAAGTTAAAAATGCACCATCCAGAGTGTTAACAAGATTTTCCTTCAATTTGGCCTAGTGACCTAATTTTTTACCCGGCATAGACCATATTCGAACTTGGCCTAGATATCATTAAGATAAACATTCTGACCGAATGTTAAGCTGCTGAAGCAAAAAATGCTTGTAAACAAGATTGTCCTTCAATTTGGTCTAGTGACCTAGTTGTTGAAACACCATGAGCTATATTCGAACTTGACCTAGATATCACTAAGACAAACATTATGACAAAGTTTCAACATGCTCAAGTTTAAAGTGCGGCTTCCAGAGTGTTAACAAGATTTTCATTTAATTTGATCTAGTGACCTACTTTTTGACCACACATGACCCAGTTTGGAACTTGGCCTAGATGTGATAGAGATGTATGTTCTGATAAACTTTCATGATGATTGGATGCAAAATGTTGCCTCTAGAGGGTTAACAATCAAAGGTTGACAACGAACTACAAACGACGGACGCCAGACAAAAGGCAATCACAATAACTCACCTTGACCACTTCGTGCTCTGGTGAGCTAAAAAAACATGGTGACAAAAGGACCAATTGGGCAATGTTCAACTCTATTTGATTATTATACGTCGTCTCCGAAAGAATTGTTGTATGTGGGAAAGGATTAACAGCTTTTGCAGTATCCAAGTTTTACTTCAACAGAAATGAATAGCTGATATTAATTAAATGTGACTTGTTTAACTTTCCCTTTTTCATATCCATATCAAGATATTTATTTCAGTTTTGATAATTTATTACTTGTACCTTTTTGTGAGTTTAGTGTCATTGGCCAGGCTATTTATTTGAGTTATCAAAGAAATCACAATGTTTTATAAGCATTCAGATTGTTTAGAAAAAAGGTTTACTTGTCTTTTTTTTTAAATTTTGCTACACATGTCAATTTATTTCCGTTACATTGTGTGTCATTGCGCATTCAACAACAACTTTTCAGTTAAACAGTTGGTCCAGTTATCCTAAGTCTGTTATAATGCTTAAACCTACTATCCTGAACGAATACGAGAAGGGAAATACATTGCAACCATTGTTGAAGTCTTTGGAACAAATAAACCTCCTATAGTTACATATGATGACAGTAGTGTTAATTCAGACTAGCCTGTGTATCCGTATGATCAGATCCTTGAAACTATCCTATTTATGCTGGTCCACTTGATTAATAATTAAATATCAGACAGTGTTTATTTTAAATCAACAGCCTGTACATATAACATTTTAATGATATAAATAATTTCACTCCAAACATGAACAGTATTTAAGCTATATCATAAGCTGATGTATTTACTATTTAAACTTGTTTCATTCTGACACACTTGGCTAGCTGCATCCTAATAATGCAAAGATTAGTACTGAGGAAGAATGCTCCTTGTTTAGTGATTGTTTGTTTACAGTTTTATTTGTGAGATAAGGTAAGTCCAATATTCGACACTGCTTCTTATGTATTGACTGTAAGAAACATGACCTGACCCAAATTTATTGTCAGAAATGGATATTTGTTTTATCCATTTCAAGATTAAACTTCAAATTTTCCAGATATCTAACTTTATCAAGATGTTTTGAAAACAGATGAGGCTAAACATCATATCAGTTAAACATTTATGTTATATGCTATAAGAGCAAGTTCATAGTTGTGTTGTTAAAAACAATTTTATTTGAAGCTATAAACAAATGCTGAAAAGCTATATGTTATCGTTTTCTTTCATTTCATCGTAAGCATTCTTTTTATAATTGTTATGTTAACATTCAAATTTTGGTACTTTGCAATTAAGTCTTATTTTGAAATTACAAATACGTTTCAGTTAGCATTTTGGACCATTTTGGCCTGTTTTCAAAATACCAAATTTGATCCTTTCAGAGGTGGTCCCAAGCTGGCAAGGGCTGGGCATCATTATTCTATTCAGATCTCAATAGCTAACAAGAGAAAGTTGATGCAAGGCATCAATGTCGCCGGAAAAGACTGCATTGATTTATTTTTTAACACACATGTATTCTTGACTTTCATTAGTCTAAACATACACATAATGTTTTCAGAAGGACTAATTCCAGGATTTTTGAAATTCCACATAGATCTACAAATTTCAGGATTTCTTTTGGTCAGGATTTTGGATGTTTTGTATTTGTCAATAAAACCACAACAAATTAATACATTTTGGGATTTAAATCTACATGCAATAAAAAGCTATTAAATATTTCCATGTCTGAAGCAACAATGAAAACCTTTAAACGCTTAAAACATTGAGAAAACGGTTAAATTGCTGAAGACATGAACTTCCTCCTTTTTAATAATAATTATAATATATATTTCACAAATGTTAAAATTTATCCTCGTATGTTTAAAAAATAGACCACACTTGAAACAACATATCAGCTAAATTGTTTATCTAAATCGTTGATGCATACAATATATGTTTGGCGCAAGAGAAATTGCAGTTGCGAGTCAAATTACTATTTAATAGGTGGCAAGTTACAAATTAATTGGGTGCGAACGAGCAGATTTTCTTTATTTCTAAATCTATTGTTTATCAGAGTTTGTTCTTCTCTTAATTTGTTTCAAGCCAAATAATCATTTAATATCACATATATTTAAACATTTAAGTGTGTAATATTAGCTATCTATCTGTAATAAGTTGTTTGAGCATTCTTTCGAAATGTTGACCATCGTTTCAAAATCGAGTCGTAGTGTCAAACATCGAAGAAAGTGAATAAAAAATCAGGCAAAGCTTTAGTGCATTCGAGAGAAAAAAATCGTTTCTATAGTATCTGTCTTTCTCCTATATTCGACCCATGCACTCGTTTCGTGACGTTTAAAAAATCAATTTGTCGTGCGACATTTTTTGTATGCATAAAAAAGTCACTTTTCTAAGTTTACATTTTACTACCGGTTACTTCGCTTTGTTGACATTTTGGCAATATGAAACTAGGTCACAAACTGAGGAAAAGGCGTTTCGACGTTCACGACCGATAAACAGGCTTATATTTGAGACATATTTTCACCAATTATTTTTATTTTTGTTTCTGTTACCAGTTTATGTTGATACTTATCTATTAAAAGGAGAATTCGACGTGATTTTAATATCGATAATCGGCTGCAAGCAGGTGCGCGTATGTAATCAAATTAGACTGTGCGACGTAAAGGTTTGTAGTTACCGCCTTTTGATTACATAGTTTATGAAAATAAAGTATCCCAGTCTAGCTAATAGGGACTATTTGTCTTCGTAAATAAAACACAAAAACGTAAATGCCAGTCAAAATAAAGAAACTGCACATACTTAAAACATCGGAATATTTATTTCATTTTAGATGTGTCATAACTTAGTGTTTTTAAACAAACGCAATTGTAATATGTTCAAGACATTTAAAAAACAAAAATCTAATAATAACCCCCCTCCCATGTCATTTCCGAAAACCTATTAAAAATAGAAGTCGCGGGCTTCTGCCCGGCGACTAACAACCTCAGTAAAATTCGATATAGCACTAATGTGTTCACAATATTAAATAAAGTATATGAATCAAGGCAGTTGATTATATAATATTTGGTTGGCAATTTATTATTTATTGTATACAATAACAATTTCTCACCTTCAGAAACTTTCTGATGTATCTGCAGCAGATAACTTTTTAAAACAAAGCAATTTCTCCTTTTTTCACAATGTTTTCAACATTTGTTAGTAATTAAACCTTTATTTACATAGATTTTCCATGTTTTGGCCTACATTCAAAATCGGCTGCTGCAGATTGGTTATATGTGGGAATGGCTTAAACAAATTAATGGATGTATGTGACTTTCTACAGTAACGAATGATTCGTGATCAAGCATGGATTAAACAAAAGGCCATTGTCATGGAGATTAAAGCTGTAACTAAATCCAACTAATGACATGGATGAACTCTCTCTTGATTTGTAATAGTAAATGAATGTAACGTTTTATTGAATAGTTGTAATATATTGTCGTGTTCTGTACTTGTTTTGAGGCTGTACCTTTTCCATATTATTTCGTGATGAACAAATCTTGTTTAAAGTCCAACAAAATGAGGGTTAGATCCAATAGTGTAGGTCCTGCCATAATTCCCAGGCGCGTAGCTAGGCTTACGCACGTACGCACGTGCGTAAGAAATATTTTGAGAGGTTCAAAAATAAAAAATGAAACAAATGCGAAAAATGCAATGAAAAGTGAACCCTAAGGGGGGTAAGGTTGAAAACGGACAAATCAGAACAATTCATACATGGACAAATTGTCACATGAAGCATCTATGTTTATTGATAATATTAGATGCCTATACATGTAGTTTGTATGTATACAGTTATATAGTATTTTCATATTGTACATGGGAGTACGATATTCGAAGTCTATTGGTGGAGCGAATTGTGGTCCGTGCCATTTATTTGGATCTGAGAAGAGATTGCTAGTGTCGCAACCTGCAACCAGAAATAAACGCGAAACGTTCCACGGTTTACCACTATGAGAAGGGTTAAAACATATCTACGGCCGCCAACCCTTACCACCGGTAGATTATTCGGGCTTGTTTGGATGAACATTCACCGTGATCGTGACATAAACACTGATTTAGTGATAGATGTGTTTGCAAGAAGAAAGAAGGGACGACTAGCCCTTCTGTTTCGCGTGTAGGCTTAAAGAAAGTACTTAGTATGAATCATCTGAATGTACAGTAAAACCTCGTTGGCTCGAACATGGGAAAGGTCGAACACCCTCGAAAACTCGAACTCCTCCCTCGGTCCCGGCCAAACCCTCATAAAATTAATGTTTTTTTAACCTGAAAAACTCGAAAACCTGCTCTTTCGAATTATCGAACTAAAACACGGTCCCTTCGGCTACATTAAAGCACAAAGTACTGATAGGTCGAACTATTAACTGTGGGCCCTTTGAGTTCACGCCTTCGAAGTTTCAATTTTGTTGAAGTGACAGTCAATGTTAGAAAGTATAAATTCCGAATGCTTCATAAGTGTATCAAGTAGGCTCATTAAGATATTGTGAAATATACGCCAGATGTCACCTGAGCCCATATAGACGAATTTTTTTCCCGGGGGAGCATGCCCCAGAAAAAATAAATTCCGAATGCTGCAAATGATTTAAGGGTATTTTGTGTATATATGCCGTACATAGAGGTATCAAGTAGGCTCATTAAGATATTGTGAAATATACGCCAGAAGTCACCTGAGCCCACCTGAGCCCATATAGACGAAAACAATTTCCCGGGAGATCATACCCCCGGACCCCCCTAGAATGGTGCGTAGTCCATATTTCGACCCAGCTACGCCCCTGATTCCTCACTATGTCATGATTCGTTAGAGTACTAAAAATGGCTAAGAGGTTGAATCAGTAATAAGGTATATGAAAAACGCCACTTATATACACATCTGGATACATATTTTATCTTTTGTTTACACACAACGAAATGTAATAAAAGTCTTATCTAACGCTTTCGTCACTTGAATTTTTAAACATTTAAAAAGTGTCCAATGAGCATTAATATAATAAAGTAATACGAAAATAGTAAGTCACCATAAAAAGAACATACACTGGGATGAAGTTCATCAATATTAACATGTATCAATTGATACAAAATTTTAAAGAAAGCCTCATTATTTTCGACCTCGTATTAATACATTATATCTAGCGATCAATTATTAAATGTTAAGCCCTCAACATTTATTTCAAGTCTGCGTGAGTCGTGACTATAGTTGTATGTTTATCCTTTTCTAACAATAGTTTCCTTTTATTATTTAATCATTAATTATCATAGGGTGTTGCTTAGGATTATATGATGATGATGTTGTTGTTGGTGGTAATGAATCCCGAACGTTTATACGTGTACATCTATGAACGTAAATATATTTGTAATCAAGACTCGTTCAGTCGTATACATTAAGAAGAATGCCTCTTTTCATGTATCGACATGACCCGATCCTCCGCGGTGTATACGTGTATACATATGTACATGTATGTAAATATGTCTGTGTTGTATCCGTTTAATGTGACCCTGATCTAAACAGCTATATTAAACATTATCTTTCAATGTGATACAAATGTAGGATACATAAACGTTCAAACATACCTGTTAATCAAATAGTCCGTGAAAATAATCAGTCACAATGCCTCAACAAAAGTCTAAGTAATTATGTTGTGTCCCTGCCTATATCTTCTTCTTCCGCAATCTAATAGGTCATATAACACTAAATACACCAGCGAAATAATCTATTAGAAAAACCTGCGTTTCGCTTGAAAAGATTTGGTTTATCTCGCTAGTTGCATATATATGTAAACTTCAATATATAAGATATGTTTACATGTATGTACGTAGTGCATTTGCTTAAATAACCGTTTTAGTATAGGTGGTATATCAACAATCTGTGTATGTATATGTGGTATAGCAACAATATGTGTGTATGTATATGTGGTTTAGCAAAAATATGTGTACATTGTACATGTATACACGGTTTAGCAAACATATGTGTATGCATATGTGGTATAACAACACTATGTAAGTACGTATATATGGTATTAAAACAATTTATGTGCAAGTATATGCATGTTGTATAGCAACAATATGTTTGTAGGTATATGTTGTATAGCAACAATCTGTGTGCATGTATATGTGGTATAACAATCTGTCTATATGAATAGGTGGTATAGCAACAGTCCGTCAAAAATATATATGTGGGTATATGTATAGGGTATATCAACAATCTGTGTATATATGTATGATAAAGCAACACACTGTGTATATGTATATGGGGTATAGCAACAATATGTGTATATGTATATGTGGTATACATACCATATGTGTATATGTATATGTGGTATACCAACAATATGTGTGCATGTATATGTGGTTTACCAACACTATGTGTGTATATATAATTGGTATGCAACAATATGTGTATATGTATATGTGGTATAGCAACACTATATCTGTATGTATATGTGGAATTAATGGACGAATGAGCGAACGAACGAACGATAGGATCGAACAAACGAACGAACGAAATATAGGATCAAACAAACGAACAAACGAACGATAGGATCGAACGATCGAGTGAACGAAAGATCGAACAAATAAACGAAGGACAGGCGGGCGTACGAACGAGCGAATCACTGAATTAATTAATTATTTATGGTTTTAAGAAGGATCGACAACTAGAATCAGCCAGTTCTCAAGTATGCATGATCAGGAATGTAACAGCGTTAACATTCAAAACGAAATAAAGAAGGAATATTTTAAGTAGTCTTATGACTAAATATAGTTCCCACTACATGCATCTAATGCGTGAAGTAATCCATGCTTGTGTTTGATAAAGGGCGTACTGAATATCTAGTTACACACTCTTTACCCCTTTAACTAACATGTCACTAATAACAGACCCTTCTTTTGAAAACATCTGTGTACTATATTTATGGATATTTTTTGTGACCATCTATTGACCGCTAACACTTGAATATAAAAACAAACTCGACCAACATATTCAGGAAATACATTGGGGTTCAATAACTCGGTGGCTTAACCTAACGGCTACAAGGATCACGGGAAAATATCGTGTAGGGAGAAAAGACTCGTTCGTTTTTATCACTGTTTTCATTGTATCAGGTAAACAGTTGATTTAATTTCTCTGTGTCGATAAGAAATCCACAGTTGAACACTTTTCCTCATATAGGCGCATTTAGACGAATCTGCAGAATGAAACTTTTAAAAACGTCAAGGAAAACGGAGAAATTTCTTGTATTTACCAAATGATTCGTTTGTAATACTGTTTAGAGCCTCATTCTTTATTCAAAGAAAGTTTCTAAACTTTTACTTAGAAGTCAACTGCTAAAGACTTGTTGTCCCTGAAACACGTAATTTTCTACTTCTTGACCCTTTCTGTTCAAGTTGACCTTGCACTTCATCCAGTCAGACAAATATCTTGACTGAGATAAAGGAACACTATTCGCCATGGACGCTTGAAAATTGTATACAGCCGTATATAGTCTGTATATAATGTGTTTCACCCATTACGTAATATGAATGTCAATAGTTGAGCACGTTAAAAACGGTTACTTAACCCTAGATTGATCTCAGTCTACTGTCTTATATAAATGTGAATTTATCTACGACTGACATCAGGGTAAGACCTTGTGTGATATAACCATTTTCGACGTGAAGGCATTCTCCTACGCATTTGCAATCGACGACTTTTGAAATCATTGTTATAGAATGAGAAATTGCTCAAAATGAGCAAGGTATGAATTATACTTTCATTTGTCGTGAGTTCGCCAAGCGGAATTGACAGTCACAATGTTGGTTTTCTCGCGGGACGGCTCATTTAGTGTTTATATTGTGAACAGTGGAGATCCTAATAAGGCTGCACTAAGGGGAAGACTGATCTGGATTTTCGTTAGTTGTCGTAAGGTTCGTAAGATCGGGTTTCGTGTGATGTGGCTCAAATTATGTTGTTTATTGTAGATTATATTCCTTACTTCCTGTGTATAATACGTTCCACCTACGTATGGAGAGTATAAATACCCATACCAGGCCCGAAGCCTTGGCTCGGCTACTGTAGCCTTAATTCTGTCGCCTATGTTATTAAAGGCATTTTTGCAACTAAGAAATCAAACTGGGCCAATTATCGAGGTAAGTTTGCTTTAATGATCTACCGCCTCGGTGGTTTAGATGTAGAGCGTCAACCTCGGATGCGGGAGGTCGCGTGTTCGATCCCCGACCAGGTCACACCAAATACTTTAAAAATGGTAGTAATGATTGCTCTCCTTGGCGCTCAGGGTTGTGGGGTTAGCGTTACTACTGAATGGCTGGTGTCAGGATAAATGAACCAGTAGTACTGGTAACATCTAGGTATCGCAGTGATATAACTGAACACTTGTTAGAAGTGGTATTAAACACCATACACACAAACTATTATGAAGTATGACCTGTTCTGTTCGATAAGAATGATTAACACCCTAGTTGGTGTGCATTTAGTAGTTAGATTAGTTTTGTTTAATTTTATCTATCTTGCATCGATTGCGAAACAAGCTTTCATCTGATAATAATGACGCTCGATGTCTGCTTCTTTGAATCTTAGCCTGTACTTGCATCGTTTGTGTGGGGAAAAATCCAAAATGCAGAACCGGTCATCACGGAATTCGAACCTGGCTAGAGACTAACGCTCTGCCACTGCACCACTTTCGTCTATGAAGTAGTAAGAACGACAGCCTCGAGAGCCGGATACCCGGGTTCTATCCCGGCTCGGGTAATACCGAAAATTTAGTTTTAATTACTGAAATGGCTTCCCTCCTTGGCGCTCAGAATTTCGGGTATAGCACTACGACTAAAGCGCTGGTGTTAATCAAAGCGCACCTGCTGTACTGGAAATTTACCCAGGAAATACCGCGATCTAACTAATACTGTGGATAGTCTGCCTAAAACGCCATTCAAGCCATCACGAATCACTAAGAATACTGCGTAGGGAAAGGATAAAGACCCAAATCTGATGGCGCAATACAAAATGTTGTTTGCCATTTGCCCGAATACAACCGGTTTCTGATGCCTCTAGTGCAAACAACTTTTGAAATAATTAAAATAATTTCTCCTTTTTTGCCACAACCATTTCAGTTCTTAGTTTATGCCTAGATGATTTCAAAGTAACCTGCTGCAGATTTGTTGTATGTGGGGAAAGGGGTTTAAGTTAGCAACATTTAGACTCTCTGGTTGCCGTCAATTAATGTTGCAGTGCCTTATAACAAATGGGATTGCAATAAAGTGTTATTTGTTCAAAATATGCATCTATAACTTTATTGAATGTAGACGGACAGTGAAGTCTCTGGTGAGATCGTGCGTATGCATAGGCTTACTCGAGTCTTCACTGTATGCATATGCATTAAGCAAGACGTAAACTCGTCAGAAGTGGCCAACATACATGGTTTTAAAACATCTTGTTTTACAGAGATTAAGAATTAGTATGAGAGAATTGCCTTCCTTGAGTCCTAAAGACACTGAAGCCAGAGACGAGTATAAGTTGGAACAATCCGTTTACAAAAGAAGACCGCTGAAACAATTACTACGCTATATGATATTGGGAACAACCAGAAACAATCCTGATACATCTATAAAAGAGGAGCTTTCTGTTTTAAATTGCCGATAGAACTTATTCAGCATATTTATGGATTCTTCGACTCATCAATGCTTAGCATTGTTCAATAGACAGTGAAAGCGAAACTTGTTTCGCGAAAACCTAGTACGTTTCTGTAAATTTCCGTAAAACTCCATTTTATTTCTTTGAAACGGAATAACTTTATCGTTTAATTGTAAGGTTTAGTGTTTTGTATAGTACGCAGCAAATTGATGTGTTCTATTGATACAGAATTGTTTTGTAACGCACGAAAACTCACTCCGAAACGAAGTCAGTTTTCGCCGGAAAATACTGATACATACTTGGTTTTCGCGAAACATGTTTCGGTTTCAGTGCTCATTGCAAATGAGGCTGAAATGTTCGTTGTCCTCTGATTAGCAATTAAATCCCTTCCTTATTACAATGTAAATCACAAAATTTCAACCCTCTATTGTTTCACTTTCTTCAAGTTTTACAGCTAGAAGACACTTTATCATTGATAAAAGTTATCTCTCAGCACTACAAATCGGGGTTAATTTTTGATGTAAATAAAATCATTTCTGCGAATAAAATTCCTGCCATTTTGCATGCCATCGGGCAAGACAAAAAATATTTTCTAAATACTATATTTTCCGTATCAAATAAGGTCAAAATACCAAAAACATTATCAAATCAACCAATTCCAGTGCATTCTATGAATATTCACATAATTTAACTCATTGTCACATATTCAAGGCAAACGCATTTTTTTTAGGGGACTACTTAAGATCTGCCTGGCTTGCGGATGCATTTGTAATACGTTTACCATTAATGTGTTTATGACGAATGGTTACAGTTGATTATAGAATAGACAGGCGAAAAAGCATGTTGGTTCTGAGTAATTATCAAAAGCTCTGGCGAGGCCGTGCGTCGTCCGTTCAGACTCGCCGTTGTAACACACGATTAGCCGTTGAATATCACCATTAAGCGGTGCATCAGAATATCAACCTCATTGTAATTATTACACATCTGAAAAATAACTGCCGGCGCATCCGTGCTATCGTCCACCTCTTTTCAGAAGTTATTCTAATCTTTTAATCTTTCATTGACTTATTGGCGAACAGTGCAGGGCCAGATTTGATTGCGCGGATGTGCCGACTGATCTTGATCTGCAATTGTCGCAAAAGCCTTGAGATTTGTTTTCGTTGAGCGTTGCTCAATTACTTAATACATAATCAGGACTCAAAACATTTGTTTTCCAAACTTTATCCAGTGAAGTACGATATTTGGTTCTTGTGTTGTTAGATATATTCACAAGTTACATATTACGCACTAAACGATTTATTTTAAAAAACGTTATATATATGTTACAAGAGAAAGTTGATGCAAGGCATCAATGTCGCCGGAAAAGACTGTATTGATTTATTTTTTAACACACATGTATTCTTGACTTTCATTAGTCTAAAGATACACATAATGTTTTCATAAGGACTAATTCCAGGATTTTTGAAATTCCACATAGATCTACAAATTTCAGGATTTCTTTTGGTCAGGATTTTTGATGTTTTGTATTTGTCAATAAAACCACAACAAATTAATACATTTTGGGATTTAAATCTTCATGCAATAAAAAGCTATTAAACCCTTTCCATGTCTGAAGCAACAATGAAAACCTTTAAACGCTTAAAACATTGAGAAAACGGTTAAATTGCTGAAGACATGAACTTCCTCCTTTTTAATAATAATTATAATAAATATTTCACAGATGTTAAAATTTATCCTCATATGTTTAAAAAGTAGACCACACTTGAAACAACATATCAGCTAAATTGTTTATCTAAATCGTTGATGCATGCAATATATGTTTGGCGCAAGAGAAATGCCAATTGCGAGTCCCATTACTATTTAATAGGTGGCAAGTATGAAATTAATTGGGTGCGAAAGAGCAGATTTTCTTTATTTCTAAATCTATTGTTTATCAGAGTTTGTTCTTCTCTTAATTTGTTTCAAGCCAAATAAACATTTATAATCACAAATATTTAATCATTCAAGTGTGTAATATTAGCTATCTATCTGTTATAAGGTGTTTGAGCATTCTTTCGAAATGTTGACCCTCGTGTGTCAAATCGAGGCGTAGTGTCAGACATCGAAGACAGTGTGAATAAAAAATCAGGCAAAGCTTTAGTGCATGTTTTATTCCACTGCATTCGAGTGAAAAAAGCATTTCTATATTATCTTTCTTTCTCCTACATTCGACCCATGCACTCGTTTCGTGACGTATAAGAAATCAATTCGTCGTGCGACATTTTTTGTCTGCATAAACATGTCACTTTTCTAAGTTTACATTTTACTTCCGGTTACTTCGCTTTGTTTACATTTTGGCATTATGAAACTAGGTCACAAACTGAGGAAAAGGCGTTTCGACGTTCACGACCGATAAACAGGCTTATATTTGAGACATATTTTCACAAAATATTTCTTATTTTTGTTTCTGTTACCAGTTTATGTTGATACTTATCTATTAAAAGGAGAATTCGAAGTGATTGTCATATCGATAGTCTTCTGCAAGCAGGTGCGCGTATGTAAAAAAATTAGACTGTGCGACGTAAAGGATTGTAGTTATCGCCTTTTGATTACATAGTTTATGAAAATAAAGTATCGCAGTCTAGCTAATAGGTACTGTTTTGTCTTCGTAAATAAAACACAAAAACGTAAATGCAAGTCAAAATAAAGAAACTGCACATACTTAAAACATCGGAATATTTATTTAATTTTAAATGTGTCATAACTTAGTGTTTTTAAACAAACGCAATTGTAATATGTTCAAGACATTTAAAAAAAAAAAAATCTAATAATACCCCCCCCCCCCCCCCCCCCCCCTCCCATGTGATTTCCGAAAACCTATTAAAAATAGAAGTCGCGGGCTTCTGCCCGGCGACTAATAAATATAGTATATCTTAATAATATGTTCTTCATTATCTTATCTGATATTCAAAATAAAAATAAAGAAATAAACAAAATAGCCAAGTCAAGCAGTTTCAATCAAGGAGTTCAGTGTGCTCTGTAATCTCCTGGGATTCCCTGATGTGACCAGTTTAAGCCATGTACGAGGAGTTATAACAAAGGTTTAAGCGTTGGCTGCAATAAAAAGAGAGTTCGTCGGACGGTTCATTTGCTCGTTCCAATCAAAAGAGAGTTGAAATGGCCAGCCAAGGACATGTGACATTTGTAGACGGTATCGATATCAAGTGGCCATAGTGTCAGAGAAGCGAATCTGAAAATACTCTTCGTAATAGCAGAGTAGTCTTAACATTACATATAGTATGGACTGTCTCTATGAATACTCTTCGCAATAGCAGAGTCGTCTAAACATTACATATATTATGGACTGTCTCTGAAAATACTCTTCGCAATAGCAGAGTCGTCTAAACATTACATATATTATGGACTGTCTCTGAAAATACTCTTCGAAATAGCAGAGTCGTCTAAACATTACATATAGTATGGAATGTCTCTGAAAATACTCTTCGTAATAGCAGAGTCGTCTAAACATTACATATAGTATGTAATGTCTCTGAAAATACTCTTCGTAATAGCAAAGTCGTCTAAACATAACATATATTATGGACTGTCTCTGAAAATACTCTTCGCAATAGCAGAGTCGACTAAACATTACATATAGTATGGACTGTCTCTATAAATACTCTTCGAAATAGCAGAGTCGTCTAAACATTACATATCTTATGGACTGTCTCTGAAAATACTCTTCGCAATAGCAGAGTCGTCTAAACATTACATATAGTATGGACTGTCTCTGAAACTACTCTTCGTAATAGCAGAGTCGTCTAAACATTAGATATAGTATAGACTGTCTCTGAAAATACTCTTCGCAATAGCAGAGTCGTCTAAACATTACATATAGTATGGACTGTCTCTGAAAATACTCTTCGCAATAGCAGAGTCGTCTAAACATTACATATAGTATGGACTGTCTCTGAAAATACTCTTCGCAATAGCAGAGTCGTCTAAACATTAGATATAGTATGGACTGTCTCTGAAAATACTCTTCGCAATAGCAGAGTCGTCTTAATATTACATATAGTATGGAATGTCTCTGAAAATACTCTTCGCAATAGCAGAGTCGTCTAAACATTAGATATAGTATGGACTGTCTCTGAAAATACTCTTCAAACTTCAAACTCTGTAAACCTTACTAACTTTTTTGAAAACATCTTTGAAAAAATATGAAAAAACCTTTGTAAATGCAAGCATAATAAATTAACAGAGTTGAAAACGTTATGGCAAAATGAGAAATGGCTCGTCATGAGCAATTTCTGCATTTGCCACAATGTTTTCAAAGGTCGTCTGCTGCAGAATCGTCAGAAAGACTCTGATTTTGGAAAAGGGTTTCCAAGTCGCTTTTCGAACCCGATAAATCAGTCGGTAACGACGGGGTCTTTCAATTAAGAGATTGAGAGTTACGACGTGGTCTTTCATTTAAGAGATTGAGAGTAACAACGTGGTCTTTCAATTAAGAGATCGAGAGTAACGACGGGGTCTTTCAATAAAGAGATCGAGAGTAACGACGTGGTCTTTCAATAAAGAGATCGAGAGTA
This sequence comes from Serripes groenlandicus, assembly GCA_031761405.1. Classification (NCBI taxonomy): domain Eukaryota; kingdom Metazoa; phylum Mollusca; class Bivalvia; order Cardiida; family Cardiidae; genus Serripes; species Serripes groenlandicus. The sequence goes on from JASEVX010000062.1 coordinate 552,705, forward strand.
ACGACGGGGTCTTTCACTAAATATATCGAGAGTAACGACGTGGTCTTTCAATAAAGAGATCGAGAGTAACGACGGGGTCTTTCACTAAAGAGATCGAGAGTAACGACGTGGTCTTTCAATTAAGAGATCGAGAGTAACGACGTGGTCTTTCAATAAAGAGATCGAGAGTTCGAAACCAATAGATCAGTCGGTAACGACGGGGTCTTTCACTAAAGAGATCGAGAGTAACGACGTGATCTTTTAATAAAGAGATCGAGAGTAACGACGTGGTCTTTCAATAAAGAGATCGAGAGTGACGACGGGGTCTTTCAATAAAGAGATCGAGAGTAACGACGGGGTCTTTCAATAAAGAGATTGAGAGTAACGACGTGGTCCTTCAATAAAGAGATCGAGAGTAACGACGGGATCTTTCAATAAAGAGATTGAGAGTAACGACGGGGTCTTTCAATAAAGAGATCGAGAGTAACGACGGGGTCTTTCAGTTAAGAGATCAAGAGTAACGACGTGGTCTTTCAATAAAGAGATCAAGAGTAACGATGGGGTCTTTCAATAAAGAGATTGAGAGTAACGACGGGGTCTTTCAATAAAGAGATTGAGAATAACGATGTTGTCTTTCAATGAAGAGATCGAGAGTAACGACGTGGTCTTTCAATTAAGAGATCGAGAGTAACGACGGGGTCTTTCAATAAAGAGATCGAGAGTAACGACGTGGTCTTTGAATAAAGAGATCGAGAGATCGCCAACAAATGCAGAAAAATACCATTTTAACCCTTAAATCGAAAAATCACAACAATAATTCTGAGGATGCCTAAGGAAATACCACGTTTCCCGCTCCTTTTTGCACACTTTTTAACTGAAAAATGGTACCTTTGTTTACATGCAACAGAATGCTACTAGCTCGCAAGGTATAGATTCACATTTCTCTCAAACACAAGTAGACTCAAAGAGGAAAGGGTCAGATGGCAAAATTCAAATTCATGCTTTACGTCTAATGTTTACATTTATAATCTTAAAAAACAACCTTTAGCCCAGAAATGTACCTTACACTCACAGTGTTTCAGTATTTCTATTTTAGAAAAAAAATGTCCATAACACGAATATTCCGACTCGAAGTGTTATATAACCCCTCAATGTAAGTTAACCTACATGCCGTCAATTATCTATTGTGTTAACAAAATGTATAGAATATCGTATTCTTAACTTGTATGTGTGTAGTTAGATAGATACAGGCTTACAAATGCGGCACACGGCATTTACGTAACTAATTCAGTTCCGTTATAAGTGTTTATCATTGCGGATCAAAATGCCCTTACTATCGCATACAAACTGGAGAGATTGTCAGGTAAGTTCACTTTGTTTCGCTTTCTCATTAGCACCCGCTATTGTTTCGCTTTCTCATAAACATCCAATATGTGTTTTGCAACTTTCAGGTAACCTCATTTCTTCTCATTTGTTTACAATATTCAAGTAATCAAATCATCGCCTGCACAGGCTGTGTTTTAGCTATTTCCCATATAAAGACAAATAGTACAGTCTTACTTAGTATGGTTTATATATATGTTAACAACGAAACACTTTATAATCAAACAATCATTGTAATACATATGAGTTAAATTCAATAATGATCTTAACTACTTAATCACCCGAAGACTATGCGTATGTTCTGTACGTCCATATGTCCGTTTGCTGTGACTTTAACCCTTTCCCACATACAGACGCTTTCTGACGCCTCTGCTGCAGACGACTCTTAAAAGCACTGTGATAAAAGGAGAAGCAATTCTCCTTTTGCCACAATGTTTTTAACTCTATTTATTAGTTAAACCCTCATTTATTGCGATTTTTCAGATTTTGTCTCTATGTTTTCAAAGTCGTCTACTACGGAAGTGTTGTATGTGGGAAAGGGTTAAAACTAAAATGACATTTAAAGCGTGTATAAGTATGGATGAATAGCAATATTTTTAAGAGGAAAAATATACATCAAGCGATTGTTTCTTAAAATCAACTAGCACAAGTATTGGTTAGGTTTAAAAGACAGTTGATAATACTATGTAGCCTGACTTTTCATTATTGTTTAACCCTTTCCCACATAAAGACGCTTTCTGACGCCTCTGCAGAAGACCACTTTTAAACAGTGTAGCAAAAGGGAAAAAGTGCCGTATTTGTCATAATGAGCAATTTCTCCCTTTGCTACAATGTTTTCAATGTATTGATTTATTAAGCTTTCATTCATAGAGGTTTTAACCATATTTTTAACCATATGTTTTCAAAGTCGTCTGCTGCAGAACTGTTGTATCTGGGAAACGCTTACGTTGTAACCGCTTTTCATCGAGGTTAATTCAAATTTATCATATTAAAATTATTCGTTCAGTGTTATATGATATGATGAGTGTTTTAACAAATCTTCTTGATGATAGCCAAAATTACTAAAGAAGTTTCCAAATGCCATTTTCTTTTTTACATACAAATTATAATTCAAGTTACTATAACATTACTGCCGTGCGTTGACATTAAGTCATACAACACATACTAAATATGCTATTATAATCCAAGTTACTATAACATTACTGCCGTGCGTTTACATTAAGTCATACAACACATACTAAATATGCTATTATAATCCAAGTTACTATAACATTACTGCCGTGCGTTTACATTAAGTCATACAACACATACTAAATATGCTATTATAATCCAAGTTACTATAACATTACTGCCGTGCGTTTACATTAAGTCCTACAACACATACTAAATATGCTATTATATTCAAAGTTACTATAACATTACTGCATTGTGTTTACATTAAGTCATACAACACATACTAAATATGCTATTATAATCCAAATTACTATAACATTACTGCCGTGTGTTTACATTAAGTCATACAACACATACTAAATATGCTATTATATTCCAAGTTACTATAACATTACTGCCGTGTGTTTACATTAAGTCATACAACACATACTAAATATGATATTATAATCCAAGTTACTATAACATTACTGCCGTGCGTTTACATTAAGTCATACAACACATACTAAATATGCTATTATATTCCAAGTTACTATAACATTACTGCCGTGCGTTTACATTAAGTCATACAACACATACTAAATATGCTATTATAATCCAAGTTAATATAACATTACTGCCGTGCGTTTACATTAAGTCATACAACACATACTAAATATGCTATTATATTCAAAGTTACTATAACATTACTGCCGTGTGTTTACATTAAGTCATACAACACATACTAAATATGCTATTATAATCCAAGTTACTATAACATTACTGCCGTGCGTTTACATTAAGTCATACAACACATACTAAATATGCTATTATATTCAAAGTTACTATAACATTACTGCCGTGTGTTTACATTAAGTCCTACAACACATACTAAATATGCTATTATATTCCAAGTTACTATAACATTACTGCCGTGCGTTTACATTAAGTCATACAACACATACTAAATATGCTATTATATTTAAAGTTACTATAACATTACTGCCGTGCGTTTACATTAAGTCATACAACACATACTAAATATGCTATTATATTCAAAGTTACTATAACATTACTGCCGTGTGTTTACATTAAGTCCTACAACACATACTAAATATGCTATTATAATCCAAGTTACTATAACATTACTGCCATGCGTTGACATTAAGTCACACAACACATACTAAATATGCTATTATATTCCAAGTTACTATAACATTACTGCCGTGCGTTTACATTAAGTCATACAACACATACTAAATATGCTATTATATTCAAAGTTACTATAACATTACTGCCGTGTGTTTACATTAAGTCCTACAACACATACTAAATATGCTATTATAATCCAAGTTACTATAACATTTCTGCCATGCGTTGACATTAAGTCACACAACACATACTAAATATGCTATTATATTCCAAGTTACTATAACATTACTGCCGTGCGTTTACATTAAATCACAAAACACATACTTAATATGCTATTATAATCCAAGTTACTATAACATTACTGCCGTGCGTTTACATTAAGTCATACAACACATACTAAATATGCTATTATAATCCAAGTTACTATAACATTACTGCCGTGCGTTTACATTAAGTCATACAACACATACTTAATATGCTATTATATTCAAAGTTACTATAACATTACTGCCGTGTGTTTACATTAAGTCATACAACACATACTAAATATGCTATTATAATCCAAGTTACTATAACATTACTGCCGTGTGTTTACATTAAGTCATACAACACATACTAAATATGCTATTATATTTAAAGTTACTATAACATTACTGCCGTGCGTTTACATTAAGTCATACAACACATACTAAATATGCTATTATATTCCAAGTTACTATAACATTACTGCCGTGTGTTTACATTAAGTCATACAACACATACTAAATATGCTATTATAATCCAAGTTACTATAACATTACTGCCGTGTGTTTACATTAAGTCATACAACACATACTAAATATGCTATTATAATCCAAGTTACTATAACATTACTGCCGTGCATTTACATTAAGTCATACAACACATACTAAATATGCTATTATATTTAAAGTTACAATAACATTACTGCCGTGTGTTTACATTAAGTCATACAACACATACTAAATATGCTATTATATTTAAAGTTACAATAACATTACTGCCGTGTGTTTACATTAAGTCCTACAACACATACTAAATATGCTATTATAATCCAAGTTACTATAACATTACTGCCGTGCGTTTACATTAAGTCATACAACACATACTAAATATGCTATTTTCAACCCTTTTCCTCGATGTATGTTCTTCGAGATTTCACAATTTAACCCTTTCCAACATACAGACTCTTTCTGACGCCATAATTTCTCCCTTTGTCACAATGTTTTTAACTACATATACAATTTATACTTATACCTTTGGACATTAGCCATATTTTTGGTGTAGTCTGCTGCATATTTGCTGTATGTCGGAAAGGGTTTAATTTTAAACATGTTTAACGTTTCTACTTAACCAAGGTAAAAAATCGTGTGTTATGACACTTAAAAGGTAATGATTACTGAGCATGAAGTTTAATTGACCATGGCAAAGTACAGTGTAAACACAATACATGTACTTTCAGAGGTCTAGATAAGGGGAGTTTTGCATGTTCTCAAATCCTTATTTGACTTTCTAGTCCTATGTTGTGGGTACCCAGAAAAATCGCCTAAATGAGACGACACATCATAGATTTGGTTGGATAATAAGAAAGATATTTTGAGGAAAAGAGCGGTAAACCCCTTCTTATCTGAACTCGCGAATCAGTCCAATGCTCTCAAAAATATGTTGACATGGCACCTGTGTGAATGTTTTTGGCTCGCTTTAATTTAGCTCGACTCATGATGGAGTGGCCTTGATCAAGATACAATTCCCTGTCTGTTCACACAGGGATCACGATTAAATGGTTTGTCACCGTGGTATAACTGAAATAATGTTGAAAACTGCGTGAACTCTCCAATGATATATATTGCTGTAATTGGCTTTACGAAAGTTATCGTGTCTCTATTACTGAATGAGTTACGTGCTTCTACATGATCAAAACATATCATACACACAAACACATCAGCTTTAAAGGAGCTGAACTGCAGAAAATAGATATTATAGTTAACGTTTTAAAACGGTTAAAAAATGTGTTGAAATATTAGAATCATAACTCTCGGATAGAATTAGAGTAATAATTTCACTTTCCAGTACAATAAAAATCTAAATATTGATCGTTTATGCTTCATTTGTACAGGGTAGACATACACAGTAAGTCAACTTGTGTACATTTTCCTGACTTTCAATTGACAGTTTTTCAACATTTACTGCAAAAATAGTTTTTAGCTACTTATTACTTACTTTGTTGTAACTATTAGCAATATTTTCAGAAGTTTCAACATTTCAAAAGTTTGGTCCCCATCTGGAGTTCAGCACCTTACGATTATAACTTGAAAAATGGATTTAACGTTATATCAATTACGCAATATAGAAACAAGAAATCCAAAGTAATTTGATGTTAAAATATTGCAATTAGTTAAAAGAGTTAAAAGGGTATTTATGCACGCAACTCCGTCTCAGCAAATTAAATCATAACATGGACATAAACGTATCACATGTGATATGAATAGGAGTTTCTTTACCCTGTTTCACATATAGACGCTTTCTGACGCATTTTGAGCAGACGACATTTTGCAATAATTCTTGCAAAAGCTAAATTTTTCATAGAGAGCAATTTCTCCATATGCCACAATAATTTCAACTCAATTACAATTCAAATAATAAAACCATCATTCATAGAGATTTTCTATATTTTGAAATTGATAATGTCAAGTTTTAATGTATGTGGGAAAGGGATTATCAATCGGATTTTCCCGGAGATAATCCGTAACTTCCGAGTGACACTTATTCTCATCTGGCACCACAAAGCCAATTTGGACGAAACATTTTCTCAATGTCTTCACATAAATTCCTTTAAAACTTCAGACTTCTGGATTTCGTTGCAACCAAAATAAAATTGTTTTAAAAAAATCACCTCAAAACCGTTTGGACGATTTTCAAATAATTTTAAGTAATGTTTCTTGGCTGACTCTCTACCCGATTCTATCAAGCGGTGTTGTTCGGTAAATCGCGGCCATCTTAAGCATAGTTGTGTCAAGAGTATTCCTTTGTTCACTGCGGCTGTCAACTTGGGTAGAGGAACAGAACGATTTAAGCCTTTCTCACCAGCAGATGCATTTTGAAGCAATAGCAGCAGACGACTTTTGAAAAAAATTGTGGCCAAAGGTGAAATTGCTCATGATGAGCAATTTCCCCTTTGGCCACAATGTTTTCAACTTTATTTAACAATTAAGCAATCTTTTATGGAGATTTTTCATGTTTTTGTCACTACGTTTCCAAAGTCGTCTGCTGCAGATTTGTTGTATGTGGGAAAGATTTAAATAAAGTTGGTAGAGACTTGACATCATGTCAGTATTTTAGGGGTGATGTTTATTTTAAAATTGGGTAAATGGTTTAGGGAAGATGCCGTTTGAATAGTGTGCTATTGTAAGGTATGATATTAAACAGCTGCTCCGAACAATTTTCTGACATCTTTCAATTATTTTCCTTTGATTCATTGAGACTAGCGCCATTTTCTTACACTTATATCGCTCACCTGACACAAAAAAAGCCAAAATGCTAGTAACTCTGGCGGCCATCTTGTGCAGAAGAGCAGAATGCTTTAAATGAATTTGGTAGAGAGCCACTTGGGGAACATTTGTATGTAATGACTTGGACAGTGGGTTCGTGTTTTAGGGGGAGATGTTGTGTAATGCTGCTACAACACAGTCCCGAATTCCTCGCGATTGCCTGCGAGTAGAACTCGCCAATTAATCGTTAGTATCGGGATATTCGTTAATGTTCTGAACCACTCGCTTCCCTTCGTTTATTGATGCGAACATTAGCATCATACTCCTAAAATTGGCAAGGAAGGCATATTCTTCACTTTTTCGCAACATACTTGTAAGTATTCGTAAGCCATTTTAAATCATCGCAATGTATTTGTAGCGCTTGCAAGGCATTCGGAACATTTGTAAGAAATTCGCAAAAATTGGATCCCCTCTTGACGCCTCTTGGCACGATTAACTTGACTCGATGTGTACTGTACTGTACTGGAGAAAGATTGACGAAGAGACGAAGTTGCAAGAGCAATCGCTTCATTCATAAAGGCCTCCTCACACATAGGCGAATCCATTAAACGCGACCTTGCGAATTGGGTAAAGGTGTCAATTCTGGCGAATTTTGACCGAAACTGTTTGAAAATGTGTTACATAATTTGAAATATAACGAAAGGTAAACATAGGGAACTATTTGTTGCGAATGATTTACGAAGTGTGACGAACGGTTACTTTTATTCGCTAGAATGCGTTGGGTCACGCAAACAATCTTTGTTCTTTAGAATTATGTAATGTATTAGTATAGGGTTTAAATTTAGGAAATGGATTTGGAACACCCTGTATTTTTTTTTTCAGGAATGGAAGTCACAAGGATTCAATCTTTCAACCACAAGCAATGAGGCCAGTAAGATGTTCGATGCAACATTGGCTCAGGTTTGTTTTTGTATTGTTTACATATGAGCTGCATCTAGCTTATGCACATCTCGATTGGTTGATCCACTTTACCTTGATATGATCCCATTACGGATTATTTACCATTTCCCGCATGCAGACGCTTTCTTACGTCTCTGCAGAAAACGACTTTTGAAAACATTGCGTCAAAAGGTTTTCCAATATGTTCTTTACTCTATTTATTAATTAAACTCTCATTTACGGACATTGTTCACCTATTGCCAATATGTTTTAAAAGGCTGCAGACTTGCTTTTTGTGGGGAAAGTGTTAATAAGACCCTAAACTCGCCAGACGCAGTCCCTTTTTTTATCACAACAACATCTGAAAGCAATGCACCAGACGACTTTTGCGGCGGTTTCATCCTTTAAAACAATAAAGATCATATCATATACAGATCTAGATCTGTTATCATCAGTACTCATAAAGTTACAAACATTTAACCTTGAAACGGACACGCCACCCGATAACCGACCTTCGAAACTTCGCAACCAATGAATTGCCTTTTTTTAACTAAAACACTATTGATATCATATATTTATATCATATATTTAAAAGCGGCTTCGTGTTTTTCGAATCAAACAGTATTTGTTAAGCCATAAAATGCTCATTCCCGCGCCAATTGCTGCATCTTGCAGCAACTCTTGTGGTTGTTTATTTGCTTTGTTTTCTTTTTCCTGGTTGTAAGTACCGTCTCAGTGGTGGCGTGGTAGTACGTCCGCCTCGGATGCGGGAGGTAATGACTGCCCTCCTCGGCGTTCAGGGTTGAGGGGTTAGCATTACGACTGACAGGCTGGTGCTTGGAGAAATGGACCAGTAGTACTTGTAACTTACCCAGTAAACGCCGTGATATAATTGAACAATTGTTTTAAGCGGCGTAAGACACCAAGCAAGTCCTGGGCGTAAGGCGTCCTTAAAGCAGCTCTTGGTTAGTGACATTGATTAAAGCGTCCGTCCTGCTAGTCGTAGTCAAGGGCATTTTAAGTACTTCAACAGTAGTAATCTCCCAACGCAGAATTGTGGAGATAGCATGACGACTGATGTATCAGTGTCGGAATACATGATATCGGTAGTACCTGTAAATTACGCAGGTTACGCCGTGATAAAAATGTAATAGTGTTAGGTGTTTACGCCGCATTCAACAATTGTTCAGTTATATCACGTCGTTTCCTGGGTTAGTTACCTGTACTACCGGAACATTTATCCTGACACCAGTTATATCACGTCGTTTCCTGGGTAAGTTACCTGTACTACCGGAACATTTATCCTGACACCAGCTTGTCTGTCGTAATGTTAACCCCGCAACCCTGAGCGCAAAGAAGGACAGCCATTACTATCGTTTTAAACGTATTTGGCATGACACGGCTGGAGATCGAACTCACGAACTGCGTCTCAGTTCAGCGTTACGTCAAGTCATGTTTTCCTCTAAGCCTTTCCAACAATTCTGCAGCAGACGACATTAAACATATCGTGCTAAATATATTGCTTTCATTTTCAGATGGTCTCCAGTTACGACGATCCATCCATCGGAGGCATCGAGGGCACCGTGTCAAAAATGTTAGAGGCTGACCCGACATTCGGTAAGTCTCTTTTTTCTTTAACGTGACGGACTGTCTCACCATATTAATATTCTAAACGGATTAAGAACACCATTGTGTTCAGTATAGCAGTATGGTAACTAATGGTTTATAATGGTGAAAGAGTGAACACAACTGTTATTTGATTGGTGGATTGACTACCGTTTGCTACCATAACAATGTCCTTGAAGGCCGGGTAGGTTTTATATTCTCTTCTCAAAGGTCCGGATAAGGACGGGTTTGCAGCTCTTTTCTCCACAATCTTTTTCTTGATTATTTTGAGTACCCACAGTATAGGGTTAGCGGATAACATAAGGATTCTAGAATAAGCAAAACGCTCCTTATCTAGCTCTGTTATTAGCTTGTACCTTATTAGCCCTACGTTAAAAAATACATGAATATTCGTAAGTATGTTATTAAAATGTGGGAATTAGCTTGACATATGAAACGATAAATTGTTGCACAACTGGAGTGCAAGTTGCTGATTAGTTATCGAAACTCAACTCTGCCTTTGATTAACCCTTTCCCACATACAACAATTCTGCAGCAGACGACTCTGAAAATATACCCGAAAATAATTGTAAACTCCCTTTAAATAAAAGTACAATAATTGAAGAGAATTGAAAACATGGTGACAAAAGGAGAAATTGATCGTTTTGAGCAATTTCTTTATTTGCCGCCATGTTTTCAAAAAGCCGTCTGCTGCAGAGGCGTCGGAAAGCGATTATATGTGGGAAAGGGTTATGTTATTTAAAATAGTCAGCAAATTGCACACGCACGAACTTCCATATATTGTGTTACCCTTTCCAACATACGATAAAAATAACGAACAGTGGATAATTTTCTTTCATTTTTCCAAAACATTATTATTTTCCCCTCAACTATTTCAAAAGCATACAACATATCAAATACAGTAAAAAAGAATATTGTAGAAAAACATAGTTTTTGACCAATTTCTCATTTAAGCACATTGTGAAATCGTGCCCTGTATATGTGTCTGAATGGCGGTAAATAGTAAGAGAGTAGAAGTCAATGGTCAGATTTCATTCATTAACTCCATATAAAGTTGACCTTTCACATGCCAGATTTAAATGAAACACAAATCATAGAGGTGCATTTATGAATCTGGTATGTCAAAGGTCAGATTTAATCCATAAACTGGATATAAAGTTGACCTTTCACATGTCGGATTCAAATAAAACACAAATAGCAGAGATGTATATCTGAACCTGCCATGTCAAAGGTCATATTTCATTCTTAAACTCAATATAAAGATGACCTTTCACATGCTAGATTCAAATAAAACATAAATAGTAGAGATGCATTTCTGACCCTTGAATGCCAAAGGTCAGATTTCATATTTAAACTCGATATAAAGTTGATCTCTCTCATGCTAGATTCAAATAAAACACAAATAGTAGAGATGCATTTTTTACCCTTGAATGCCAAAGGTCAGATTTCATAGTTAAACTCGATATAAAGCTGACCTTTCACATGCTAGATTCAAATACAACACAAATAGTAGAGATGCATTTCTGATCCTTGAATGTTAAAGGTCAGATTTCATATTTAAACTCGATATAAAGTTGATCTCTCTCATGCTAGATTTATATAATAACACAAATAGAAGAGTTGCATATTTGAACCTGCAATGTCAAAGGTCAGATTCCATTCTTAAACTCGATATAAAGTTGACCTTGATCGATGTAAATCTAAAGGTCAGATTATTTTATTCAGTTTAATGTAAATACGACCTTAGTTATACTAATTCAGAAATTTACCTTGATCTGACGTTGGGTGATTAAAATCAGTTGTATTTCTTATTTATTGTAGTCGCGGGCATTGCGCTAAAACTTGGACTGGCTGCTCAGTTTGCCGGTAAGAGAACGTACAATGATCCAGACATTGCGGAAGCAGCAAAGCAGATGATGGATCTAGCGGAGAAACCACACGTGACGACGTGGGAAAAAAATCACGCACAGGCGATAAATCTATATTTAAACGGGTACGTTGGAAGTTTTATAACATAATGTTTAATTGCAAAATAATCATTCTATGTGGAAAAAGCGTTTTATTGAACAGGATGAATTATTGTTTTTTTAATTTATAGATAGTTTTTCTAACTTTGACAACATGTTCTCACAGTCGTCTGCTTCAAAGTTGCTGTATGTGGGAAAGGGTTTCAAATAAGTGTCAAAGTGCAGCTATACAATTTAGAAATAGTGGACACAGTAAGTTATCAACATTTGTGAACAAAGGGAAGCAACTCTGATGGTATTGCCGTGCAGCCAAATTTAGTCTCTTTTAATTTCAGGTGAATATATAAAACAAAATTTCTCTCTAAGTGGGCTTTATATATTTTATGAAAAGTTTAAAGTGTTTTTAAATAAAAAACTTGAATATCCTCTTTATGATATGTAACCCCAAAACTGTTAACTTCTTTTTTTTTTGAAAACTTAAGAGCAATTTTCAGGTCACGTTTTAGGTTTGTTTGGCAGTTTTGAATAATAACTTCAATTTTATATAGGTTTTGGGGATTCTTGATTTGTAAAGAATTAACGATAGCACATTATGCTAAGGAAAATGCATAAATTCCGTCTGACCTTCGTCGGAAATGTCCTATGACTTGTTCCTGACGCTCATCTTATATTCAATCGACGTTTTCGTGTTAACTTATTTGAACCATACCACACGAACACATTTGATATACATTGATATACATTGATATACATTGATATACATTGATATGCATTGATAAAATACATTCAGAAAATATTTGAGATGTATGGAACGCAAAGGAAATTGACGGTTTGATGACCATTTTTCGTTGAAGATTTGTTTTCTCTTAATATGGCAGATTCTGGATTTGCTCATGTTTGTACATATTGTTTATCATTGTTATCATATATTTGACCCTTCATTTCAAAACCTCAGTATGGCAAGGAACGTTTAAGATAATTCGAACTATTTCAGACAAAGACAGCAAGCTGCGGATGTTTTAGAAGACGTACTCATTGACCACCCGTTGGATATGGGTGCCATCAAGTTCGCGTGCGGAATGTACGTCGAGAATGGGTTCTATCCACGCCTACGAGATTGCTGTGGGCGTGTCTTTCCGCATTGGAAGGGGACCACGCCTTTTTATGGGTAATGTCTACGATTTATGCATTTGTATTCCCCAACCCGTGCCTGCTATTTGCGTCAGACATACACTAGTTTGATATACAGGTATTCGTATCTCAATTGTAATTTATTTAATTAAATCACACATTATGGGATATAAACAAACACCTATGAAAATATGTAGGTCCTAATAATAAATCGTTGCACTATGCGTGAGGATCATTTCAATCCTTTCAATATTGAATTGATGAAATAGACTTGTCCAGCTTTGCATCTGGAAAATACCATAACAAACTTTATGCATATCAATATAAAGTTAAGTTGAACAAACTACAGTACAGAACCAAACCAGTCCGCGCGGATGCGTCTGATGCCCTTGCTATATAGGTCTACTGGTAGCACAGGCTTCCGAAAATCTGTTCCAGCTGTTAACTGATTAACTGAAAATGATCTGTCTTTTTAAAAAACGTAGAAGCTGTGCTGTTTCCTGGTATGATTTTAGCACTTCCTTTTCATAAATATTTCAGTATCAAAAAAGACAAATGAATTTAGCCTAACTCGAGGGATCCCTCGAACACACTGATTACTCGAAGCAATAAATGGGTTTCTTGCGACTTCGAGATATCGAGAGTCCTCTGTACATGTACTTTCAGAGATTTCCTGTCATGGTATGGTTTTGGTTTGGAAGAAACAAACTACTTTCATGAAGCTGAAAAGATGGCAACGAAGGTTACATAGTTATATTTCGTTTTAACATGTGGTGTTCCATTATAGTGACACCGTATAAGCAATACAACAATTAAATTGAGTAAATGATGAAAAGGGAAAGCTTTATAGCTCATAGAGTGCGAGAAGTTTCCGACGAACAGTCCAGAGTTGTAGCAAGGATGCACGTGCAAATCTTAATCCTCTTTTGTAACACATGCCAAATGTTTGTTTTTTCCTTAATTATTGTTACAATATTTTTTTTTTAAAGTTATCCAACGTTTCCAACTTATCATTGTGATGACATAAAGTTTATACCGACGGACAATAAACTCATCATCAAAGACGCGCAATTCATACAAGACCTAATTATACTTAGATCATCAAACATATTTCAGATACAATAAAAGATAACAATAATTATGATAATTATAATAAATTGTAATATATTCACAACGACTCGTAAGCCGTCATTTGGTTGCGCGTTATATATTTTGTTAAATAAGCATATTTTGTTATATTATATACTGAATGATAAAATATAGAGATTTCCCAACTTGGGAAAACCTATAACATGCATTTTGTCTACTGAGCAATATCGCCTAGTGTGCGATATAGCTCACTAGCCGGATTTTCAGAACTACTTTTTTAAAATCTCTTTTAAACACTTTTAAGCTCCGTTTTCACTACTTAACACTTTATTTCCATGATGAACCGTTAAATAATCCACAATTGCACTTTTAAATCCGCAAATAAGAGCTTGAATCGACATGACACAAGTTTATTTCAATCAATGTACACATTGTCGGTGACGTCACGTATATATATATAGTGACGTCATTGCAAAACTGGCAGATAACGTCATTCAGATCTCTCCACTTCTGAGCTAAAAATAAATGAGCTGCACAAGAGTATTGTTGTTTAAAAACGAAAATTATCGCCGAGTATATAATATATAGTTTAATAAACATTGTTTTCATGATTTGGGAATTAAATCCCTCGTGAAAGAGATTCTTGCATATAAAAACGCGTGCGCTATGGCGCACTCGTTTTTATATCGCAAGAATCTCTTCCACTTGGGATTTAAATCCCGTATCATGAAAACAATGTTAATTAAACTCTATATAATATATAACAAATTCGATGTAGATAGTAGGTGTTGGACCAATATCACCTGTCTTGTCCGCCACGATAAAACTAAGCTGATGAAATCGGCGTAAACCACCATCCCCACCCCCCCCCCCCCCCCCACCCCCCTTCCCCCAAAAGAAAAGAAATATAAAAATTATCTATCTCACTAACCCGTAGCGCAAATTAAATATAAACCATTTCCCAACCGTAGACGCATTTTGATGCATCCGCAACCCACGACTTTTTAAAACATTAGGGCATGATGAGCAATTTCCCCTTCCGCCACAATATTTTAAACTCTATTCATTAATTGCGCTTTCAGTAACAAGGAAACTCCATATTTGTTTTCTTAAACGCTTCCAAGTCGGTTGTTGCAAATTGTATGTATGGGGAGGGTTAATTCTCTATCGTTATATATTAACAGGCACTGCAGATAAACCCTAATGATGCTTGGGCGGTTCACTGTATCGCTCACGTCAGAGAGATGAATGGACAGTTTCAACAGGGTTCAGATTTTATGAAAGAAACAGAAAAGGACTGGAACGTAAGTGTTACCAACCTAGGCACATTTCCTAACCTTATACTGGTTTGTTTACCTTTATATCGTGAATAAATGAACTGTCACCGTGATATAACTGGCATAATGTTGAAAACGGTGTAAAACCCCATAATGAAATATATGTTCGTGCGTAGTTTAACGTACCAATTTGCCGTAACATTTACAGGTTGTTAAAAGCGTTTTCGGAAAGGCCAAGCTATATGTTCCAAACACTCGGCTCTAAATAGTGCAAATGTTAGATCCTCCTGACATCATTGTCTCGTTAACGTTAGAAGGTCGTGTTTCAAAATTGACGTTAAGTTAAAAAAAAAAAGGATTTGAAACCTTTTGTTCTATATGATTTTGCTTGATGTTTTCTTGTCTAGTGTGTTTATTTAAATGATATTAAAAGGTTTATCCGTCTTAACCCATATGCAGGCGCATTTTGACGAATTTGCAGCAGCACTGTGGAGCAATTTTTCTTTGAGACTGTATAGATGTTTTCAATGTCGTCTGCTGTAGATTTTCGTATGTGGGGTTAAGTTATTTTTTATTTTACAGGAGTCAATGCTGGACTGCCACAATTACTGGCACTGGGCCCTGTTTAAATATGAAGCCGGCGATTTTGAAACAGCTAGGGGTATACTAGACACTCAGGTATATTGGGGGAGTAATTAAAACTACAAAGACCCTTTCCCACATGCACCAAATTTGCAGCAGACGACTGCAAAAACTTCTCGTTTCACAATATGGTAAACTAATCAATATTATTTCAAAGCTAAAAACACATGCATGAGTTTGGCATACCTCGATCGAGGGGTCACTTGAACACGTTGCTAAGTCGAAGTAATGTTTCGGTCCTTTTCGACTTGAATAGTTGGTGTTGTTCAGAACCGTTCTCCAGGTTTACAATCTACTGTGCCGTACTGTACTGAACCGTGTTACGACCAAAATTGGTGTGTGTTACGACCGGGGAGTAGGCCGTGTTGATAAAACGGTCTGCTCATTATCGGTCCTAGTTAAGACGGTCTTAAATCTGACCATATTGATAAAACGGGATCCAGATGTTTTCAGGGTGAATGTTGGACTAGATAGCGAACAGGGATGACACTGATGAGACTGTGCGTAGGCCCAGACTTTCTCTGGATCTTTGATGGTCGGTTATCGTATCACATGACTTGTTTCATCCTTACAGGTCCTCCCTTTGATGCGTAAATATAAATCCCCGTTTAGTGTAACCGATGTCTCCTCGTTGATGTACAGACTTGAGGCAGAAGGTGGGTATTTTTGTTTCTTATTTCTCCCCTATTATGATCTGACAGTTTAGACTACCCTACCCTTTCCCATATACGACAAATCCTGAAAGGTCATAAGTAAATGTATGGAAAATGTACACATTATACACATACAGTAGTACAGAAGTAACAGAATGTATAGACAAAATGGTCTGACCACAAGTTCTCTGAACTTAGACAAGGCCATTCCCTTTTATAATAGTTTGCATGTATGCAATTAAATTCCAGTTTGGTAACTAGTGTTGTATATTGATAACATGATATATGCTTTGACTAAATACAATAATAAAAATAATAAATGGGAAAATATCAGAAAATAAATAAAGTAAAGACGAAATGTTTATTCCGAAATGTTGATTGTTGTGTTTGTGAAAACTAGGAATATATAATGTGTCTCTTGAAAAAGGGTGCAAGAAAAAAAGAACACTAAAAGTAGTCAGCTGGTACTCGAAAACTAGAGAAGGTCCAAAAGCAGACAGCCTAACTTTTATAAACATGTAGCCGTAATATGAAATCGATTTAAATCACTCACTTAAACCTTTATGTCTAATTTAATAAATGTATGGACTGTTAAGACAATAATAGAGTTACTCTCATAGTCGAGATTATACGAACCATATAAAAGTAGATTAACGTTATGCGTGTGATACTCGTGGAGTGTTCGAAACAATTTTAACCTCTGTATATTAAAATGATTACACTTTAAAAAAAGTAGTGTTCAACGTTCTCAATGTTGATTCCACAAGTACATAAGTTATTGTCTGATATATTGTTAATGTACAAATGTGAATTAGGGTCACTGCAATTTTTTCGAATTCTGGCGTGAATAACAGATAATCACATTCACGCATACAGTAATATTAAGGTACAATTGAGACTGGGAATAATTGTAGAAGTTTACACTTGAACAAGGAAAGTTATTGAAGATGTTGTTATTTCAATGTTTTCAAAGGTCGTCTGCTACAAATGTGTCTGCATGAGGGTAAGGGTAACCAATGCTAGTAAAAGTGTTTTGAACACTCATGGTGTATTTTAGCAGGAGATACAGTGCAAAGTGTTCATTTCCATAATGTCGATGTCATATAACAGCGCCGTGTGCTATATTTAGACTTACCGGACATAATCAAACGGGTTGATTTAAAATTGACAGGTTCGGTAATGATACATTTATCTGCCTTTCCATATATGTCGGGTAATAAGGTTGTTGATACAAGACAATATATTGTATTACATAAAACAACACCACATGTTTATAGCAAATACAGAAAATTAACAGGTACATAGGGAGACGTGGATTTTTACAGAAAAAATACAAATATTTAACAACGTTTATATCGCACATTCAGGCAGAACTTGGTTATTTACGGAATGAAACATCGGGAGCGATGAAGGCACAGTAGATTGCTTGAATACCACTATTCGAATGTTAACGAATGAGCCGGTTTTTGCGCTTGGCCCTGTCCCGAATGCAATGAAATATCACAATTCTGACACACGACCTATTTAGTTAGCTTACGACTTACTGGCTGGTGTCAGGATAAATTTACCAGAAGTACTGGTAACTTTCCCTGGAAACGCCGTGATATAACTGAACTATTGTTGAAATCTGCGTAAAACACCAAAACAATCAATCAATAAATAAGTTTCCCTGTAGGAGGTGGGATTGATGTTTTTAATTGACTTCTAGGTTTCCCCGTCGAAGGTTGGAATGATGTTGTTGACGTCTCTCTCAGTCACATGGAAGACTACGCGTGGTCCTACAGCGACATTAACGTGATGCTGGCATGTGCGGGCTCCAAACAGAAAATGGAAAGGGATAAATTCGTGGAGAATATCAAAGATGTTATCAGGTGTTATATTGTTTCTGTTATAACTTCTCTTTGACCATGAGTCCGCTTTTTAGCTCTCCTGAGAACAATATTTTGAAGATGAGCTATTGTGATTACTCAATGTTCGGCGTCCGTCCGTCCGTCGTCCGTTGTCCGCCGTCCGTTTAAATATTCTTCTCTGAACCTACTAGTCCGATATCAAAATTATTTCACAGGAAGGTTCCCTAGGTGGCCCTCATCAAAAAGTGTACAAACAATTTAATTCCAATTAGAAATTGGCATCAGAAAAGGGAAAAATTGCAAACACTTTAAAATATTCTCGTCAAAAAGTACAGGCCTAATTTGAAAATTATTTAGCACAAATGTTCCTTGGGTGACCCTCTACCAAGATTGTTCAAATGTTTTCGATCCGTTGAAAAACATGGCCACCAGGGAGGCTGAACTTGTTTTCCGTATACATGTATAGTGAAAACTTGTAATATATTGTTTTTCATAATTTGTGTATTTTCTGAAAACTTAAAAAATATTCTCGTACAAAAATGCTGAGCTGATTAGTAAATAATTTGGCACAAATATTCCTTGGGTAACTCTCTATCAAGAGTGTTGAAGTTATTACAATAAATTGATAAATATGACGAAAAGGGGACGATGCTTGGTTTCCTTTATATCGTTAGAACATTTCTATTAAATCAGATTAGCGAATTAGGACCATCGTGGTATTCTTGTTTACTTGATTTATGCAAATGTGTTATATGTTTGTAGTATATTGGGTGTATTTTTCCTGGGTAATATACATATATCTGTTATTACATGTTTTTCAGTGGATTGTATCCTAAATAAGTCACTGTTTCAAATAGTGAAGTTATTTACTGATAATCTCACTTTTCGTGCTCACTCAGTACAAATATATTTCAATAATAACCCTATCCCTCATACAGACGCTTTCTGACGCCTCTGGGGCAGACTTTTATTGAAAACTATGTGGAGAAATGAGAATTGTGTCTTTATGATGGAGAGGGTTAATTCTAGTTCAGTCGAGCCGCGATAGCGACCAATGAGTCGTATGCTCGAACCCGACTCCTCGGCTATTTGTACTGTGCAACCCTTTCCTACATACAAATGCTTTATGATGTCTCTGCACTTTATGTTTAGATATTGTGACTAAAGGAAAAGTTACCCATAATGAGCAATTGCTACTTTTCTCTAAATGTCTTTTAACTTTATTCAAAAATGCGTTTTTGTTTTTTTGTATTTATACAGAACGTCCATATTTTTGCCAATACGTTTTCAAAGACATCGTCTACAGAAAGATGTGTTGTGTGAGGGAAAGGGTTAACACAGTCATTGTTACCGGCCTAATTCATCATCCATCAAGTGGAAAGGTACCTTATTGCCATGGAAGAATGTTGTATCAGAATAATTAGTGATAGACGCCTGGAAATACGTTTTTTTTATTGACTGGCTTTCGTGATATAACTAAAATACTGTTGAAAACGCCGTTAACAGAAATAATGATAAAGCTCCAACCAATTTGCCAAAATGATTTTTAAAAGTTCAAACGGCCACGGCTGATTACTTAAAGAAGAATGATTAAGCTCCAATCAATTAATGTTTGTAGTACTGGAGACAAGGGTGACAATATTAAAGTCTATAAGGAAGCCACGTTACCGGTGCTAGAGGCTATCCAAGCCTATGATGACGGCGAGTATGACAGGGCTGTAGAGTGTTTAAAACCTGTACGCTACGAACTGTACAAGATTGGAGGAAGTAACGCACAGGTACGTGATATTGTGTGACATTCCCTTTTAACCGTTTCCCACATGCAGACGCTTTATGACCCTTCTGTAGCAGATGACATTTCAACTTTATTCAATAATTGATCTTTCATTTTAGAGTTTACACTAAGTGTTTTCAATGTCCCCTGCTGCAGATTTGTTGCATGTGGGCAAGGGTTAAAGATACGGATAAAAACTTCCGCTAAACATTGTATTCTACATGGTTAGGGTAAATAAAAACACAATAATCATCATTCGAAATACATAATTTATAAATAGCTCAATCATAATATGAGCCGTCCCTCGAGAAAACCAACATTGTGGACTCCGCGTACAGTATCGATCCAGATCAGCATAGGCATGCCACGCAGGCGAATCCGGACAGACACGTTTCGTCTACTGTGGATTTTCTGTTTTAGGAATTATTACTCTATACATCTATCCACCTGAGACGGAATGTGTCGACCCGGATCAATCTGTGCGGACTGCGCAGGCTGATCTGGGTCAATACATTACGCAGAGGCCATAATGTTGGTTTTCCCGCGGGACGGCTCATATTAGGGGAATCCGTGTTCCATTCTACTGATCCAGAGCTCAAGATAAAGGTCGTTTTGCTTGTTCTAAAATAATTGTTCAGCCAAGTTAGAAAGTGAACCTGCAGAACTGGAATACATGAATGTATACAAATGTGATAGACATACATATAACGGATAACTGATCCTTTAGTGTCTCCTAGCCTTACAGATAGGCGACACAACATTGTTAAGTAAAAGTTGGAGGTGTTTTCTTGTAGTAACATTACAGTACATTTCTAAAATTCATCATACTTACATAACTTTTAACTTTCAGCGAGACCTGTTCAATGTCATCCTTATTCAGTCTGCCATTCGATCAAAGAATTATCAGAAATACGCAAAGTAAGTCCATTTTGAAAAAGCTCTTTAAATATGTGATTACACATTTTGGCGCATCTGCAGCAGCAGACAATGTTTGAAAAACATTGTGTCAAGAGTTGAAAAGAGTTGAAAGGAGTTGAATAAAAGTGTTTCTAAAAAGAAAAACTGCTAGGTACATGTATGAGGAATTCCTGTTTTTCGCAACAATTTTTTTTTATTATTTATGCTTGCCTTAATAGACATGTTCCAATTTTATGCCTGCATATTTTCAAAGTAATCTGCTGCAGATGTGTTGGATGTGAGGAAGGATTAATACAAAAGCTCTCTTTAATTGGGGTATAAAGACAATTCTTACTCTTTAATACGTAGAAATGCTGTTAACCATTGAACTTTTGAATTAAATCCAATGTTAACCCTTTCCTACATGCAGACGCATTTTGACGGACGCGTCTACAGAAGGAGAAACATTGTGCCTACAGGAGAAATTGTTCATAATGAGAAATCTCTCCATTCGTCACAATGTTACAGCTGTTTCCAATAATAAAATATGTAATTTCGTGTAAGATTTTCCATGTTTCCCAATCTCATTTAAATCAATACAGAATACTTCGCTGTACGTATACAAGTGACAGAAGTTTGGTTTTAAAGAGATTCCATGTATGCCTTCATCTTTTAAAATTGTCTACTGCATAGTTGATGTGTGTTGGACAGTTTTTAACATACGTTTTTTGTTTTATATGTGTTACAACAAAGTCCTTAACAGTAAACTACGTAAATGTTATTTTACCATTGAACCTTTACTAGAAGAAGTCTTGCCCTAGTAAGATATAACTCATGCCGAGCCATTGTAGCTCAGTCGGTAGCGACACCGGTTGTCAATCCAGGGGCTGTGAGTTCGAACCCAAGCTCGGCCAACATTCTTTCCGACGTTTTACAAAAGTCACTGTGACAAGCGTCGTTCGTCTTCCGCCAATGGGCTAACAGTCTTTGTGGGAAAGCAGGTAGATGCTTTGAAATACTGTTGTGTAGAGTACTGGTGTGGTACAGTCAGGAATCACGTGAGTAGGTAAACGGGCCGCAGTGATAAATATATTGAAACTCTATAAATGAAAGAGCATTTATAGAATAAAGTTAAAAAGAATTTGGCGAAAGAAGAAATTGTTCATTATGAGCTATCTCATCTTTTGCCGAACTGTTTTCAAAAGTCGTCTGCAGCTGAGGCTACGTCAGTATGTGGGTTAGGGTTGGTATTTTTTCAACACCGTACACAAATGTCATATTGATGGCATTTAGAATATGATCAGATATAGTAACATTTAACCAAATGAGTCTGATAGTATTTATTTTTTAATTCAGTCACCTGATTGCAGAACGCCAGAGCCTGAAGGGAGAGACGCCATTGATGCAAAAGATGCTTCAAAAACTCGTAGTTGAGCACTGAACGTTCACAGAATGTAAAATATTAGTGGGAATAGCAACAATTGATTTATATTCTGCCACGAATGAACATATATCTTATTCTAAAATCTTAACAAACATTTACTTGTTGGTTGTATAGGCATGCTGATCTTTTGTAAAAACGTCGCTTAAAATTTGGCATATAAACTTATTTCATATTTCTAGACAGAGGCGTCTGATTAATTTTATATGTGAAACGTGTTGGTTAACAGATTAAATACGACAATCGATATCTTCATCTATAAAACTTAGACTTAATTATAAAGAGAGGAAAAGACTTGCTGTGTTAATTTAGTACCATTTGAGTTATTGTGTCAAATGTCCTGGCAAGATGACACACGGGGATCATGTATCCGCCGTCTTTCAGTTTCTATAGTGACGTCATTCTGTGACATATCAACACATGCGTTCATCAGATGATTCGAACCTGGGACCTTTGTCACGCGAGGTCGAACACTACATCATTGTCTTCCACACTGTTGATGGGACGTAGACTTATGCTTACGACTGGTGCTATATGACTGAAATAATGTCGTAGGCGTGAAACACAATTCAATCAAAATATTCCATAAATTAAAAGCAAGGGCCTACACTTGCAGCTTCTAGATAATCCACAAGATTGTTCTTAAATTTGCTCTAGTGAGCTTGTCTTTGACTTGATATAGCCAACATTTACCTTAGTCTTGATATCAACAAGACGAACATTCCGACTAAGTTTCGACATGCTCGGCTAAAGATTCCAGCTTATAAACTGTTCACAAGCTTTTATTTTAATTTGGCCTTTTGACATTGTGTTTTAAACGGTCATGACACAAATTTTAACTTGACCTAGTGATTAAGTTTTTGACCCGACGTGAGCCATACTCGAACTTGATCTAGATATATCATCAATGTAAACGAACTGAATATGTTTCATGAATATTGGATGTGAACAGTGGCCTCTAGAGTTTGAACAAGCAATTCATTTGTTGACGATGGACACTGGGCGATCACAATAACTGGCCTTGAACATGTCGTGCTTATGTGAGCTAAAACCCTATAGAATAAGTGTCTTTTACATAACTTGCTTGCTACAAATTCATAAGCATTATACAAATATCTGATGTTGTCGTTGTTATTATTATTAATCTGTTAAACATGTACATTTACTATAGTATTTTTATATAAATAAATGTTATAGAATACATATATACGTAAACATATAAATGGAGTAAATTAAAGTCAACACGAATTGAACTTAAGCAACGTACTTGTTCAACTCTGTCCCTGGTGTAGACATTTGGATATCATCGCAACAGATGAACGTTAAAAACATTTTTGAAAAAAGAGAATTTCGCTTCCAAAAAACCTCCAATGTCAAAGGCTATCATATACAGCTACGCCGATAAATAAATTTTAAATCTCTAATTTCGTTGTTGACTCAGAGACCATAGATAAGTCTCTGGTTGACATTATTCGGTATGGTCAGCTTTTTGTGTGACTTTCAGCGAAATACTGCTTTCTGTTCGATTTACGTTCAGCGTTTTTACGCCGCTTCCAACATTATGTCACTTAAATCATGGCGACAGGTTTGATCTGCATCTATATTTTTCAAACAAAATGAGGAATTGCAGACAGTCCAGCCCACGTCTTTTTCTTTCTATTGACTCTGAGGTCAAGGTCACAGTGATCCAATTTTGGTACGCAACATATCGTCTTCCCAACATGCATCTGAAGACCAAATATGGCAACTCGAGGTAAGATAACGTAGAGATACGGCATGAACGAACTTTTTTCTTTAAATGTGGGGTCAGAAAGTCAAGGACTGAATGACCCAAAATCGGTATGTGACACAATTCTTTTTCAAAGACGCATTTTTAGAATAAATTTGTTGACTCCGGATTTGAAAAATAATATATGACCGGACAAGTTTTATTTCCTTAAACAGGGTCAGAGGTTAAGGTAACAGTGATCCAGTTTTGGTACGTGACACAATTCTCAGAGATGCATTTTCAGATTAAATTAGCGTACTCCATGTGCGATCAAATGAGATATGATGAGTCTTTTTCTTTAAACATGGTCAGAGGTTAAGGTCAATGTGACCCATTTTGGTACGCCACACACCATCTTCCTAAGATGCGTGTGTATGCCAAATTTGGTAACTGTGAAATGGTACAGGAGATATTGCCCGGACAAGGTTGTGCAAGACTTTTCTTCAATTGTTGCTAAGGGTCAAGGTCGAGTGACCAAATTTTAGTTTGCGCCACATTCTCCTTCCAAGAAGCCCATTCAGACCAAATTTGGTGACAAATAATATCTAAACCAATCTCTAAATAAGTAATAACGCTCCGTCAATTTACGATGAATACCTACACGCCTTTAATATACATGACATATTAAGTAACTCATTACAGGTCTAGTTACCTGACAGTGGGACAAGTGTAGATCATGTGTGTAGGTCCTCTGCAGCAGAAGCTTTAGAAGTGGTCCGAATCAGTGATGATGCAGCTTATATATATATATATATACCTTATACCTATATCATCATATGATCCCGCCCATGTGGACTTTCTAAACAGTGTATGTTCATGTGTACTTATGCCCCGTATTACAAGAACCTTCACAAGTTGTCAGGCTGCTGATCTTGATCATACTGGATGCACAGGCACATTGGATGGGTGCATATTATTAGTTATTTGGTCTGTTACTGACCCACTACGGAACAATAGGGGGTCTGTGGAATTTATAGGGGGCGAGGCTTTAGCCGAGTCCCCCTATACATTCTAGACCCCCTATTTGTTTTCGTAGTGGGTCAGTAACTGACCAAATAACTGATTAATTTCATCGACCACCTCTCATGAGCAAAAAAAATAGATATTATTGCATAAAATCTATGTTTTACGCCCGCTTAAGGGATACAGAAACATTGCAAAAACCGGGCTGTAACGAAGAGAAACCGTGTATAAACAATGCGATTCTCGCGCGCACGTGCCGTTTCAGACCGGTTAGATGTTTTACATATGCATTACACGGGCACCGTTAATAAACAAACCATGGACTCTGCATCTACCGGCTACTGGCCGAAAGTCGGCGATTTATGTCGGGTATTGTTTAAGCATGATGGTATTAATCACAGTGTGATAGAAATAGTGAAAGATTGGCCAGTTCCGAAGTATCTCATACGCTCGATAAAGTGGGTTTAATACTAGGAATTTTAAAAAATTCCTAGTATTAAACCCACCTGAAAAATGAAACAATATCTATTTGTTGGTGGTTGATGAAATAAATCAGTTATTTGGTCTGTTACTGATCCACTAAGGAAACATTTTGTATTCATTTTCATAAACACAATTGACAGTTGTAATATTGTTAGTGATTTCCGTGATTTTGGGATAGAAAAGGGTGATTTTAAAGGAAGAATCGATGAACGGCGGCCATTTTGTCGACTACAGACCCACTATAGAGATATACTGACACACTATAGAAATTTACGGACACACTATAGAAATTTAGGGGGTCACCACGTGACTGCTCTTGTCCAATGAAATCGCTAGTTACTAGTAGGGGTGAAATAATTTATGTTATACACCTACTCTAGTTAACAGCAGACAGTAATGATTTGACATTGATTATATCTGTAGATTAGTAAGAAGGTGTGAAACCTGTATTGAAAATAATTTGATTTACTATTTTTAAAAAACCATGGAAATTTGAGACGAACTTATTATGAGAAGAGGAATGTGTTTTCTACCATCATTATTTGAGGATAAATCTAGGGCTAAACGTGTGTGTCACGTGAATGATAGCGAAGTCGAAACTGCGGTTAACGGTAAAGCTAGCGTACTATTCTTGTTTCATAGGTCTCACACCTCTATGGTTACTCCTGAAGCACAAATATAGTTCAATGTCTCAATGGTCATGTACATGATACTGACAGGTGGGTTTCTTTATACTCCAGTTATATGACTGTGTTCCACGGACAATGATCATGATACTGACAGGCTATTGTTATGTTCGTTTATGTCACTTTACACAATTATTCAGGCATATGACTGTGTCTCAAGGGTCATGTACATGCTATTGACAGGTGGATTTCTTTATACTTCAGTTATATGACTGTGTCTTACGGGCAATTAGTATTATACTGGCAGGCTGTTGTTATGTTCTTTTATGTCACTTTACACAATTATTCAGTCATATAACTGTGTCTCAAGGGCCATGTACATGCTACATTTTGTATCGACATGTTTGTTTGTTTTTAATTGTGTTTTATGCAACTTTCAACAATACTCTGGAGTGTTTTGTTTTTATTTTCAACGTTGTTTCATAGCACTTTCCACATGTATTCAGTCATATCACTGTGTTTCAAGGGCCATGTACATACTGTACAAAGGTTGATCTGTTTGTTTTCAACTGTGTGTAATGCCACTCTCCACAATATTCCAAGTTGGTTTGTTGATTTTTAATGTTGTTTCATGTCACTTTCCACAATTGTTAAGTCATTTAATCACTGTGTCTCAATGGCCATGGACATGACACTGAAAGGTCTGTTTGTTTGTTTCATTATTGGGAATTGTGTTTATATGCAACTTTCCACACTACTCCATGCAATTCACTGTGTTTGTGACACAAAGAGATACCACACATATAAATATAAATATAAAAGTACTCGCGATGTTTTCTACATCTTTATTCACTAACAAGGATATTGTCTACGTATCAAAACCAAACATAATTTCTGTGTCTCACTCCTGTCAGTCGCCCAGCAAATCAGCTCCCTCTCGGGCAGCCAGCCCTAACAAGACTCCCAATCTCTATCTCTCTCTCTCTCTCTCTCAAGCCGGTTATATCAAAACGCTTTCCAGCAATCAGCCCTTCCAGCCACAAGCTTTCCAGCCACAAGCCCCCGTCGCTGTTTTAGGTTAGGGCTTATATACATGGCTTGCTTATCCCCATAGTAACATAGTGACGTAAATGCTCAGGTATACAGAACTCATAGGTGGCAGGACGTAGGGAGACATTTTGTTACATATTTCAGTCTATGATAATTGTCTTTTCTGTGAAATATCAGTCTTGGATAGGTGTTGTTTATGTCAAGCGTCAAACTGTGATAGTTTTTGTGTTTTGTTAAACATCAGTCTGTGATCATTGTTGTTGTTTTTTAAACACCAGACTATGCTGAAGCACCATGCTTTCAAGACTCGTCTGCTGCAGAGGCGTCATAAAGTGCCTAGGTGTGGGAAAGGGTTAACAGCATGTAGCCATGCCTATGTAGCGATGGAAACTCGTCTGCTGTAGAGACGTCAAAAAGCGCCTAGGTGTGGGAAATGGTTAACAGCATGTAGCCACGCCTATTTAGTGATGGAAACTCGTCTGCTGCAGAGGCGTCAGAATGCGCCTAGATGTGGGAAATGGTTAACAGCATGTAGCCATGCCTATTTAGCGATGGCAACTCGTCTGCTGCAGAGGCGTCAGAAAGCGCCTAGATGTGGGAAAGGGTTAACAGCATGTAGCAATGCCTATTTAGCGATGGCAACTTGTCTGCTGCAAAGGCGTCAGAAAGCGCCTAGATGTGGGAAAGGGTTAACAGCATGTAGCCATGCCTATTTAGCGATGGAAACTTGTCTGCTGCAGAGTTGTCAGAAAGCGCCGAGATGTGGGAAATCGTTAACAGCATGTAGCCATGCCTATTTAGCGATGGAAACTTGTCTGCTGCAGAGGCGTAATAAAGCGCCTAGATGTGGGAAAGGGTTAACAGCATGTATCCATGCCTATTTAGCGATGGCAACTTGTCTGCTGCAGAGGCGTCAGAAAGCGCCTAGATGTGGGAAAGGGTTAACAGCATGTAGCCATGCCTATTTAGCGATGGCAGCTTGTCTGCTGCAAAGGCGTCAGAAAGCGCCTAGATGTGGGAAAGGGTTAACAGCATGTAGCCATGCCTATTTAGCGATGGAAACTTGTCTGCTGCAGAGGCGTAATAAAGCGCCTAGATGTGGGAAAGCGTTAACAGCATGTAGCCATGCCTATTTAGCGATGGAAACTTGTCTGCTGCAGAGGCGTAATAAAGCGCCTAGATGTGGGAAAGCGTTAACAGCATGTAGCCATGCCTATTTAGCGATGGCAACTTGTCTGCTGCAGAGGCGTCAGAAAGCGCCTAGATGTGGGAAAGGGTTAACAGCATGTAGCCATGCCTATTTAGCGATGGCAACTTGTCTGCTGCAAAGGCGTCAGAAAGCGCCTAGATGTGGGAAAGGGTTAACAGCATGTAGCCATGCCTATTTAGCGATGGAAACTCGTCTGCTGCAGAGGCGTCAGAAAGCGCCTACATGTGGGAAAGGGTTAACAGCATGTAGCCATGCCTATTTAGCGATGGAAACTCGTCTGCTGCAGAGGCGTCAGAAAGCGCCTACATGTGGGAAAGGGTTAACAGCATGTAGCGATGGAAACTCGTCTGCTGCAGAGGCGTCAGAAAGCGCCTACATGTGGGAAAGGGTTAACAGCATGTAGCCATGCCTGTTTATCATTTTATAAAAGCTATGGAAACTCAGAACTCTATCGACTGAGTATGAAACTAAATTAAAATTCATGCAGAAGATGAAATCATGTATACCGTATGCACTGTTATTGTTAACACAAATTACAATTCACGCAGAAGATGGAATCATTTATAGGGTATGCACTGTTATTGTAAACATAAATAAAAATTCACACAGAAGATGAAAACATTTACACCGTCTGCACTGTTATTGTAAACACAAATGAAATTCACGCAGAATATGAAATCATTTATACCGTATGCACTGTTATTGTAAACATAAATTAGAATTCACGCATAAACGCTTAGCCTAGTGTGATAGGGAAAAAAGTTGTCCAGTGGTAGAGCGTTGACATCTCGTACCAAAGGTCCCGGGTTTGATTTCCGCCACGAGCGGCTTTTGCCTTTCGGATTTTTCCACACAAACGGCGCGAGTACTGGTTAAATCTCATGGAAGCAGACATCGAGCCTCATTAATATAAGCCGTAAGCTTGTTTCTCAATCGATGTAAATAAATATGCTTCAAGTTTAAACTAAAGCAAATAGTAAGTGAATATGAATTTCAAAGCTTAAAACACATAAATGAATCTAGCATACATCGAGGGGTCACTTGAATACGTTGCTAAGTCGGAGTAATTTATCTGTCCTTTTCGTCTTGAATAGTTGGTGTTGTTCAGAACTGTTCTTAAGACTTCAACATTGGTAGTAATGGCTGCCCTCTTTGGCGTTCAGGGTAGCGGAGTTAGCATAACGACTCTGGCTGGCTGATGTCTTGATAAATAGACCAGTAGTACTTGTAACATACCCAGGAAATGCCGTGATATAACTGAAACATTGTGGAAAACGGCGTAAAGCACCAAACAATCAATCAATTGATCAACCAGAACCGTTCTCCAGATGTTTTCAGGGTGAATGTTTTACAAGATAGCGAACAGGGAATATCTGGACTTCTCTAGATCCTTGATGATCGGTTATCGTGTCACGTGACTCGTTTCATTCATACAGGCCTGCCTCTGATGCGTGAATATACATCCCCGTTTAGTTTAACCGATGTTGCTTCGTTGTTATTTTTTCGTTTCCAAGTTATCCAATGACATATTATGTCCTGACAGTTTAGGCTACCTTACTCTTTCCCATATACGACAAATCCTGCAGCAGACGCCTTTGAAAAATCCTAGGTAAATGTATGGAAAATCTCTATACATTTACGTAAGATTTCAATCCTTTGCCACAATGTTTTCAAAGGTCGTCTGCTACAAATGTGTCTGCATGTGGGTAAGGGTAACCCATGCTTTTAAAAGTGTATTAAACACTCATGATGCATTTTAGCAGGAGATACAATGCAAAGTGTTCCTTTCAAAGTGTCGATGTCATATAACAGCGGACAAGTTCTCAGTTATATCACGGCGTTTCCTTGGTTAGTTAGCAGTACTACTAGTCAGTTTAGTCAGTCAGTCTTCATACGAACCCCTCAACCCTAAGCGGCCCAATGCTCATGAATAAGATCTTTCGCCGTGATATAACTGATATGATGTTGAAAAACGGCGTAAAAAACAAATTAAATAATGATCTGTGATATCAGAGCTGTAGATAAGGTGCTTGCTATGATAACTTTGATTGACTTCTGTAGTTGTAGAGCGTCCGCCTCGGGTGCGGGATGTCGCGGGTTCGATCCCCGGCCGGGTCATTCATACCAAAGAATTTAAAAATAGTAGAAATGGCTGCCCTCCTTGGCGCTCAGTTTTGCGGGGTTGGTATGGCTGGTGTAAGGATAAATAGACAAGTAGTACTGGTAACTTTTTCCGGAAAACGCGATGATATAACTGAAATATTGATGAAATCTGCGTAAAACACCAAACATTCAATCAATATATTTATTTATTGACTTCAAGGTTTCCCCGTCGATGGTTGGAATGATGTTGTTGACGTCTCTCACAGTCACATGGAAGACTAGGCTTGGTCATATTGCGACATCAATGTGAAGTTTGCATGTGCGGGCTCCAAACAGAAAATTGAAAGAGACAAATTCGTGGAGGATAACAAAGATGTTATCACGTGTGCGTTTTCTTCTGGTATAACTTTTTTTTTCTATGACCATGAGTCCGCTTTTTGACTGTTCATGCAAATGTGTAATATGTTTGTGGTATTCTTAATATACTGTTCTTATACTTAATAATGTTCTCATAACTATTAAGTTTCTTATTTTATTTAGTTACAGGAGGGAAATTAGGGATTTCGCCAAAATATCTATCTAAATAAAATGCTGGATAAATGGTCCAGTTCAAAAAGTCCTTGCCTAAACGTCCGACGGCCAAAACGTCCATTCACCGGGAATATCACAGATATGTTTTCCGCCGGCATAAAACTCAATAATCCCCAAACAAATATAGGGATAAAGGCATGTTTACAATAATGAAAACGAGGATCATACAACATATAATGATGATTCTGCATACATTTCTTATTGTACAAAGTTCATTTAGTTAAATTTGATAATGATGTCTTTATGTATCTGTTAATATCCAGTATCAAAAAACTCAATCATCACACGCATGACAGACAATATCATTATGATGGATTTTCATTTTTATTTGTATTTACAAAAATGTTCTTTTTTACAGTTCAAATAAAAATCACGCATTAAGCGGTGCTCTGCGAAACCTTATTTTAGCCTAATAAGTATACTAGATCTGGATATAGACTGGTCACCTATTAAGCGGTGCTCTGCGAAACCCTATTTTAGCCTAATAGGTATACTAGATCTGGATCTAGATTGGTCACGAATGTTTTAAGGTTGGTATTCGCAGATCCCCCTATCAATTACACTATATGAACAAACATAGATAATGATGACACTGTTTTTCTTATTGCATTTGCAATGTTATTTTAATAACAATTAGTGGTATATCAGTATTTCAGATGACTTTGGTGAAAATACTTAAAACGGATTTCTCGTTCGACTCTGCAATAGAAAGTTTATGGTCGGGTTTCGAATTAATACATTTTTAATACATCTTACTAGATATTCAATTGGCCATAAACACCATTGGTGCCTTTAGTGACGTTAATTGTCCTATAATAAGAGTCTTGTCACTGGGTCTGTACGCCAGACAATACGGATCATTCATTCCTTCCTTAGATGTTAAGAAAATAGTCTGCTTGGTACCGTCACTATTCACCACGTGTAGATTGTTAGAGATTTGTCCACACACCATGACGTTGTCATAGGCGTCAAACAATAAACCACGGCTACCATCAAGCTGACTGTCAGAATATGTATACAGTGTAGTTCCAGTGCTGTCAATACACTGTACGTCATTACTCGTACTAACAACGATTCTGTCACCGGTATTGTTGACAGCTAGGTAGAGAGGATATACTTGACTAACGTTAAACGTGTTCACAGTGTCACCAGTCATTGTCAGTACCTTTACCTTCCCCCCGCGTCCTGTTCCATCATGGCAAGAGACGTATATTTTATTTCTGTTATAGTCAACACCCCAACACATCATTCCGACTGGAATGCTGTTATCCTTTGTAATGGCACCGGAAACATTCAAGAATTGAAGGCAATTTTCATTTCTTTGAGTCACAATGACCTGGTTCTCTGATACAACCGCTACATCCCAAACAAGGTTAATTTTCATCTCGAATTTCATTGTGAAATTTTGTGCAAATACTTTGACCGAATGGCCATTATTACCTTCACAAACGACTAATCGCCCATCAGGCATGAACGCGCATCCCGTGACACCACTAGTTGAACCAATATCAATGTCTCTTTTTGTCACAGACGCTATTTGCTGGAAACAGATTCGAGAATCATCCGACGATATTGGATCATCTATTTTGAATGTACCAATTGAGGTAATATCGGACATTAAGGTGACGAGTTGATCAGACTTGTGAAATTCTAACTTGCTTGGTTGTATTTCCTTCATTATATCGTCTGTTGCTTCTTTCCCTTCGTCTAATTTGTGTTTCTCTTTCGTCATAAGAACAAACATGGCATCTGCATGTGCATTCCCAAGACATTCAAATGAATTAATAATGTCGTGTATCTCTTCGCTCAGTTCGTCTGATAGCTTAATATCATTTTCGGCATCAGCCATCAGTTTCTTTTCTATATCGGAAATAGTGTCTTCCATATCCTTCGCTAATTTCTCAATCCATTTAATGACTTCCACTTTCAGTTCAATAACTTCCTGTATAGATTTTCTACAACTTGTTTGTATCTGTATTTTATCGTTTTCCCTTGAATCCTTTATTTCTTTCATATCTGACGATAAGGATCCGGTCTTCTCTAAAAATAATGCAATGTCATTCTGTGTCTGTGCTTCTTGCGCAATTTCCTTCACCGCCTTAACTTTACATCGTCTGTGTTTTGTTCTATTGCATCGGTCGCATATGGCTGCATCATGACTTAAACAGAACATTGTTAAGTTTTCCGTTTCATGGTTTGTGCATTTCATGACGGAAGCAATCAATGCATTCTGTTTAATCGACTTCCTCTTCGTCATGTCGAATGGTTTCAGCTCGTGATCCCGTGTAACAATTACACTTCGATGGAATTCTTCACACGCATCGCATAGATATACTAAACAGACTTTACAGAATGTCCCTGCTTGTGTGTTCACTCCTCGGAACTTATAAGGATCACACACCCTTGTGGGGTCTTCGTCGGACATATTTGTGTTTCCAGCCATGGTTTCAGCCATTGTTTGTTGAGTCTGTAATAACATTTAACAACTCTGTTAATTATAAATAATTACTTTCAAATTTTAAGATGTTGTTGGTGGTAAAATTGATGATGATGCTAATGGTGTTATTGATGATGATATGATGATGTTGGTGATGGTGTAATTGATGATAATTTGATAATGTTGGTTGTGGTTTAATTGATGATGGTATTGGTGGTGTAATTGATGATGATTTGATGATGATGATGATGGTGTAATTGATGGAGATATGTTGATGTTGGTAGTTTAATTGATGTTGTTATAATGATGATGATGATGATGATCGTTTAATTGATGATGTTGGTGTCATTGATGATGAAATGATGACATTGGTGGTGTAATTGATGAAGATATGATGATATTGGTGGTATTATGATGTTATGATGATGTTCATGGTGTAATTGATGATGATAATGTTGGTGGTGGTTTAATTGATGATGTTATTGGTTGTGTAATTTATGATGTTTTGATGATGTTGGTGGTGTAATCGATGGAGATATGTTGGTGTTGGTAGTTTAATTGATGTTGTTATAATGATGATGATGATCGTTTAAGTGTCGATGCTATAATAGTGATGTTGGTGTCATTGATGATGAAATGATGACATTGGTGGTGTAATTGATGATGATATGATGATATTGGTGGTGTAATTGCTGATAATATGATGACGTTGGTGTCATTGATGATGATATGATGATGTTGGTGGTGTAATTGATGATGATATGATGACGTTGGTGGTGTCATTGATGATGATATGATGATGTTGGTGTCATTGATGATGATATGGTGACGTTGGTTTTGTCATTTATGATGATATGAGGATGTTTATGGTGTAATTGATGATGATATGATGACGTTGGTGGTGTAATTGATGAGGATATGATGGTGTTGGTGTCATTGCTGATGATATGATGATGTTAGTGTCATTGATGATGATATGATGACGTTGTTGCCATTTATGATGATATGATTATATTGGTGGTAAAATTGATGATGATATGATGACGTTGGTGTCAGTGATGATGATATGATGATGTTGGTGGTGTAATTGATGATGATATGATGATATGATGATGTTGGTGTCGTTGATGATGATATGATGAGGTTGGTGGTGTAATTGATGATGATACGATGGTGTTGGGGTGTAATTGATGATGATATGATGACGTTAGTGGTGTAATTGATGATATTATGATGATGTTGGTGTCGTTGATGATGATATGATGACGTTGATGGTGTAATTGATGATATTATAATGATGTTGGTTGTGTAATTGATGCTGACATAGTGTCATTGATGATGATATGATGATGTTGGTGGTGTAATTGATGATTTTATGATTAGGTTGGTGTCATTGCTGATGATATGATGACGTTGTCGGTGTAATTGATGATATTCTGATGATATTGGTGCTGTAATTGATGATGATTTGATGATGTTGGTGGTTTAATTGATGGAGATATGTTGATGTTGGTAGTTTAATTGATGTTGTTATAGTGATGATATGATCGTTTAATTGATGATGTTATAATGATGAGGTTGGTGTCATTTATGATGAAATGATGACATTGGTGGTGTAATTGATGATGATATGATGATGTTAATGTCATTGATGATGATATGATG
Source organism: Serripes groenlandicus (assembly GCA_031761405.1). Taxonomy (NCBI): domain Eukaryota; kingdom Metazoa; phylum Mollusca; class Bivalvia; order Cardiida; family Cardiidae; genus Serripes; species Serripes groenlandicus. Next base: position 588,056 of record JASEVX010000062.1, read on the forward strand.
ATTTGTGTGGTTTAATTGATGATGTATGATGATGTTGGTGGTGTAATTGATGATGTTATGATGATGTTGGTGGTCTAATTGATGATGATATGATGATGTCGGTGGTGTAATTGATAATGATATGATGATGTTGGTGTTGTAATTGATGATGTTGGTGGTGTAATTGATGATGATATGATGACGTTGGTGTCATTGATGATTTTGGTGGTGTAATTGTAAATATTATGATGATGTTAGCGGTTTAATTGATGATGATATATTGACATTGGTGGTGTAATTGATGATGATATGATGATGTTGGTGGTGTAATTGACGAAGTTATGATCAGGCTGATGTAGTTATTGGTAATATTACTATGAAGTTGTCGGTTTAAATGATGATGTTATAATGATGCTATTGGTGTCATTGATAATAATATGATGATGTTGGTGGTGCAATTGATGATGTATGATGATATTGTTGGTGTAATTGATGATATTATAATGATGATTTTGGTGGTGTTATTGATGATGTATGATGATGTTGGTTTTGTAATTAATGATGTTATAATGATGATGTTGGTGGAACTGATGATGATCTGATGATGATCTGATGATGTTGGTGTCATTGATAATGATATGATGATGTTGGTGATTTAATAGATTATGTTATGATGATACTGTTGGTGTCATTTATTATGTAATGATGATGTTGGTGGTGTAATTGATGACTTGATCTAGCAATTATTCGTCATTTATATGCTTAAAGCTTCATACGTAAATATATTGATAATCAAGATTCGGTCATCCGTATACATTAAAAAGAATATAAATATTCATGTTTCGACTTGACGCGTTCTACCCGCGGTTTATATGCGTATACCTATGTATGTAAATATGTATGTGCTGTACACAGTTAATATGAACCTGACATCATATGTCATATTAATCATTATCATTCATTTGGACAAAATGTACAACATAAACGTTCAAAAATACCTGTTAAAGAATTATTCCGCTTAAATATTCGGTCGCAATACCTCAACAAAAATTTAAGTTAAACATTTCGTATCTTTGCTAAAAATATTAAACTTCCGCATTTTAATAGGTCAGCTAACACTTAATATATACCTGAGAAATATTATATTAGTAAAAATCCTGCCGTTTCCTTTAAATGATTTTGTGTCTTGAACTGTTTGCATTTAATGTGTAAACTTAAGTTTATAAGCTATGTACGAGTATATGTATTTAAGATGCAGCGAATCTGTTTGAATAAGCTATTTTCTAAGACTGATGTCGTCAGCGTACATGGAAGTTAGGGATAGGTGGAAGAAATCGGGCGCCAAGTTCTGTCGAGTTCCTAGATAAGGGTACGCATTTCACTAGAAGACAAACATCTCATGGGCCGTATTTGATTATTATAAATATTAAATCTGATGGATAAATATTTAATTTATATATGTGTGTAGCAATTGGTCACTTGTTTCAGATTTGTTCAATGTTGGTGTGACGTTTTTCTAATACTTTGACATTTAATTAATCATCGGCCAGAATTAATAGCCGAGTCGGGGTTCGGACATCTGGACTGATAGACCTCGTGGTTGAAAGCTGAGTTTTGGCCTCCAAACCCATTTGTTTTAAAGACACACCCCTTCATGATGTTGTTTGATAATTAAAAACACGATGGATGCATATTTTCAATGATATGTGTCTATCATTTGATCATGTATTGATAAATGAATAAATGCATACACGAACTAATGAACGGACAAATGGACGGACGAACGAACGATTGAACGATCCTATGAATGTATCCATTGATGTATTACTAATGGTTTTAAGAAGCATTTATACCCGTTATTAATCAGTAATGAATATTATAATATTCGTGATGAGGAATGTTTCAGTAGTTTAGAATATAATGTTCATAAGGACGAAATAAAGAAGGAATACATTAGTAGTATCGTACCTAAAGTTTACTCCCGTATACATGTATATAATGCGTGGAGAAATCAATACTTGTATCGGTTAAACGGCAGTTATCTAATATTTCAATCTTTACCCTATTATCTAACATGACGTTCATAACATATCCAGCTCTCATATGTGCTATATGTTATTTTGTGAACATCAATTGACATCTGACATATGAATATGAAAAACAAACTGGACCGACATATTCGGGAAATACATAGATTTGATGACGTGTTCGCTTAACCCAAAGAATGCAGGTAAAGCATGGAGCAATCGTGTGAGAATGACAAATCGTTCGTGTTGAACATTTGTTTCGTTGTATCAAGGAAATGGTTGAAACACGTTATCTCAGGTCGAAAATAAAATGGGCTTTAACCCTTTCCCTCATGTACAAGCATTGCCTACGCATCTGCAGTAGGCAATTTTGGGAACATTCTGGCAAAAGGAGCAATTTCTTATATAAAACATTTTCCACTTGCTTGTTTTCATCTGTTTTCAATACATATTTTCAAATTTGAAGAATTATACTTTCAGAGGTTTTCTATACGTTTACATGTAAGTCATTTGTTGGGTTATTTTTCTACTTTGCGGTATTCGGTACTTTTGTTTACTTTGCGGCCAAAAAGGTTTCACCGTAATCGTAACCGTATTACAGTAGACTCTCGATAACTCGACTTCGCAATGGATCCATAAATTACTTCGAGTTATCGACGTGTTAATGCTTAACTCATTTAAGCTGTATCTTCGTCAAGAAAACAGCACACAGGCAGTTCTGGTTGATTGTATGTTCAATTATAACTGTTACTAAGTTATTTTCAAAAGACATTGCCTTTCCCGGAATGGTTTGAGATTTGAAGCAAAACTACATTATATTATATTATTAATTTATGAATATATAGAAATGACTATTTAAGCCTTTCTCACATATCGACGCTTACTGACGCCTCTGCAGCAGATTATCCTGATGACTTTTGAAAACAATGTGTCAAAAGAAGAAATTGCTCATAATGAGCAACTTTTCCTTTTGCCATAATCGTTTAAACCGTATTAAATAATTAAACTATTAATTGTAGAAATATGTCCTATGTTTGTCAACATTTCGTCTGCTGCATATTGTTCTATATGGGATAGGGTTAACAACAAATCTGCACCAGACAATTTAAAAGCATTCAGGCAAACATATTGGAAAATTTCTCTAAATTAAAACACAACTATTGAGTAGATGTGATTTCATTGAGAGCAATTTCTCCTTTAGCTACAATGTTTCCATAAAATCATTATACTACAGATGTGTCTTCATGGTGGAGAAGGATAAAAGAAGTATTTGCTATACAATATGCAAATTTGTCTTCACCCAAGCAATAAGTAATAACACATTAAATGCTGAAATGCAATACATATTCAGTTATACATCTGAGGCAATTTGGGATCATTTCATATCATTTCATTGCATATCATATCATTTCATATATCATTTCATTTCATAACATTTCATTTCATATCATTTCATATCATTTCAGTTTATATCATTAGATCTTCCTAAATTATTATTCGCCTCTTTTAAACCATTTAGTTATAATTGATGTCTCTAACATATAATTGTCTGAAGGTAATATTTTAGCCCTCTGTAATCACTGTACCATTATTATGACTGAAGGTAATATGTTACCCCTTTGTAATCACTGTACCATTATTCTGTCTAAAGGTAATAGGTAACCCTTCTGTAATCACTGCACCATTATTATGACTGTAGGTAATATGTTACCCCTTTGTAATCACTGTACCATTATTATGTCTGAAGGTAATATGTTACCCCTTTGTAATCACTGTACCATTATTATCACTGAAGGTAATATGTTACCCCTCAGTAATCACTGTCCCATTATTATGATTAAAGGTAATAGTTTACGCCTTTGTAATCACTGTACCATTATTATGTCTGAAGGTAATATGTTACACCTCTGTAATCACTGTACCATTATTATGACTGAAGGTAATAGGTTACCCCTCTGTAATCACTGTACCATTATTATGACTGAAGGTAATATGTTACTCATCTGTAATCACTGTACCATTATTATGACTGAAGGTAATATGTTACCACTCTGTAATCACTGTACTATTATTATGACTGAAGGTAATATGTTACCACTCTGTAATCACTGTACCATTATTATGACTGAAGGTAATATTTTACCCCTCTGTAATCACTTTACCATTATTATGACAGAAGGTAATATGTTACCCCTCTGTAATCACTGTACCATTATTATGACTGAAGGTAATATTTTACCCTCTGTAATCATTGTACTATTATTATGACTGAAGGTTATATATTACTCCTCTGTGTAACATTATTATGACTGAAGGTAATATTTTACCCCTCTGTAATCACTGTACCATTATTATGACTGAAGGTAATACTTTACCTCTCTGTAATCATTGTACCATTACTATGACTGAAGGTAATATGTTACCCCTCTGTAATCACTATAACATTATTATGACTGAAGGTAATAGTTTACCCCTCTGTAATCACTATACCATTATTATGACTGAAGGTAATATGTTACCCCTCTGTAGTCACTGTACCATTATCATGACTGAAGGTAATATTTTACCCCTTTGTAATCACTGTATCATTATTATGACTGAAGGTAATAGTTTACCCCTTTGTAATCACTGTACCATTAGTATGTCTGAAGGTAATATGTTACACCTCTGTAATCACTGTACCATTATTATGACTGAATGTAATATGTGATCCCTTTGTAATCACTGTACCATTATTATGTCTGAAGGTAATATGTTACACCTCTGTAATCACTGTACCATTATTATGGCTGAAGGTAATATGTTACCCCTCTGTAATAACTATACCATTATTAAGACTGAAGGTAATTTTTTACACCTCTGTAATCACTATACCATTATTATGACTGAAGGTAATATGTTACCCCTCTGTAGTCACTGTAGCATTATTATGTCTGAAGGTAATATTATAACCCCTTAGTAATCACTGTACCATTATTATGTCTGAAGGTAATATGTTACCACTCTGTAATCACTGTATTATTATTATGACTGAAGGTAATATGTTACCACTCTGTAATCACTGTACCATTATTATGACTGAAGGTAATATTTTACCCCTCTGTAATCACTTTACCATTATTATGAAAGAAGGTAATATGTTACCCCTCTGTAATCACTGTACCATTATTATGACTGAAGGTAATATTTTACCCTCTGTAATCATTGAACTATTATTATGACTGAAGGTTATATATTACTCCTCTGTGTAACATTATTATGACTGAAGGTAATATTTTACCCCTCTGTAATCACTGTACCATTATTATGACTGAAGGTAATACTTTACCTCTCTGTAATCATTGTACCATTAATATGACTGAAGGTAATATGTTACCCCTCTGTAATCACTATAACATTATTATGACTGAAGGTAATAGTTTACCCCTCTGTAATCACTATACCATTATTATGACTGAAGGTAATATGTTACCCCTCTGTAGTCACTGTACCATTATTATGACTGAAGGTAATATTTTACCCCTTTGTAATCACTGTATTATTATTATGACTGAAGGTAATAGTTTACCCCTTTGTAATCACTGTACCATTAGTATGTCTGAAGGTAATATGTTACACCTCTGTAATCACTGTACCATTATTATGACTGAATGTAATATGTGATCCCTTTGTAATCACTGTACCATTATTATGTCTGAAGGTAATATGTTACACCTCTGTAATCACTGTACCATTATTATGGCTGAAGGTAATATGTTACCCCTCTGTAATAACTATACCATTATTATGACTGAAGGTAATTTTTTACCCCTCTGTAATCACTATACCCTTATTATGACTGAAGGTAATATGTTACCCCTCTGTAGTCACTGTAGCATTATTATGTCTGAAGGTAATATTTTACCCCTTTGTAATCACTGTACCATTATTATGACTGAAGGTAATAGTTTACCCCTTAGTAATCACTGTACCATTATTATGTCTGAAGGTAATATGTTACGCCTTTGTAATCACTGTACCATTATTATGACTGAAGGTAATATTTGATCCCTTTGTAATCACTGTACCATTATTATGACTGAAGGTAATATTTTACCCCTCTGTTATCACTGTACCAGTATTATGACTGAAGGTAATATCTTAGACCTCTGTAATCACTGTACCATTATTATGACTAAAGATAACATGTTACCCATCTGTAATCACTGTACCATTATTATGAATGAAGGTAATATTTTACTCCTTTGTAATCACTGTACCATTATTATGAATGAGGGTAATATTTTACCCATCTGTAATCACTGTACCATTATTATAACTGAAGGTAATATTTTACCCATCTGTAATCACTGTACCATTAGTATGGATGAATGTAATATTTTACTCCTTTGTAATCACTGTACCATTATTATGAATGAAGGTAATATTTTTCCCCTCTGTAATCACTGTACCATTATTATAAATGAAAGTAATATGTTACCCCTCTGTTATCACTGTACCATTATTATGACTGAATGTAATATTTTACCCATCTGTAATCACTGTACCATTATTACGACTGAAGGTAATATGTTACTCCTTTGTAATCACTGTTCCATTATTATGACTGAAGGTAATATATTACCCCTCTGTAATCACTGTACCATTATTATGACTGAAGGTAATATGTTACCCCTCTGTAATCAATGTACCATTATTATGACTGAAGGAACTATGTTACCTCTCTGTAATCACTGTACCATTATTATGACTGAAGGTAATATGTTACCCCTCTGTAATCACTGTACCACTATTATGACTGAATGTAATATTTTACCCTTCTGTAATCACTGTACCATTATTATGACTGAATGTAATATTTTACCCCTCTGTAATTACTGTACCATTATTATAACTGAAGGTAATATGTTACCTCTCTGTAATCACTGTACCATTATTATGACTGAAGGTAATATGTTACCGCTCTGTAATCACTGTACCATTATTATGTCTGAAGGTAATATTTTACCCCTCTGTAATCACTGTACCATTATTATGACTGAATGTAATATGTTACCTCTCTGTAATCACTATACCATTATTATGACTGAAGGTAATATGTTACCTCTCTGTAATCATTGTACCATTATTATGACTGAAGGTAATATGTTACAACTCTGTAATCACTGTACCATTATTAAAACTGAAGGTAATAGTTTACCCATCTGTAATCACTGTACCATTATTATGACTGAAGGTAATATCTTACCCCTCTGTAAACCTCCTATAGTTACATATGATGACAGTAGTGTAAATTCAGACTAGCCTGTGTATCCGTATGATCAGATCCTTAAAACTATTATATTTATGCTGGTTCACTTGATTATTAGTTCAATATCAGACAGGGATTATTTTAAATCAACAGCATGTACATATAAAACATTTGAGTGATATAAACAAAAATCTCTCCAAACCGTATTTAAGCTATATTACAAACTGACGTATTTACTATTTACATTCACACTTGGCAAGCTGCATCCTAACAATACAAATATCAGTACCAAGAAAGAAGGCTCCTTGTTTAGAGAGTGTGTGTATACAGTTTTATTTGTGAGATAAGGTAGCTCCAATATTCGACACTGCTTCTTATGTATTGACTGTAACATACATGTCCTGACCCAAATGCATTAACATAATTGGATTTTGTTTTATTTATTTCAAGAATTAACTTCAAATTTCCCAGATATCTAACTTTATCAAGATGTTTTGAAACCATATGAGGCTAAACATCATAGCATGAGAACATTTATTGTATATGTTATAAGAGCAAATTTATAGTTGTGCTGTTAATCTTTTTTTTTTATTTGAAGCTATAAATAAATACTGAAAGGCCATATGTTATCATTTTCTTTCATTTTCAATGTAAGCATTTTTTTTTATAATATTTATGTTAACTTTCAAATTTTGGTATTTTCAATAAAGTCTTATTTTGAAATTAAAATACGTTTTGGTCAACATTTTGGACAATTTTGGCCTGTTTTCAAATTCAAAGTTTAGCCCTTTCAGAGGTGGCCCCCATCTGGCAAGAGCTGGGCATCATTAATCTATTAAGATCATAATGGCTAACAACCTCAGCAAACTTCTAAATAACACTAATGTGTTCACAACATTAAATACAGTATATGAATCAAGACAGAAAATTATATAATCTTTGATTGGCAACTACTTATTTATTGTTAAAATTAACCATTTCCCACATTCAGACCCTTTCTGATATATCTGCAGCAGATGACTTTTTAAAACATTGAGACAAAATGAGAAATTGCTCAAAATGAGCAATTTCTCATTTTGTCACAATGTTTTCAACATTTTTCAGTAATTAAACCTTTATTTACATAGCTTTTCAATGTTTTTGCTCACATTAATGGATGTATGTGACTGTCTACAGACATGAATGATTCAGGATCAAGCATGGATTAAACAAAAGGCCCTTGTCATAGAGATTAAAGCTGTAATTAAATCCAACTAATGACATGGATTTACTCTCTCCTGATTTGTAATAGTATATAAATGTAACATTTTAAATACATGTATGTTTGTTCTATTGCATAGTTGTAATATATTGTCGTGTTCTGTACTTGTTTTGAGGCTTGTGCCTTTTCCATATTATTTCGTGATGAACAAATCTTGTTTAAAGTCCAACAAGATGAAGGTTAGATCCAATAGTGTAGGTCCTCCCATAATTCCTCACCGTGTCATGATTTGTTAGAGTACTAAAAATGGCTAAGAGGTTGAATTAAGAATAAGGTATATGAAATACGCCCCTTATCTACACTTCTGGATACATGGAATCCGCTGTGGTCGAGTGGTTAGCGACGGGGATTTCGAAACCGGGTGTCCAATGAGCATTAATATAATGAAGTAATACGACAATATTAAGTCACCATAAAATAGAACATACACTGGGATGAAGTTCATCAATATGTACATGTATCAACTGATACACAATGTTAAAGAAAGCCCCATTATTATCGACCTCGTATTAATACATTATATTTTGCGATCAATTATTGAATGTTAACATTTATTTCAAGACTGCGTGACTGTAGTTATATGTTTATCCTTTTCTAACAATAGTTTCCTTTTATTATTTAATCATTAATTATCATAGGAAGTTGCTTATGATGACATGATGATAATGTTGTTGGTGGTGGTAATGAATCCCGGTCGTTTATATGTGTACATCTATGCACGTAAATATATTTGTAATCAAGACTCGTTCAGTCGTATACATTAAGAAGAATGCGTTTATGCGTCCGAACCTCCGCGGTTTATACGCGTAGACCTATGTACATGTATGTAAATATATGTGTAATCAAGACTCGTTCAGTCGTATACATTAAGAAGAATGCGTTTATTCATGTATCGACATGACCCGATCCTCCGCAGATTATACGCGTAGACCTATGTACATGTATGTAAATATGTCTGTGTTGTATCCGTTTTATGTGATCCTGACCTAAACAGCTATATTAAACATTATCTTTCAATGTGATACAAATGTAGGGTATATTAACGTTCAAACATACCTGTTAAACAATTATTCCGTGAACATAATCGGTCACATTGCCTCAACAAAAGTCTAAATTAATGATTTCGTGTCGTTGCTATATCTTCTACTTCCACATTTTAAAAGGTCAGATAACACTAAATACACCTGCGAAATATAATCTGTTAGAAAAACCTGCCTTTCGCTTGAAAGGATTTTGTTTCTCTGGCTGGTTGCATTATATATATGTAAAATTTAGTGTATAAGCTATGTTTACATGTATGTACGTTGTGCATTTGCTTTAATAACCGAAATGTACATTACACGTACAGTGAATGTAGGAAGGGGGAATAGAAAATGAACTCAATGGTGGCGGATTTATAGATAAGGGTAATCTGTGTTTATGTATATGTGATAATACAACAATCTGTATGCGTATATGTATATGTAGTATATCAACAATGTGTGTATATGTATTCGTGGTATAGCAACAATATGTTTGTATGTATATGTGGTATAACAACAATATGTGGTATTGCAACAATCTGTGTGTATGTATATGTGCTATAGCAACAATATGTGTATGTATACGTGGTATTGCATCACTCTGTGTGTGTCTGTATGTGGTATAGCAACATATGTGTGTATGTATAAGGGGTATAGCAACAATAAGTATATATGCATACGTGCTGTAGCAACAATATGTGTGTACGTATATGTGGTATACCAACAATATGTGTATGTATATGTGGTATAGTAACAATATGTGTGTATGTATATGTGATACAGCTACAATTGGTGTGTTTATATACGTGGTATGTGATAAAGCAACAATATGTGTATATGTATATGTGCTGAAACAACACTATGTGTGTATGTATATGTGGTATAGCAACAATATGTGTATGTATACTGGGTATAGCAACAATATGTGTTATGTATATGTGGTTAAGCAACATTATGTGTATGTATAAGCGGTATAGCAACAATATGTGTGTATGTTTATGTGGTATAACAACATTAGCAGTATACAGATAGCAACAGTATTGAGTGTATGTATATGCGGTATAACAACAATATGTTTGTATGTATATGTGGTATAAAAACAATATATGTGCATATATATGTGATATAAAAACAATATGTGTATGTATATGTAGTATATAAACAATACGTTAGTATGTATATGAGGTATAACAACAATATGTATGTATGTATAAGTGGTATTGCAACAATATGTATGTATGTATATGTGGTATAGCAACATAATGGGTGTATGTATAAGTGGTATAACAACACTATGTGTGTATGTGTATGTGATAAAACAACAATCTGTGTATGTATATGTGGTAGAAAAACAATATGTGTATACGTATTTGTGGTATAACAACAATATATCTGTATATATATATGTAGTACGTTTATATGGTATTGCAACAATATGTGTATATGTTTATGTGATAAAGCAACAAACCGGGTGAATGTATATGTGGTATAGCAACAATCTGTGTCTGTATATGTGGTATAAAAACAATATGTATGTATGTATATGTGGTATTGCAACAATATGTGTGTACATTTACGTGGTATCGCAACAATATGTGTGTATGTTAGAAACGGTATAGCAACACAATGGGTGTATGTATATGCGGTATAACAACAATATGTGTGTATGTGGATGTGATATAACAACAAACTGTTTATGTATATGTGGTATAGAAACAATATATGTGTATGTATATGTGGTATAGCAACAATCTTTGTATGTATATGTGGTAGAATAACAATATGTGTATACGTATATGTGGTATGACAACAATATGTCTGTATGTATATGTAGTATAGCAACTCAGTGTACGTTTCTGTGGTATTGAAACAATATGTGTATATGTTTATGTGATAAAGCAACAAACTGGGTGTATGTATATGTGATAAAGCAACACACTGGGTGTATGTATATGTGGTATAGCAAAAATATGTGTTATGTATATGTGGTATAGCAACAATCTGTGTATTTGTATGTGTGATAAAGCAACACAATCGGTGTATGTATACGTGGTATAGCAACAATATGTGTGTATGTATACGTGGTAGTGCAACAACATTTGTGTATGTATATGTGGTGTAACAGCAATATGTGTGCATGTACATGTGGTATAACAACGATATGTCTGTATGTTTATGTGGTATAGCAATAATCTGTGTATATATATTCGAGTTAAAGCAACAAATTATGTGTATACATATTTGGTATAGCAACAATATGTGTATGTATACTTGGTATAGCAACAATCTGTATATATGTATAAGTGGTATTGCAACAATATGTGTGTATGTATATGTGGTTTAGCAACAAACTGTGTGTATGTATAAGTGGTATTGCAACAATCTGTGTGTATGTATGTGTGGTA